>JAUMJL010000613.1:0-137580 GCA_033558185.1 Dromococcyx pavoninus | reverse complement strand
CTCCTCCAGCGCTCCCGCTACGACCAATCAGCTGCAGCACAGCGGCCTGGCGGCGGGGCGGGGCGCCGCGCGCGGCTATAAAAGAGCGGGGCGGGGGGCGCCAGGGTTCGCACAGAACAGCAGGCGCGATGGAGGAGTCACTGTCTCTACTGGTGCGGAGCCCCGCGCAGCGGCACCCGGACCTGCACCTCCGCGCCCGCTCCGCCTGGACCGTGCGCCGCCTTAAAGCTGAGCTGCGCCGCCTCCTGCCTGAGGCGCCGGTGAGTTCTCGGTGTACCTCCTGTTCCCCGGTTCTCGATTCTTCCCCCTCCTGGTTTTCTTCTCCTCCCCCGCCTCCGGTTGCTCGTGGTTCCTGCCCTTCCTCCCCCCCCCCCCCCCCCCCCCGGCTCCTCTCGGTTCTTCTCGTGTCCTTCCCCCCGTGTTGTCGACCGTCCCCGGTTGTCCCCGGCACGGGGGCCTCTTTCCAGCGCCCGTCCCGGGTTGCATCAGCCGGGTTAAACGTTAACCGTGCTGCCCTGGGCGGGGCTGAGCCATCGGGAGCGGCGGCCGCGAGGGGCGGGCGGCGCCGGGACAACCTCCGCGGGCGGGTGCGAGAGCGCTCCGGGCAGGGGGCGGAAGCGCAGCTCGTGCCCATGCAGGCGGCCGGGCTTGGGAAGGGATTTCGTAGAACACTGGATTGTTTGGTTGGAAAAGAGCTTTGAGATCATCGAGTCCAACCATACCCGTCCGCTACTAAACCAGATTCCTGCGCACCTCCTCTACCTTGTCTTTTAAACACCTTCAGGAACGGTGACTCCGCTGCCTCTCTGGGCAGCCTCTGCCAGTGCCTGACAACCCTTTCAGTGAAGAATTTTTTCTTAAATCTAAAACTTCCCCTGGTTTGCTGCAGGCCTTTGCTCCTGAGAAGCACCCGTGGCTTTGGGCTATAAAGAGTAACAGAGCCCTTTGCTAAGAGGTGCTTGTCCTCCTGCTGGTCTAGACCTCAGCACTGGTGATCTTGCACTTCAGTTGTTCTCATCTGTTAGCTGAATCCCGATGTGCACCGTTCCCTGTGTGCCTTAGTGCATGGGGTGCTTCCAGCTGCATGCATCTGGCTGCCAGCTGTCAGTGCTTGTGCCCAGCAGAGCAAGTCATCCTGTTCTTTGTTTGCTTTCTTTAAAGCTGGAAGAGGACCAAAAGCTGATTTATGCTGGGAAGCTACTGCTTGATCACCATCATCTGGGAGAGTTGTTGCCAAAGGTATGAAAAAACCCCAAACTTTTAAGATGTACTGAAACATATTAAAAAAGTGGTATTTTTTTGACATGTCTTCTGTTATGTTTTAGCAGGGGGAGTTACATGCTCTTCATTTGGTGTACAACTTCAAGACTCCTGCAGATGTGCCGGAAACAAGTGCAGAGGTACTCATACAGAGTTAACATACTGCTCTGTATCTTAGGGTTGTGATTAAAAAAGGGAAGTACTGAATGGTGATTTTAAAGTTTGCTGACACTGCAGCTTTTTCCTACCAGTGCAGTTTACTCGGTGGTGACTTGGTTAGGAATGTGAGAATGTGTTTGTGTGAAGCTGAGCAAAAAATTGACACTACAGTTCATCAGTAAAGATTCTCATGGCATCTGTTAAGAAATATCAACACTATAATCTTGTAACACACTGCTCAAAGGAAAAATGCTTTCTAGTCTATTCAATGTATTAAGCAGTGTGACCTATGTCCCAGGCTCCTTTGGGCAGAGGCTGTGCCTGGGATCTGAACACTTTAAAGTGGAAGTAGCTCCAAACTGCGTCTGGGTGTGGGGAAGGAAGAAGAGTGTTAGCTGAAGAAATTTTAACTGCTTTCATTAATGACTCAGCCTGTAGAGAGGAAGCCAAAGATGAGCCTTAGTGTGGGAACTGCTTACTTACTGGCCTTAAGTGCAAATGGCCAAAACCGATTTTTTACTTTCAAGTGGATGTGCTAATGTGTTTATATTGCCCATTATAGGCAATTTGAGCTTATCCTATCCATGTCTGGTGATTGCTAGATGTGAGCCAGCCTTGATCTGGATATTGTACAGATGTATCACTGCAGAACAGCTCTTAGAGTTCTGTGTACAGGAGTTTGTGTGCACAAGTACAAACTAACAGCCGCTAGAAAGTCAGACTGTCTTGAGTGCAGTTCCCTCTTGTTTCTTCCAGTTATATTTTTATAACCAGGTGGGACCTGTCTGCATGTGTAAAAATTAATAAATACAGGCATTGATCTAGTGAAAGTGAAGAGTAACATCAAGTCAGTTCTATGTGCCAGTCAGTTCTAAAGGAGCCTTAAAGCACAGATGGAGGTGCTTGTGGCATGGGGCCCAAGAGCAGTGCCAGTGCTGGAGCAATGCCTGGAGATACTGTGCAGGACAATGAACTGTGTAGCAGTTATAAAATAAGAGCAAATTCAGTGTGATGTAACCTTTTTGTGTAAGGCTTGTGTCCTGAGTAAGCCTCACTAACTTGCCTTGCTGTCTGTAGGTTAAAGCTGCTCAGCCGGAGCCGTTGTCAGGAGTTAGTCAAGAACCATCTGTATCTTCCTCAGACTCTGAAAGACTGAGGTGCTCTTCTGGTGGCCAGTCTTCAGCAGAAGCGAGTGACAGGTAAATAAAAGTTTTATGTACATCATTAAGACTTTTAAAATGTTGCCTTTTTGTTGGATGCCAACCCTTCATGCCATATGTGCTGTCTTAAGCATGTGGTATGTGGTGATGAGGGTACATATAAAAGCTTTAGTGGACATGAAAGAAGGTAAAGGAAAATGCACTGCTCTGTTAGTTGAAAATCTTCCCTTGATTCATGTGGGTAGAGATGTCTTTAATACTTTAGAGGGAAGAATTAATTTTGCATTTGGATGCACAAAATAGCAGAAGCTGTTTACATTGTCCTGTATGACTCTTGCAGTTTGTCCAGTCTTGGCTAATGAATGTGTTCAAATTTTTCACCAAGGCTTGAAACACCTCAGCATCCTTTCCAACATGTGGCTCCTGGCTTCTCTGCTTACACAACCTACAGCATGCTTCAGATGTCCTGGCTTCAGCAGATTTATGCAAGACAATATTACATGCAATAGTAAGTTTTCTGTCCAAAGCTACCAGTAGAAAATAGGAACTGCAACACAAGGAAATAGAGAGCTTCTGGCAGTTCTTCCTCTTTTTGATGGTGGTTGAAAGACTTCTTTTGTTCTAACTTGTGCTGAATTGTGTGGGGATGTACATCTGTCACGTGGTGCTTGGCTTACTCTGTTCAGGCCAGTGCTTTTGATTTTGCAAATTGCAGATTCACAACTCCCTGGACTGGGAGGGGAGGTGTTTGTAGAGCAAATGTAATCTTGCCAATGAGCCTTAGCTCTTCATCATTTTTTTGACTGCTTAAAGTAGTGCTGTCTGGAAATCAGTGCCAAAGGTGAAGCTGAGGCTTGTGGCAGCCTTCCAGGCTACCTTCAGATTGCTCTAAATTTTTTTGCAAGGTATTGAAGTTACTGTTCGTAAAGTAGGAAGGTGCCTGGTTTGACTTGCAGGAATTGCTATGCAACTCTTCTCATGGGTAGAACTAGAACTTTTTAATCCTTTTGTAGCCTTCATGGTTTCTAGCTGTATGATCTGTCTCTGTACTTAAGACAAATTCTCAGTGCCTGTGTTAAGTTTTGAAGGGTTTGACTAAGCCTTATTCTGTATTTGGTGTGCTCTGTTTTCAGCTTGGCTTCTGCTGCTGGCTCTGCTGATCCATCTCATGCACAACGTTCCCAGGAGATACCAGTGGCACCTGTGGCACCCCCAGCTCCTCTCCCAGACCCCTTTCCTGCACAAAACCAGCCTGGAAACCAGAACGCTGCTGCCCCAGTTAACGCAGCAGCCAACCAGAACTTGCGGATGAATGCCCAAGGTGGTCCCCTCATGGAAGAAGAGGAGGAGGGTGGCAATCGAGATTGGTTGGACTGGCTCTACTCAGCAACACTCTTCTATGTTTTTGTCAACATCATCTATTTCTACTCCAGTGTCAGCAGATTCTTGCTGGTTATGGGTGGCTCTGTGCTGATGTATCTGTAAGTGTGTGCTATGAATATTTGCTCTTATATTCAGAGATGTTTCATTGCAGCACTGAGCTCTGTACTGTGGTCAGCTTTCTGCCAGTTGAGATTCATAGAACTCTTGTACCTGGAAAGGGTGAACCACTCATCTATTCTGACATAACAGAATTTAGAAAAACATAAGTATGGCCTATGAAGAATGGGTGATAGTGGGTGATCCTTTTTAATTAACACTGCTGGTGTGGTTGGCTTTCTTAGAAAACTACTTGAAATCTAAGTAGTTCCCAGTGTAAAGCCATGGCAGTGTAGAGCAGACTGTCATGTAGGCTCCATGTAGTAAATGACGGCTGCTTGTTGGGAAACAAGGGTTTGAGGTCTGGGATGAGGGTCTTGCACTCGCTATCCAAGTCATGTACCCATGCATGTTCTCCTGTTGTGGAATCTCTTTGGAAAGTGGACAAAGCCAAACAGAATGCAGTGTCCTGAATCACCTTTGAGCCTCTCTAGAGGGGAAACTTGGGATAAATCTTAAAAGCACAATGAAGATAACGGACCATCAGCTGATGTGTGTGGGATGTCTTGTCTCAGAAAGACAATCTGTCCCCTGAAATTTTGATCACCAGTGAAACAATTGCTGTGGGACTCTTCAGTTCCTGTTGGGAGGTCTGTTGATAATTCTGAAGTGTAACTTTTTACAGCTTATATTGTGGTTTATAAGGTGCAGGTGCTGTAGAGGTACAGACCTTATAAGAAGGTTTATATGGGCCATGATGTTTTGGTAAACATTTCACATGATTTGTGACCTTTTTTAGAGTGAGTACACAGGAACTACCCTGGGGTGTACGTAGCATGGTGAACGAGCAGGCTCGTTATACTTCTAGCAGCATCCTCCAGCAGGCTGGGGCCTGATGTAGATGTAAACCTGGATGTGAGCAGATGCTTGGCCTTCCTGTCCTACCACATGGTTTGCTGCTGATGGGAGGCTTTGCAAGTGCTTGCCAGGTCGGGGCAGAAGAGGTCTTCATGTGCTGAAGTTGCTGTCTGCAGCTCTGGGCAGTCAGATGCTGCTTGAACTGTGTTGCTCTGACATGAAGGAGTTTTTTAACCAATACCAGTAACAATCTGTTGGCTTCCCCAGGCACCATGTTGGATGGCTTCCATTTAGACGAAGACCAGTTCAGCCCATCCCAGGCAATGTTCCTCCTCAAGCTGCTGTAAACCAAGACCAGAATAATAACTTACAGGTACTGTGTTGGTACTTTTTTAAATCATGAACATGAAACCCTGTGAAATTTTACTTTTAGTTTACTAATTAAATGTCGTAGCAAACTTTATTCTATAAACTTTAACCAGAAAGTGTCTTCCATGGAGCAGTAATTGCCAGCCTACTCCTTCCTTTGTATCTAACTCCTCTATTCTACAGATTATCTTGGACTGAATGTTATTTTCTGGTTGTTTCTGGCCTTTAGGATGTTGTAATGGAGTTGTCTGTCAAAGGCTGAGCAGGTTCTCTATCTGAAGATAGTATTTAGACCACTCACTGATGGTGTTTAAGGATATAAGCAATCAGTCTTGCATTTCAAGCTAACACTTCTGGCTGATGTCAGTGGGAGTCAATTATAAATACATTTGATTTATCTGATCAGTTGCTTCACATCTGTCCTAAACATTGTTCTTGGATACACAGTGTGAGTTAACCAACAGCACTAGGGTGCAGCTTGGTTTTTTCAGCTTTGTAGTTCTCTGGGGATACCTCTGCATGCTCTTTATTCTGACAATGGAATTTGGATAACAAAACATGCTGTCCTACACCTGACTCTCAATTCTGCAGTGATCTTGCTTACCAAATACTCTTTATTTTGGCAGGGGGAGAATGCAGGCAGAGCAGATGAATCTGAAGCATCTCCTGATGAGGGACAAGCTTTACGAGAACTGCAGCCAGCCACCCCTTCACTTATGAGCACAGCATGGGTTTTTTTCAAGACTTTTTTTGCATCCCTCCTTCCAGAAGGGCCTGGAGTGACCCGCAACTGACTTCTCACCAGTCTCCTAGTCTGAAACCACGATGGGCTTTACCTGAGTGAATCAGATACCAACTCCAAACGAGGAGTGACAAAGGCACATCCTCTGGTGTTCACTGACCAAGCAAACAAAGCTGTGAGAAGCCTTAAGTCATTACAGTGTAGAGACCAGGACACTTGTCCTCATTCCAAAGAACTTTGTTCTGAAGCATTTATTTGGTACCTGTGTAGATGCTTGGCATTATAAACTTGTGCACTAAATGGACACGCTAAGCAGATGTGCAAAAATGTTAGAGAAGCAAATGGCTTCTTCTGTGCAATGTGATTCCTGTTGGAATGTTTCAAATGCTATTTAAATTACACTGAGTGTAGGATCTCAAATTGCTAGATATGCTTTAGCAGACTTTTTAGGAGAGGTCTATTGTTAAATTGCTTCAACAATAGTTTAAATTTGCTGTGTAAATATTTTCCTCTGAAGGACATGGTGCAATTTCCTTCTTGGAGAATGTGGAGGACTGTGATGTCTCTGATAAGCAATTACCTTGGAAGAGTTGCAAGGCTAAATTTCATGTTGCCTAATTCAGATATCTTAAACTCAATATTTCCCCCCCCTCCCAAATAATAGGAGAAGACTCTGTTCAGCTCTAGGAACAGCAGCTACTCTTGAAGCTTGTAATGGTTCTCCTCAGTGCTCCCTGCAGTTGGCCGGTCGATCTGTTTAGGAGGCAGTTGGTCCAGGCGGTTGTAACAGCCTGACTGGTCACATTGGTGTCACCATCTGGTTCAGATTGATGTTAGGCATGATTTGCTGGTGTTACTGCAGTAGCAAGTGTAATCATAATGATGGTGTTCTGCCTTTGAGCAATGATTTCCTTTCCATGCATCTTACCAAGTAGTGTTTCTGCCACATCTTCAATTTGTTGGAAACTTTGGGAGGAAAGGTAGGACAAAGTGGTAAAATTTAGCAATAAAGTCATCCTGTAAATACTTGGGTTTTAGGTTTTGTTACTTGGAATATTCTCTCACAAGCCTTTGGGGATGTTTTTGGAGGTAGTGTCCTCTCTTTCTTGCATTGCTAGTGGCAAGTTTACCCATGCTCTGCATGGTGTTTTGTGGATGATGGATTTTCTCAGGGTATCTGATCATCACTCGGGTGTCTCAGCAGTGTGCCTTAACTGAGAGGTGCCTGGGCCCAGTCTCAGGAAGAGAGGATATTTCTTGGCAGCCAGAAATGAAACTGTTTTGGTACTGGTTTAGGCAACAAGCACAGAGCTGGATTACTTGAGAAACATTTGATCTGAGACAAAACCATCTGTTGCTGTCTTGAGGTTTTAGCTGCTTCCACAAGCAGGCAGATTGGTTTAAAATTAGCTGGAAAACTAATTAAGCATAGCTAATGTCACTGGAGAGATGTAGTGAGGCTCCTGGCTTAGTGAAATGTGTGCCTCTTGCCATTGGGGTGGGGCTGTTGTGACAGCAGAGAGCACTGGGAGAGTCTTGAGAGTGTAAATGCCTGTAATGCAGAGGCAGCAGCCAATGCTGCACCCAGACAGGAGCACGGGGAGGCAAGAGAGCCCTGCTTGGCTGAGGGCTTGGAGCAGCAGGGCCTGAGCCAGCCCAGGGGTTGTGGTGTGGCCCTACCTCCCATCACTGATCCTAGCCAGGGAAGGGCTTAGCTTTGCCTGGGACTGCCTGGGAGTGAGCAGGGATGGTTAAGGTGTGGGAATGGGAAGGAATTAAAGGGCAATGTAAAGTGAGGTGTGTAAATTGTGATGGTTTGGAAGGGGATACAGCCTGTGTGCCAGCTGTGGGCAAGACAGCATGGGCCTTGAATGAGTTGAGGGAATTCAGGTTAGATATTAAGAAAAAATGAGCCTTGAAGCTTCCAAAGCAAGGCTGCAGAAAGAGCATAGGAATCCCAGAGACCTTCTGGGAATAATGTGACCTTGTGCTAGGACAGAAGTCTTGAAGTTGCAGAGAACAGAAACAACCTTGAAGCTGTGGGTTTAGGGAGCTGGGTTATCTTGGCTCATGCATCAAGCAGAGTGATTCTGCTGCTAGCTGAAATCCTCTTCATGCCTGCAAGCCCAGCTGCATGCAGATGAACTGGTGTAGCCCAGCTGCACTGAGCATCTGGTGTGGGGCTTCCCTGAGAGCTGCTGGTTTTGGGCCACAGGGTGGCAGAGGGAGCAGCAGAGTGAAAACAGCTTCTCTGTGGCTTTGGCTCCTGAAACCTTCTGGCAGCTTGTCCCACATGAGAGCAGGTCTCTGTCCTGCTGGAAAACGAATTGAAGGAGAATTGTATTGGCTCTCATCTCTGGCATTTTTCTTCTCACTGCCTCTATAACAGGCTGCCTGCTTGAAGAGTCACTGAGGTCCTGTTTGTCACCCAAGAATGATTTTGTCCTTGGCTCATAGAACATGAGCACGAGGTTGCTGCTGAGCAGATCAGCTGTGTGGGCTGTCTTCTTCCCCTTTTCTCCAAAGAGCTCTTTTATGGATGCACGTGTCTGTTGTCCCTGTTCTCAGGAGCCAGAGACATCCCAATGGCTGTGCACTTGCCCAGCAAAGTGTTAAAACCTTCCTCTGTTGTTTGCCCTGCAATGCATTTCTAGCTGTTTGAGGCCAGTGGGATTTACAGAGCTGTGCATCCTAGGGGCCTCTCTTTGGAGACATGTCTGGTCAGCCAGAGGCCATCCCAGGGCACTTCCCCATCTGTTGCCAAACATGCCAACTGCACCTTCATTGCTGAATCCCAGCACCTCTGCTTTGTAAGAACAGCTCTAACATCTGCTGGTGTTTAATGTCTGGTTATCAGTGGAATGAGATCACAGAGGTAAAACCAGGCTTGGTGTACAGTGAGAATCACAAACCTGTAGTTGGGGGCTTTAGATCAGTCCATGCCCAGCTGCTTGCTGGGAAGGTCTGGGTGAACCCTGGGAGGTGCGGCTCTAGGCCTGTGTCGTGTCTGCTCGTTGGCCTGTGCTGCAAAGGAACCACACAATTTCTTATATTAGCACTGAAAGTTGTATTTACTGCCTTTTTTTTTTTAGTCTGGATTTGGCAGTGCAGAATCAGTGTTGCAGCAACACAGCTGATTGCTCTTCCAGATTTCAACATAGCTGCCTATGGCAGTGTCAGCTGTGAAAAACCTGGACTGATCTAGGGCTGCTTGTGTGTTTCAGCTTATTTTTTGGCTTTGGGGCTTATGGGTGATACTGATGGGGAAGAAAAGTCAAGTTTGTTTCAGGAGAATTTCATGGAAAAACCATGTGAATTTTCATTCTTCGAAAAAAAACCCTCACAGGTGGTTTACTCTTGCAAATGACAGTCTATTAATCCCATAATTCACATACAGTAGTCTTAATTTATTCACTGCCAAACATCCAAGCCTGTCAAGGCTACAATTTTTAACTGTTAAGAAATAACCTCCTTTCAAAGTTGAGTCTCTTTTCAACCCAAGATTTCTGCTGCTGGGGCTTCACAAAGCAGGGTGTATGGCCACAGCCTCCGAGGGCTGGTTGGTGCTGGATGTGTGGGTTTGAGCAGAGCAGGGTTCTGCTGAGCACGGGATCTGTGTGTGATTGGAGCAGCCAGCTTTGGGCTTGTCCTCCTGCCACCCCAGGGCTGGACCTGCTGTCTGAGTCCTGCGGGTGGTGCTGGAGCCCATCCTGCTGATGAAACCTACCTGGGAAGGCTGTCTCAGGAAGCAGCTGCAGGGTAACACTGAATGTTGGGTCAGTGCAGCACAAAGATTAATAGCACTGTGATGCAGCTCTGCTCTGGATAGTGTGGGGGGGAAAAAACAACTCTGGCTACAGGACAATGCCCAGCAAGGTGGTGAGCTTCTCTGTGTGTGACCTTCAGAAAAAGCCTTACACAGCAAATACTAATCAGGACATCTTTCAGCATCCCCTTTACAAGCACTGCACATCAGCAGGGGCTCCTGGTAGCCTGACCTTGCACTGGGAGGAGGGTGGGCTGCTGTGTCCCTGCTGCCCTGGCCTCTGCCTGGTTACTCAAGGGCAGAGGTGCTCAGGCATCTCCACGTTCCACATACTTTTGCTATTGTAGGCAGAAAGTCTCCAGCCTTCCTGTCCCAGTGGGAGGTCAATGCCCGGCAGTTCCCTGTCCTCCCTTGCTCTCAGCTCAGGTCATCTGCCAGCAGCAGCCTCTGAAGCAGTGATGGAGCAGGGGAGCTGGCCCAAAAGGAGACTGAATGCAGTCCATGTACCATGATCAGCACATTGGCTCTGGGTTCTTGATCCTTCTGCCTTTAACTATCCTTGGACACCACTGACAAATACAAGATATCAAAATGCCCTGGTTTTCCCTCTCTTTCGTGGTGATATGAATTGCTGCCCTGAGCAGTGGTGGCTGTGGCGTGGCAGAGATTCCTGTGTGACACCCAGATTTAAGTAACTTGCTGCCTCTGATGTGTTTGTGCTCTGGTGCTGTGGCTGCAAGACTCCCACATCCCAGGTCTTGGCCACCTGCACCAATTTCCTTTGAACTGCAAGATGCTGGGGAGGGCTGTGCACACGAGAGCCGTGAGCTTAAGGACAGAAACCAGAGCGGTACAAGGCTAAAGCCTCTTGAATTTAAATCCTTTTGTAACGCGTCTGTGCCCTTTGCAGCTTCCCTGTAAAGATGCCTCTTAGCAGGGCCATGAGGATGCCATGGTGGCTGAGGTGAAGGTGCGGGGCTGCCACGTTGGGGGCTAAGCTGGTCAGACACCTGCTACCTTCATCTGTTCTTCCAGCACTTGACTGTTCATTTGTAACGCAGTATTGCCTCACTGCACGCAGCCCTTTCAGGGCCACCACGCTGCTCTCCTGGAGAAGTCTGGAGGAAGCCTGCAGATGCTTGGTTTCCCTCGGCAGGTCAGTGACCGGCAGTGCCTCCTATGGGGTACCCGCGGCCGTTCACTTTCTCAACTCAGGAAGCAAACAGTGGGGCAGGGTGGGGGCTGCCGGAGAGCGGGGTTCCCGGAGGAAACGTGCTCGCCTGGTGCAGGGAGGGTGAGGCATCTGCCAGGGAGAGGAGGGAGGCTGGCACCTCAGGGGTTGAGTGTGCTCAGCCATTGCAAAGATTTTACTTTGCCTTCTCCATCAGTCTTTGTTGGCAGAATGGTTCACCGGAGCTGTTGGGAGTCTTGTTGCTGAAATAACCTCACTGTTTTGTCCCAGACCTTGTTTTGGGATGGGCCCCAGGACCACAACCAGGTGTGCATGAGGAGTGGACTTGGGTTTCTAACATTCCCCAAAGAGCAGCTGAGAGGCTCAGTGCATGAAAACCTCCATTTTAGTGGCTTCTTCCTCATCTGGAAGTTGATAAACCACGGATGGTCCATAAATCCAGCTGAGAGGCAGGGAGCATCACAATCCTATGGTCACGGAGACCATCAGGGATGAGGGAGATATGGCTTCACCAGGCAGTAGCCTCTGTTTCCCCACAGTATGCCTAAAATCAGTGCAGGAGGTAGCAGTTAATATTAACATACCTTTCTAATGGAGCTTTGGTGCAAAATTGCTGTGGGAATGCAAAATACGGAGTATTTCTGTGTGAAGAGAATAATGAACTAGCTGGGGGCAGTATGAGGCTGCTCTCTTGACATTATCCCCTTCCAATCTTCAACCCCCACCAGCTTTCTCCACCTGCTTCGATGTGTGCATGAGCTGAGTTAAAGTAGATTTGGCAAGTCCTGCAGCCCAAGCTCCTTGGGGGAGGAAGGCAGTGTGTGGCTTGAAGGGTGTTAAGGAAACTATAGGAACATTAGGAAATGTGTGATGACTTTTGATAACTGGAGGAAGCAGGTCATGTCCTGCTTCAAACGAGGTCTGCTTGGAGGTATGAAAGCAGCCTTTGCCACGGCCCACAACCAGTCCATCTCATCGGTGCTTTGTGTTCTGACTGAGGATGCTCTGGGCTGGCAGGATGAGGCTGGGGACCTTCGGGATCTTCCTAGCGCTTGTCCACGTGTCAGCAGGCTGTGAGTTTGGGCCCTTCCCTTACAGTGTCACCGGGATCGTCTGCAGGATGACCAAGCCCGCGGCATTACTGTGTAAGTGCCTGCTCTCCAGGGCTGAGGTTGACCCCTCTCCACCAGGGGAAGTTGGTGAGGATCAGCCAAGTGAGGGGGTTTCTTGCTTCCCTGGTTCTCGTGAAAACTGTGTATCTAGAAAGATTTATAAATACCTGCCTGGGAGCACAGGTGTAAAGCATGAGCACCTGAACTGAATAATAAGAGCTAGAAAGTGGTTCCCAACCCCTCTCCTTAGCCCAAAGTTTTAGCAGAGTCCCTCACTGGGGGCTGGTGGGCTGGAACAACTAGAGCAAATGTGAGTGTTGTCACCTTGCTGCAATCTCATCTCTTGGGGTTGGTGTGCAGAAGGGAAGAAACAGGATTTCTTGCTGCTGTGGGTTTATTTGCAGAGGTTTTAGGACTTCGTGGATAGGAATAGTTAGTGCTTCTGCAAAGGGTGGGAACAGCTCTGTCCCTTCTCCTCTGAGAGTGGTAGATGAAGAGAAGGATGCTGGGCCAAACTAAGAGAGGATAATTCTGTAAGGAAAAAATCCTGTACAAGTGTGTGCCAGAGGCTGAGCTGGAATGGGCTGGATAACACTGGGAAAATGAGTACAGAAACTTGGGACTAAGAAGTTTTCCTTGTGCTTGTGCAGTGTAAGGATGAGCAGAGCCTTCACCTACCCCTAAGGTGCAGGTGAGGTGTGTGAAAGCTGAAAGCTGGGCTTGATTCCCTGGGGACAGCCCCACTGGTGACTCTTGAGCCACAAACACTGCTGTCCCCACTGCCACCGGCTGCTCAAGTTCATTTTTTTGGTCTGTTTGTTTTAATTTAATCTAAAGCCACTTCTAGGGCTTCCTTAATCTAATGGAAATGCATTGGATAATGCTCCTCTGTAGTGCTTTAATCCAAGGTGTGGATCCAAATTTGCAGCCAGGAAAGATTGCAGTTTTGTATCTTTGCCCTTTTCTTCCACTGACAGTGAACCAGGAAACTGCACAGGTCATTCAAGCCGCATTCAGAAATGCCAAATTCCCAAATATCACTGGGGAAAGGTCCATGCGGCTCCTCGGCAAGGTGGCTTACGGGCTGACCAAGTGAGTACCTGTGTGTCTCTTGGGCCACGGGAGGTGTGGACTGGGTGGGGGGAAGGGAGAAACTGATCCTGGACGGAGTTTTGATCCAGCAATTCCTGGTGAAAGCAAAGGTCTGGACCAGGGCAGAGACATCTTCTGATCTCTGCCTTGCAGACAATTGTGTGTTAATGTTCAGGCTGCTGATGTATTACTTAAGAGCAGCGTGCAGAGCACATCTCTGATCACTGGGACGGGGAGCTCTGTCCCTGTGGGCTGGAGCTCCCAGAGCTTCATCGCCGACAGATGGTGCCCACGGCACACCGAGTGGCAGAGGGGACCCTCCTCAGCAGGATGTCAGTTTGCGATGCTTTGTGACAAACAGGGCTGGGTTTCACTGTTACTAACTTTTGCTTGGGGACAACAAATGCAACAGTGCAAATGCAGGGCAAATTTCCTGCTGTGACTGTGGCTGACAGAGCGCTGCAATAAAATCGAGTTCTTTCTGCAGCCTGTTGCTCCGTGTTTCCTATTTAAAGAAAACCTCAGATCTCAACATCACCGGAGAGGAGCAGTGCACCAAGACTGAACGAAAGCACCATTGCCCTTGTGCATGGCCCCTGTGACTTTCAAAAGCTCCTGAGTAGTTCCCAGAGCTGGCACTGGCTCCTTAGAGACTCCACACCCTCGGGAACAAACCTGTCTCACCCAGTCACAAAAAAACCAGCCCTGGGGCTGGGGACAAACTAGATTTCTGTTTCTTCTAGCATCCAGGTCAATGACTTGTCCATAGAGCAGAGCGAGGTGGAGCTCAGGGAGAACGATGCCATTCACATTGACATCAAAAATGTGACAGCCTTCTTCAAAGGGACCCTGAGCTACGGCTACGCTGGCGCCTGGTTGTAAGTACCCGGGGGCTGCCCCAGCTCTTGCTGCTGCCCCCAGGCAAGACTGGCCCAGGGCAGGAGGAGATGTGGAGGGGCTGTGCTCCTCTGGGACTCTAGCAATGGCAGCATTGCCTGAGAGAGGCAAGATTCTATATGGCAGCAGTGCTGCTTAGCCCCACCACTGCTCCTCTTGTCTCACTTTCTGCCTTTCTGTCGTCACTGTCACCTATTGCATGATGGCCAAAGTGCTCAAGTTGTCTTCTTCCCTCCTCTTTGTTGCTCTATAAAATTTGGCAGGGGAAGAGTCTTAATGCTGTCTCCTGTGTCCCATTCTCAGTGGTTTGCAATGATTTAAAGTCAGTATGGGCGTACCAGGGTTTTCCACACTGCAGTGCAAGGACTGATGTGAGGGGTGTTATAAAACCCACCCGCAGCTGATGCACGGTCAGGGAAATGCTGCTCCTGGCACAGGCTGCTAAATTTCCTCTCTTCTGCCGTTACAGTTTGCAGCTTTTTCACTCAGTTGATTTTGAAATTGAGTCTTCCATTGACCTCCAGATAAACATTAAACTGAGTAAGTAAAGGCTGGGGATTGCTAACTGCAGGGGTCTTGGTGTGCGTGCTTCCTCCAGAGCAGCAGGGCAGATCAGCTGGTGGGCAGTGAGCCTGGGCTTGCTCTGCTCACCTCCATGGGGATCAGATGGTGGCTGGAAGTCTGCCACCCTGTGCACACAGGACAGCAGAAAACGTGACCCACAGAGACCTCTTAGTTTTAACGGATCAAGGATGCCTGATAGAGTAGCTTGTCTAGAGCTGCAACCTAAAACCCTCCATCCAGATGCAAGATAGTTCCATCTGCACCAACTTTGCAGGGTCCTAAGCCTTTTGGGAATTCTCTCTGGGAGCTGTAGGGAAGTCTGGCTGCCCCTCTGCAGAGATGCCCTGCTCCGGGTCTGCAGTGTCTGCAAAGAGCTCGTCCTCCCTGTCTTCGAGCAAATTAGCTTTTGTTTTCCTTTCATCCTGTGCAGTGTGTGATAAGGACCAAGTGGCTGCCGATGCCTCAGACTGCTACTTGTCTTTCCACAAACTGACACTTCACCTCCAAGGAGACAAGGAGTGAGTCTGGCCCCCTTCAAAATGGCCCAGCTGCTCGTCCCTGAGCACTTCAGCCCAAGTGTCACCGACTGTGAGGACCGCAGGGCAGTCCTTGACATGCTCCCTGTCTTTCACAGGCCAGGATGGCTGAAGCAGCTCTTCACAGATTTCATTTCCTTCACTTTGAAGCTTGTTCTCAAGAGTGAGGTAAGGTCAGCCACTGCCTGCTGATGGAGGAAAGGTCAGTTTGTATGTTACACACTCCTCTGCTCATGTGTGCTCACAAAGTAATAGCAATACACTTTTAATGCTTGCCAAAAATAAGATAAATAAAAAGAATCCACAGCCCCTCCAGCTTGGATGAGGTGGGAGGCTGCGCTGACACTGGGATCTCTGATGCTGCCTGCCTCTGACCAACACCACCCAGGTCCCACCATGCAGCCCAGTTCCACTCCACAACCCACAATTCTCCTCTGACCTTCAGTTTGTCTTTCCTTCTCCCTTGTAGGTGTGCAATGAAATCAATTTTCTTGCCCAGATGCTGGCAAATTTTGTACATGATTTAGCAGGTAATAATCCTTGGTTTTCTGCTTTCATTTTTATATGCAGTTTTCGACATTTGAGCCCCTGCAGGGCAGTAGCCACATCCATCAAAGAAGTCCTTCAAAAATATGTATGGGATCCCAGGCCCTCAAACAACAGCAAAATAAACCTCAGCAATGTTGTGCTTTGAATTATCTGCAGCAGGCTGATTTTTAAGTGTGGTTGCACTGGTTAAGAGACATTTTTCAGTTCATAGGGCATTTCTCCTTCATTATGTAATGACCAGAAGTGCAGAACAGCTGCAGAAGGACTGTCATTAGCTAGAACAGGAGCATGCATTGGAGTATTGGGGCTGAGATATTACAGTATCTGTATCTGCCTGCTGACAATTTTCCCATGGTTCTTAGTCCCAAATATCAGGGAAAAGAAGCAGAACATAAAACTAAGAGTAATTACCCACATTCCCAATGGAGAAACTGGGCTAGTGAGAAGGAGCAGGGTCAGCACTAGCACCCAAAGGAATGGGACCCTCCAGTCCCATCCCTGTGTCCTTTTATAACTTTAGTGAGAATACTGAGCAAGTCCTACAGGCAACTGTCACATGCTCTGCTTAAAGTCATGATTCTGGTGTGAGGTTTTTGTGTTTTCTTCCTGCAGTAAATTTTGTCCAGGATGAGGATATAAAACTTGATATCTCCCTTGCATCAGATCCTTTAATAAAAGCAAATTACCTAGAATCACATCACAAGGTAAAGTATCCTGGGCTGCTCAGAGGCCAAAGGTTTTCTGGTGATGCTGTTCACGGGGGGCTGGGAGGGGCTGTTCCAGGTCCTCACCTGGCAATGAAAATGCAGGCAATGGCGTTTTGCCCTGTCTCCCTGCTGCCTGTCATGGCCAACACGCTTGCTTTCCTTTAAAGGGTGTTGTCCTGTACAAGAACTACTCTGATGTCTTCAGTGACAGTATTTTCTCCCCGTCGATGCTGACCGAGTCCCGAATGCTCTACTTCTGGCTGTCCGAACACATCCTCAACTCCCTGACTTCGGCAGCGTTCTTAGATAAGCGCCTGGTGTTGACCATCAGAGGGGAGGAGTTGCAGGTGACTATTTCAGGAGTGGTTCCCTCCTTACCTCATACATCATATTTTAGGGAGAGAGTAAAACATTCTCTGTTTTTCGGTGAGAGCCAGTTTCTGGAGAAGACAGAAATCTATAGTCAGTCACTACACGTGATCTTGGACAGAAATTGGTGCCTTCTTAGTGCCACCAGGTAGAGATACCCTTAAAACAACGACACCAGCTGACAGAAAACTTGTCTTCTGAGTTGTAAAGCGATGTGATTTTCTGTGGGAGTACTGAGGTAGAAAGGGGTGAACAGAGGAGGAACTCAGCCATGCCCCTGAACTGGCCCCAGTGCTCTGGTCCATCCAGCCCACATCAGGGCTAACTACAACCTCATCTTCCACTTTACAATCTGTTTCTGGTTTGTTTCCAAAGGCGCTGTTTGAAATGGAAGACACGGAAGTGCAGAGGAAGGTGGTGCAAACGGTAACTTTCAGTCCTATTCTGAGTGGTTTATGTTGAACGAGGAACTTCTTGAATGGATTCTGTTGCACTGTAACTTTTCATGTCCCTTCCTCAACAACTCAAGTCTTGGGTGGGCTTGATGGAGAAAACCATGGATTGATGGATACAAATTGTTGTGCTTTGCAAGGAGGATTTTTTCACCCTCCATGCTGGGTACAGCTTCCCTTAAACCTGGATGAGTTATTTGGTTTGTGTAAACTGGAGGAGGAATCGGGGGTTACAAAAGAGTGTGTCAAGTTGGCATGAGACTGGGATGCAGTATGGAAAAGATTTCACTCTTCTGTTTCTCCTTACTTGACCAGATTTTCCAAGGCTCCTCCTATAATGACTCTGTGGCCAAGGTGTGGAGTCTGGCCCATCCCCAAATCTCTCTTCAGCCTGAAGGGACAGTTGTGAAGTCCTTGGTAGCAGTGGAGGTCACTATCTTTCCTGCAGGAGAAGAGCCCTTGATTGTTCTGTACATGGAGAAGGTCAGTTCTTGCTTTTCCTGACTGTGAAGACCTTGGGACAGGCTCTGTCCTGAGTCTGGACCTCTCATGGTGTTCATGGACAGTAAGGGCAGAGAGCCCTCTGGGAAGGGGGTGGTGGGTAAATCATGGGAGGTGGAGAAGCAACATTGGCTCCTTTTAACACTCCCATCTGTTCCCTTGACATTTTGAGGCTGGGAATGATAGTGACCATGTTGGCTCAACATCTCCTCTATTAGGCCAGCACATCACTGGTATGCAAGGTGATAGGTGCAGCACCAGAAAGCTCTGATGAGCCCCCATTAACTTGTATCAGGCACAGTGAAACTTCTCCAGACAGAGTGATCTGCTCCTGGCCTGCCAGACCCCAGCCTGTCACCTGCAACTGGGTCACAAAATGTTAACAAACTTTGGCATACAAGCAAAAGTGATAAAATGAGCCTAAATGGCTGGAATTCAGAGATTGCTTTCTTTTTTAATTTTGTTATAAATGCAAACACTATGGTAAGACTACTTGTGGTAGCCTTGGCTGCTCTGGGGCTGCCTCTCCACATCCAGTCTGATGATCTTTCGTATTGAGGTGGATGGCCACTGGGAAACCACTCCTTATGTAGCCACTTCCTTCCTCATGCAGAATTTGGTTCACAAAGTGGCAAAAGCATCAGTTCTGTGAAGCAGCCAGTCTGGAGCCCCACAGGCTGAGGCTGTGGGCATCAGGGAGGAGTCTGTTGCATGCAAATAGAGAATTAAAATGCTGTCCTTCTCTAGTAATATGGGGAGGTAAAGCCAGAAGGATGTTGAATTCTGGGTCATGAAGTAATTCAGGATTTCCAAAGGCAACTCCCTGCTATAAGATGAGCTACATCTCAACACTGCTGTCCATCTCTGTGCAGGAAATCACGGTCACTATCCAAGCTGCCTATGCAGAAAAGAAACTAATATTGCACCCTTTGGACTCCAGGTAGGTACTGTGGTCTCTGGTGGGTTTCATTGCCTCTTTTAGCCCATAGCTGAGAGCAGCACAAAAAGATGATCTCTGCAGCCTTACTGACCTTCTCCCCCTCCTTTTCCTTCCCTTCAGGGTAGAGTTTAAAGTCTTTAAGTGCAGAGCTGATCCAAGTGAGGTAAGTCCTAAGAAAGCAATCTCTAGGCCTTTTGTGTCTAAATGATGTCTTTAAAACATTTTCATACGATTTGTTTTGGCTTTCAGAATGACCCATCCATAAGGAACTTCCTGCAGACGATGATCTCGGTTGCTGGGATTCCAGAAGTGATTTCAAGTGAGTTTTCCCTTTGAGGAAGTGCCAATGTACTCTGTAAGGCATCTAACATCAAATCTCCTAAACCTAAGCACTGAAAAAACACATTAATAATCCTGACAGCTGATGGGGGGGAACCACGTTACAAATTTCTATTGGATTCACTTGGGGAATGGGGAACCCTTTGCAAACAGCTGGGATAAAGGAAAAGGGAGTTTTTCATCAGGCCAAAGGTCATGGGGCGTTGGGGCACAATCAGCTTTTGGCAACAGGTAGACAAGGTCGCAGTATATGAGCAGCAAGCCAGGGTGGCCATACCTGTAACTGGATGGGTTTACTGATTCCATAGGAATTGAACCAGCTTTGACTTCACTGATGAACAGCAAAGGGCTGAACCTGTTTGAGATCAGAAATCCTGAGATCATCACAAGAAAGGTAAGTAGAGTTCAAAAACACCTGGCTCTAAGCCCTTCTTGAGAGTGTGTCATAAACCAATATAATAATACTTTTTTTTTTTCCTCCCTTTATAGGGATACGCGATTGTGCAACTTGACTTTAGCTTCCCGAATCATTTGCTCCTTGATTTTCTTGAGAAAAAATTATAGAACTGATCTCTTCATAAAGGAATGTAGAAACTTGTGTACAAACAGAAAGATGGTTTGTGAACCCATTAAAAGATGAGCTGATTCAAATCAGCTTCAGTTGAAATTTCTTTCCTTTTCCTGAGAAAAACTCTAGATCTTGTGCAATTGTACTTCCACAGAGCCTTTCCTCTGCTGAGATCTTGCAGTCTGCACCTCTATGCATGCTACATTTTCAGGATCTTTAAAGGACTTGTGTGCTTATGTGTAAAGAGTTGGACTCTTGAGGTGCATGGGCTCTGGATTAGCACTCATGGGAAGCAGCAGAAACTAGCTTTGCCTACGTTTTGCCATCTCAATTATTACATTTGGGAATGTAGCACCATTTATGCTGATCCAGAGGTTTTGTTTCTGCCACATGCTGAGAGGACCCTGAGTTTGACAGACTTCAGCAACTCAAATGACATTACTAAACTCCAAGTAAGCTAGTAACCAGTTATGCTAAAAGACCTAGGCATGGCTGAGGAAAGTAAATGGGACATGACTTTATAGTGCAGTACAGTGACAGAGATTTCGTGCCCTGGGTACTTTCTCTAGAGAATCTGTAAGGCTCCGAGTAGAGCTCTAGGCAAATTGTTATGGCCATGCTGTTGAGCGACTGGGAGCAAACTTGAGAAAAGCAATAAAAATGATAAGGAAGCCAAAGAGATTATGAGAGAGAGTGTAAGTGTCTAGTCAGAAGGATCCTGTTCCTTCCTACTACAATGCAATAATTTATCTGAAGTGGTTCAGTTATTTTCCTGTACCAGTTAATGCTTCCCTTTTTAAAAATGTCTTTTCACTTGGGAGATATCTCAGGTGACAAGCCTAAGACTGTAATGGTGATTATATTAACAAAGGCAGAGGATGATGTTCTCCTGCACAAAGTGATATTAAAGCTGGGGCTTCCACAAAGAGCCTTGCAAGGCAGAATGGCCCTGGCTTCTTGGGCTCCCTGGGCATGATGGTTGCTCCCTCCACATTGCGCATGGATGTCATCCCCAGGACCTGAGCCAGGTCTCTCTGACCTGCTCCTCTCCCACCTCGAAGCCAGAGGACACCGAGCTCCCACAGCCCTTCCTTGTTCCATGCAACTGCTGGGTTTAACATCTCTTCAGTGGTCACAGTCGTGGCTGGTGGAGGAGATGGCTGTGGCACAAAGAGTGGGTTGAGTTTACAGGTTGCTCTGTGGCAGCCAAGGAAGATTTCTCTTACTGTGTCCTGTAAGCTGTGTCCCTGACACTGCAGGAGCCAAGCGGTGCGAAAGGTGTGACGCCAAGGGTGGCCTTGGAAAAGCCCTGGAGTAGTTATGAACTTCCCCTCCCCATCCCTGCCTCCACTGGGTATTCCAGTCCCAGCTGAGGGTTCGCCCACGCTGAGGTGACATTCCCTCTCTCCGCATGGCACTGCTGGCTGAAGCCCACGAGCCCTATCCTCTGTCAGCCAGCCCCAATTTGAGCTGATGGGCGGTGAGAGCAAACTGGCACAAAACGCGCTTTTCTCTGCCTCGGAGCCCCTTCGCACCGCCCGGGGGACGGGGGCTGCTGGGACACACCGCGGGGACAGGCGCTGGGAGCGGGGCACGGCGGCTGCCCGGGCACGGGGGACCGGGGCTGCAGCTGAGGGGGGGGCGCAAAGCAGGCGAGGGGCCTGGGCTGGCTCCCTGTGTGGCCGCAAAGGGGTGCCCCGGGCCGCCCCAGCGTCTCCGAACCCGCCTGAGTCCAGCCGAGTCCAGCAGAACTTGTCCGATCCTTTCCGAGCCCAGCTGAACCTCTCCGAGCTTTTCCGAACCTCTCCGAAGGCCGCCGAACCTGTGCGCTCCTCGCCGTGCCCGCCCGCTCCTGGCGCGCAGCCGGCGCCGCGGACCCACGTGCTTTCCCGGCAAAGCGGCTTCGCCGCTGGGCGGTTTCGCTTTCGGAGCAGCCGCGATGGGAGCGCAGTGAGTACCGCGGGACGGAGTGGAAGGGACCGCGGCACCGGGACAGGGGGCGGGGGTCTGGCTGTGCCCTGCGCTGTCCCGTGTTGGAAGCCTCGCTGGAGGTGCCTTTTGTCCTCGAGAGCCAAACCAATGTTGCAGCTTTGCCAAGCCTGAGCGGTGCATGGGCACCCGTCGAGGATGTGAGTGGGGTTTTTAGGCACAGGAGTGCCAATTTGGCCATAAAGGGGTTGCATCTGCAGTGCTGGGGGACCTCCTGGGTTGGTGGGAATACCAGTGGGAAGGATGTGGGGCCAGAAGGCAACAACCTGGGGCAGAGCGTGGCAGTGGGTTTGTGCTCTCTTACCTTCTCTGGGACTCGGCTGCAGGGTGCAGCCCATTTTCCAGTGTAGCTTCCCTGGCACCGAGAAAAGTATTCATCATATTTCGTTGTTTGTTGCACCCTGTCTGGCTCAACCTCTGTGCACACAGTTCTATCTGGAAACCTGGGATCTTTTCATCAAATTATTCATATCTACTACTATCCCGCTTACACCTTGCCTCTGTTCCAAAGGAAAAGCAGATTGCTTTATGTTCTCTTAGATGTAGTGGAAATGGTAAATAAATATTTCCTGGAATAATGAGACCTATGCATATAAGTAAAAACATTCCCATTGCGAGAGCCTTAACCCCAGCTAAGTAAAAATTCATTCCAGTGCAAGTGTTTGCCCCGAGTCCAATTTCTTTGGCTGTTCCTCAAAGGCTTTACCTAAATTGTCATCTAGCTGAAGATTTCATAATAGAATACCAATCTTATAACAGATTTATGATAGAGTAACAGTCTTCTGCTGTTCTGATTCACTATTTTCGCTCATCTCACTGTTTTTTTGCTGTTGGAGAATTCCTAGTTGTTTTTTACTTTCATTCTGTGATGTCCTTTGTTCATCAGGTCCCAAAAGGTGCTACAGGGCCGTGTGCCTCCAGAGAGTGGTGGGTTAGCAAGTGAAGAACTCAAGGCAAAGGACATTGCCCCCCAGCTCCTTTGTTTTGTGACCTCTACTTTGTGTTCGGTGCTGTTACTCTGTTTCTAGGCTTTTGGCAAGTAGTGTGAGCTCCCCAGAGCACACAAGAAGTTAATAGACTTGAGACAGGGAACTTCACATTTCACTTTTATTTTTCGTAACTGGGAATGGCACGAACGTCAAGTCATGGAGATGAGGCAAAGCGCAGTTTGGCAATGTGTTTTAATGGTGTTTCTGCATTTGCAGGGTGAGGGCAAGGGTTGAGGCTTTCTGGCTCTTCTTGGGAGGATTTTGTGCTGCTTTTCGAGCTCAGAAGCACTTTTCTGTAGGTTGCTGCCCATTTGATGGTCTGCTTTAGCAGAGCAGGACTGGTATAGGAGCTGCACTGTATTGCCTGAGCTTTCATCTAACCTTTCTGTGTTTTTTTCTTGAATTTGAGTCTCTAATTATTTCGTATGAGTCTGCTCTGCCTGAAATTGCACTCTGTCTTCATTGGCATTAAGGTCTGAGCTTTTTTGTTTATTATTTTAGTATTGTCTTATTCTTGGTCATCGGGGGCTGCTGCTGTTGGGTTGGGAAGGTGTTTACTCAGGGAATGGCAGTTACTGGGGAATGGCGCTATGAGCACCAGCCTCGTCAGGGTGTGACAACCATTCTACCCCCCACTCAACAATGTTACTGGCTTTTTTGCTCAACTAGGTTG
Source organism: Dromococcyx pavoninus (assembly GCA_033558185.1). Classification (NCBI taxonomy): domain Eukaryota; kingdom Metazoa; phylum Chordata; class Aves; order Cuculiformes; family Neomorphidae; genus Dromococcyx; species Dromococcyx pavoninus. Next base: position 114,318 of record JAUMJL010000613.1, on the reverse strand, counting down.
GTTACTACCTTGTCCCCACCCCATGTAAAATTGGGTGTTACAGGAGCAAGGGGAATTTTTCCCACACCACACACAGAGCAGCAGTCTTGGACCAGGAAGGACTGTCCCTCTGGGTGCAAGACAGGTAGTTGGTGGTGGGGTGGAGCATGGAGGCTGCTCCCTGTGGTTTCTGTTTTGCAGCCTTTCTACAAACATGGTGGTGGCAATTGTAGTTGGAGCTGGCGTTCAGCATCACTGTAGGCAGCTCTCTGCTGGAGATAGCACAGTGGCACCGTTTTGATGCTGCTGTGGCCTGGGCTGGGGTCCTACTGCTGGATGTCTGAAGGCATACAAGGTGGTAATCGCTTTCCTCGTCCCTTTCCCTGTGGTAGGAGTGGTTGAACACCGGCCAGCACCAGATGCAGTGCAGGGAGAAACAGTTCCCTTTGCCATCTCTGTTGCAAGGTGGTGGGGCAGGCACAGCACAGGCACCGGTGGTGTTTTCAGCCCCCTGCACCTGAAACTTTTGCCAGAGCAGTGTAGCCTCAGAGGATAAGCTTTTAGCAGTTTGTCTGGTGTGATTGGTGGCCTGAATTGAGCAAGCATGATTTAGTAGGCATGGCGGTGCTGGGCTGATGGTTGTACTTGATGATCTTAATGGTCTTTGCCAGCCTCAACGATTCTGTGTTTTTATGATTCTTCTGCATGGAGTTCTATGGAGGGGTAGGAGCAACGGGTTGGCATAGAAAGAGCAGCTTGAGTCAGGCAGTGACACTGGGAGAGCTGTTATTATGTTGATGTGTTCCTGTAAAGCCTGTCTTCCCTTGCATCTGGGGCACAAGGCTCAATCCTGCCTTTTCATCACACCAGTAGTGGATCCTCAAATGTCCAAACTTTGTGGTCACTGCTGGTTTGAGTTGAGGTTGCTACGTAGAGCTGGAAAAGCTCTACAGCTGACCCCAGAATCAAAGGCAGAGCTTCTAGACCTGGGACCCGTGTAATTGTCCATGCCCTTTCATATCTACATCCTGCTTTGTTATTATCCTTAGGCATCTGCACTGAGTGAGGCAGCTGCATACAAGCATGCCCTGTGCATCAAGGAGCTGTCACTGCATGCTGAAACGCTGCCACTACCAGATTGTCAGGGTATGGAGCAGAAGCCACCTGTGCATTTGACATCTAAGAGGAGGCTGACCTCACAACAATGCAGGTAGGAGACCGCGTGTGTGTGGCTTTGGTGTGGGAAGGAAGTGGAGGGCAACATTTTCACCAAAGCAGAAATGGGTTTTTCATCCCCACAAAATAAACAGCAAGAGAACTGCCTGAACACCTTGTGCAGGGAAATACCTTGCTCTTACGGTCCTGTGTCTACCCAGAGGTCCTGCTGCATGTGAAAAGTGCCCAAGATTATATCTGGTGGATGGCCACTGCAATACAGATGTGAATAGAGCTTCTTCCTGGCTGATGCCAGAGAGACTGACTCGTGTTGTTTGCTCCTGTCCCTGGCAGTACCACTGTGCCCACGAGCACTGTGGTCCTTGCACCAGGCTGGACTGGGATTTGCCACACGACATGGTGAAAGTAAGACAGGTGATAAATGCTGTATTGGACCAAGGGGTAGAAAAGCAGATCAACTTATCCAGGGCTATGCTGGTTGCTCAACAGCAGGGCTGTGTGCGTGAACATCTCTCATTCCTGTGCTCCTTGCTACCCTTTCTGGTTTCATCTCTCCAGCCTCCATTGCAGAATGATGATCTGGACCTAGAAGCAGCTGTAGCAAACGCCCGTCCCCAGCTCGTGGAGTTCCTCAGTCACCGTCCCGACTGGCTGCTCGCAGCCTCCCGGCGCTTCCTCCCAGCAGTGGCCCTGAATGGCCTGGATGTCATCACTGACCACAGAGAAAAAGTCTCTGTGCTTCTTGACCTGCTGGAGAAGGCTGACCCTGCCACCTGGAAGCAGTTTGCACAGTTCCTCTGCATGGAGTGTGACCTCCCCCTGGATCTGGAGATACTGCTCATAAGTTCTGTGGGAGAAGGTGATGGAGATTGGGCCAGCTTCCTCTGAATATCCCCAGGCACAGGCAACACCTTGCCCTCCCCCATAGCCAACAGACTGGTCTAGGTAGTGTGACCAGCAGTGCCCTCACTTGCGTGGTCAGTGCCTTGTCAGTGAGAGGTGGCAATGCTCCCCGTGAAGTCCAGGCAGATATAAGCCTTTTTAACCAAGCCATTTAAAAAATGGAAGGACATAGATCTGTTAGAGCGAGTCCAGAGGAGGCCACAAAGGTGAAGAGAGGTTTGGAGCATCTCCCAGACAAGGACAGGCTGAGAGAGTTTAGGTTGTTTAGCTCAGAGAAGAGAACACTCCAGGGAGACTTTAGAGCAGCCTTCCAGTACTGAAGGGGGCTCCAGGAAAGCTGGGCGTGGCTCTTTATAAGGGAATGCAGGGATAGAACGAGGGTGAATGGTTTTCAGCTGGATGAGGGGAGATTTAGGTTACATACTAGGAAGAAATGTTTTCCTGTGAGCGTGATGAGGCACTGGCACAGGTTGCCCAGAGAAGTCCTGGATGCCCCATCCCTGGAGGTGTTCAAGGCCAGGCTGGATGAGACTTCGATCATCCTGATCCAGTTGGAGGTGTCCCTGCCTATGGCAGAGGGAATGTAACTGGATGGACTTTAAGGTCCCTTCTGACCCAAACCATTCTATGATCCTATGAAAGGAGGGAAAGACCAGACAAGCAACAAGGGCTGTAGGGGGCTTTCTTTTGAGACTGCAGCCAAAACAGATTTCAGCTTTTAATGCTGTGGCATATCATAACAGAGGACATCTCTTAAGGTTTTGGAGTTGGCTTACAGTGGGTTAACTGTAATATTAACAGTTGGGCATCATTGATCCTTCTGAAGATGAATTGCTTTTGGTTTTGCTCTAGGGGTGGCTTTGAGTTAACCCTGACCCTGTGATTGCAGGGGCTGTCCCAAGGATGTGGGCAGGAGGTGTGGTGGTTTGGAGGAGGACAACGTGGGACCATGCTTTAGAGTAGCAAAGCAGGCTTAGGTTAGGCAAGATTAACCATTAGATTACCTTAGCGGCAGTGACTCTTAGGGAAAAGAGGTTATGTCTGAATAGTGAGTGATACTGGAGAAGTGGTACAGGCTAAAACCAACCTGAGGGCCAGCCCAAGCAGTGCTTGGGATGAGTAATGGAGAAATAGCAGGATCAAGTCTTCCAGCACCTGGATGGGCTTACTTTGCTTTACATGGCACACAGGGCAAGAGTCAGGGTATTTGAGCTGTTGAAGAGATTTTGTGGGAGGCTGTGGTGCAGCCTTGTTCTTTGTTGCTCTGTGCTGATGCTAAAGATACCAGAGTCCTGGCCTGCACTCCCAGCTGGGAAATACTGAAAGTGACAGTGAGGGGAATTAATGTATGCAGGCTTCCCATCCGATTTTGGAGAGTGATGCTTTCAGGCCTGAATCTATCTGAACAGCAGAGTCCTGGTGGTATGTGGTCTCCTTTTTGGTCTGAGTGGGATCTCTGAACCTCTGTACAGGTTGTCTGTGGGGCTGACTGGGTTTTTTTGGCAGCTTGAGCTGTGCAGTGAGTCAGGAAAGGCCCTTGACTGGGCTGCTAACTGACTCTGCCAACACTTTTGTCACAGAAACATCCTCCTTTGCAGGAACCCAGAAGAGCAGGGCTTCCCTTTTTGGCTGCAGTGTGGTTTTAGATCAGCCAAAGCCACCCATGCTCTCTTTGCATGTACCACAGAGAAAAGTTGTTCTACTCCTCCCGTGAAAGCAGAGGTTAACTGTATTTTAGAGCAATCTGAAAGAAAAAGATCAGATAAAACCTGGCTGTGTTATATCAGCGCTCGTACCGAGTCTTGGTTTGTACCTGTGTGTATTGGGAGCTGCTGGCCCTTTGGCTTTGGCCAGCAGCACCCAGGCTTCAAGAGAAGGACACTTGCAGTACTTGTATTTCATTTCTAATCCAATTCCTTTAGGTAACTTCAGCCAGGAACAAGAAGCGTGCATGGATGTGAGTGCCCAGTCATCTGTGCTGAAAGGTAAGGCTGGAACAGACCCTGAGGTGCTCTGCTCTTGGAGTTTATCTTCTCTGCCTCTGGGCTGGGCAGGGCTGCAAATGTCCTCTGTGTTGGCCAGGGAAACCACTGCAACTTCAGGTTTGACTTTTCTGTTCTCGGTGCTTTCCAGATGAACCTCTCCTTTTTTGTTTTCTCTCCTTGAATTTCAGAAAGGCCTTATTGGCACTGACTCTGCTAAGGAAGTCGCTCGTTTTTGTTTCTAGCCAAGGGAATCTCCCATCCACTCTGCAAAATCCCCTTTTTCTGCTGTTACTGTGGCTGGCTCGTTGGTAGGTGGAGGAAGTTGGTTTGGCTTTTGAAGTTAGAGCAAACAGACTGTTGATACAGCAGAAAGCATTCTAGAAGTGTCAGAATCGGAGCTTAAAAAATGGGTAGTCATTGTTCTAGGGCTTTCTTCAGAGGTGAATTTGGGACTGAGGTCTTCCCACTCAGTGCATCATGTCCATCAATCAGAAACCTTTGGTGCAATGTGAAAATTCTGAAGGTGTGTGCCACCACTGAGCAATGCCCTTGTGAAACATCTGCTGGAATAACTGGAAGCTTCTAAGTTCTGAGTTGCCTTCTCAGTCACCAGGTATTCAGTTTCCAGAAAATTAAACACCAGCTGAGGCCCTCCCCATGTGAAGAATGTGATTCTGGTATCCAACTTTGTGAGAGGATAAATGGTACAGGTAGCAGCAAAAGGAATCCAGATTATCACAGGAAGCTGCCGTTGGTTTTCTGTGTCCTCCTGAAATTTGTGCTGGGAGAAGATGAAGCAGCAGGAAATGAAACCTTGTGTGTTTTCAGGCTGTGGTGCAGAGGAGTCACTGAGCCAGAATGCTGACAGTGCAGAGAGCAAAGCACAGGCCTTATATCCTGTAGAGGTGCATAAGTTGGTGGCAGGGAGTGGGACTGGTGCTGGATTGTCCATTGCTGAAAAATAGATGAAGGAAAAGCTGCTATTCTTTTTTTTTTCCCTGCTTTGTAAATTTGGAGACTGACTCACACTCACCGCAACTGGAGCTCCTTCTCCCAGGTAACAAGCAATAGGATGAGAGGAAATGGCCTCAATTTGCACCAGAGAAGGTTTAGATTAGACATCAGGAAATATTTCTTGACTGAAAGAGTGGTGAAGCATTGGAACAGGCTGCCCAGGGAAGTAATGGAATCACCACCCCTGGAGGTGTTCAAAAAATGTGTAGATGTGGCGCATTGGGACATGGTTTAGTGGGAACGGTGGTGTTGTGGTGATGGTTGGGCTTGATGATATAGAGGTCTTTTCTAACCTTAACAATTCTGTGATTGTAACTGGGCTCTGCTTCTTCTGCACCAGTGAGGTTGCTGTGGTTTTGGAAAATGCAGGGCAGGTTTTCACCACGTTATATGTAGCTCCATGGCCAACTGTGCTCCTGGAGGCTGACCTGGCAGCTGACTTCTCTCGCAAGGAAACTTTCTGTAGTGCTGAGATATGTCTAGCCATTGGTATTTCCTGCTCCTGCTTTCTTTCAGGTCCATCACAGAAGCTTATCCTGCTTTAGGTGGACTTGAATCCTGGGGAGGTGTGGAGAAAAACTGAAAGAAATCGGGCTGTGGGCCCAGTGTGTGTAGCTTGCGTATGTGGCACTGCTGTTTGGTTTATCTCTGTCTCAAATCTGCCAGGATTCTTTCACATGCTCTGAACCACTTTCTCCATGCCCTATGTAACTTTGCAGTGCTTGTGATGCCAGTCTTTGATTAGGCTGTCTATAGCCCTTAATGCTTTCTGTACCTCTGTATGCTCCTCCAAACTCAGAATTGCGCATACCTCTGGGTTTTTTGCCTCCCAGCAGCTGTGCTGTCAGTAGGGTTATCTCCTAGGATGCTTTTTGATGGACTGTTATGTTTTTTGCTAAGGTTCTGCCACTACTTAGCACTGTGCTTCTAAGCAAATGAGGGGATTGAACCAAAGGATCTGAGCATTTACTAAATCTAGCACATTTCTTGCAAAACAGACCTTCTAAAATTCACATTGTTTCCTGCGAAGATTTTTGAAGCCAGACTTCCACCAGCAGCTCCCTATTTCTGATGTCCCAGCTGCTGTTTGCTCTAAGATTTGTAGTTGATTGTGTATCCCAGGAAAAAGGAAGGACCTGCTTGAATTCTCTGCAAAAACAATCAAATTGGATAAAACATGGAAGTAGCAAATCACACTGCGGGAGGCAGAATTGAAGTTATCCGCTAGGAAAATCTGTGTAAATAAAGTGAAGAGTTGGAAAGAATTGTCTGGAGAAGCTCAGGGTGCTCCATGACTGAGGTGTTCAAACTAGTCCAGACTCCTTGGTCACTCCTGAGACCTGTAGCATTTTAGGAGTGGGACAAGAGGATGGATTAGCCTCATGAGGACCAGTCCAAGCTGTCTTCCTATAGCTAGATGCACTTCAGCTTTACTTCATCATTTGAAAAAGCAGTTCCGTAAACTCAGCCTGAATTTGCAAATAGATTTATCTCTCCAGTTTTACCTCTTCAGCTCCCCAAGTGCTTTGTTGGACAGTCTTGCCCAGCTTTAATAAGCTGCTATTGCAAATGCTCTTTTGACATGTTTCTGACTTTGATTTTTCAGGATTTGCTCGACGTCGCCCTTGCAGCAGCTCTGTCAGTGATAAGGATGTTAAAAAGCGACGATTAGGTATGGAGATCTTCCTGAAGCAGAGCAGTGATGTGCTTTCCCCCGAGGAAGGACCTTTTTAAACTTCTTTGCAGAAACACCCAAGAAATCAACATCCTGCATTGAAAGAAATTTTGTTTAGTAGCTGCATAAACTCTTAATACAACAGGTTATAAAATATACAGACAACAGCACCTGGCAAATAACAAGGAACATCAGTTTACATTTCAGAGCTATATTAAGTCTACCTGAGGAGAAGGGCTGCAGGTGGCATAGGCTAGGAACTCCTTTACATAGTGATGGTTAAATGTTCAGTTGTATGTCATGTCTGTATGTGTTTGTTTTTTTTTAATCAAGTCAGGAGACCTGCTGATAATTTAAAACCCACTAAAGGCTCCACGGTTTCTCTGGCACATTAAAAACTTGGATGATATCAGCTCACTCTAAAGTAAAGAAGTAACTGAGTAGATAAGTTGATCACTAAGTTGAGCCAGAGTATTTCCAGGAAGGATTGGGTAGCCTGAGCAGACCTATGTCCACATCCTTTCTTTCATCATCCGTCCTGCTTTACCCTTTTCTATCTCTGCTTTTAGCCTTGCAGTCCCCATGGTCCAGTGCTGCCCAGTATGTGGTGGGGCAGCGCAGGGAGCACGACAAGGCTGGCAGCTGCCACTGGCCTGGAGCTTGTTTGTGACTGAAAGTTTGCCTGTAGGAGAGTTCTTGAGGAGATGCTCCCAGGAGACCAGATCCTGTCTGCTAACAAAACTCAGCAAACTTGATGGCAGCGAGGATGGTGTTTTTCAGAAGGTGCTGAGTGCAATTATCACCACTGTTCTCCCTTCAACGAGGAGGTGCTGATACCATTACTGATCTCAAATTCACAAAGCAAAAGCTGTATCTGTTCTGAGGTGCAGATAGCTGAGCAAGTGTGGCGTGAGGCCAGCATGGGTGAACAGGGAATGGGGTGCGTGTTACACCAATACCTAATATTCATCTTAAAGAGATAGTTTTTATAACTTTATAAATGTTTAGTTTTTATATAAAGCTGTTTTACATTTTCCCTGAATTTTCATCTTCTTCAGGAAAATTTATGGGTTGTTTTCATGTGCTCCCTATTTGTCACCTCTCCCTAGTTCTGTGAAGCAGCCTCTGATCAGGGCTGTTGTTTCTCTGTCCATAAGTGGTAGTATTTTGAACCTGTCATGGCTCAGAACTGACTTTGTCGCCCTCTTACTCACTGTGTTGTCTTCTCGCTCAGATTCAGCTGAAAAGTACCGGCGTCTCCTCATCGGTTCTGTCCGCCAGAGGTATGGAAGCAGGAGAGCAGCAGGAGCAGCAGCACAGGAACAAACCCAGCCGCTGGCGTTCAACCAAGCCTTTGTCAACCTTGTCATTCGGCAGAGCAAAGCCTCCCGATTGAAAGAGAGAACAGACAAAGCCCAGGAGGGTGTGGCAGGTGCTCCTGAACCAGAAGAATGTGCGGATGCGGCCGTGAATGTGTCAGATCTGTTTCGCAGCGTGATCCCATCAGGCACGACGAAGCTGATCTTTTTGTTTGGTAAACCAGGTACAGGCAAGACCATGCTGATGCACAGGATTTGTCAGAAATGGGCAGAGGGTGTCCTACCTCAGTTCCTCTTCACTTTCCTGTTTGAGTTTCGGCAGCTGAATTTATTAAGAAGAAAATTGACTCTGAAGGAGCTTTTGTTTGACTTGTTCCTTCAGCCAGAAGACAGTCCTGATGCAGTGTTCCAGTACCTCCTGGAAAATGCCTGGCGCACACTGATCATCTTCGATGGGCTGGATGAGTTTGCAGCTAACGTGGGTGTATCGTCCTCTTCTAAGGGACACCCAACTCTTGCCTCCCGTATGTCCATATCTGAGATCTTTGCAGACCTCTGTAATGGGAAGCTCCTTCCTGGTTGCACAGTGTTGGTCACTAGCCGACCTAAGAGGCTACCTGACTTCTTATTAAACACAGTAGATCTGCTGGCAGATGTTTTGGGATTTGACCATGAGAAAGTTGAGGAATACGTCAGCCATTATTTTCGTCAGCATTCGTTCAAAGAACAAGCCATTGCTCACCTGAGGAACAACACCAAGCTCCTCAGCATGTGCTTCATCCCTGCCCTGTGTTACGTTGTGTGCATCTGTTTGGAGTATTTGTTCCTTAATAATCAGATGAGTGTGGAGCTTCCTCAGACTATGACACAGTTTTATATCAAAATGCTTCTCATCTTCATAAACAAACAGCAGGGAGAGCTTGCAGGTGGCAAGGAGGAGGCTCAACTGAACTGTAACAAGAGGGCCATTTTGGATCTGTGTGATCTTGCACTGAAAGGCCTGGAAGATAAGAAACTGGTGTTTTATGTTAGTGATATTCCAGAGCACGTGAAGGAATTTGCTTCCTTACATGGACTGCTGACTGTTTTTGAGGTGAAGATGAATGGCTCTTTCACAGAGGCTGGCTATGCCTTTGTGCACTTGAGCTTGCAGGAGTTTTTTGCAGCACTGTGTCTCATGGTAAGTAAGAGGGTGGACAAGGACTACCTGAAGAAGAAGTTCTCTTTGAGGTCGAAGTGGACTTTAAAGAATGAGGCAAAGACAGCATTCATGGAGAGTTTGCACATCTTCCTCTCAGGCTTGTCATCAAAAGAATGTAGGACATTTCTCATGCTGTTAGCTGAACAAGATGAGGCTTGGGTACAGGATAAGCAGGAGGCAATCCTGCAGTCTCTCAAGAAACTGGCAGCCACTCATCTGACAGGGCCTAAGGTCATTGAGCTCTGCCATTGCACATTTGAAACGCAAGACCTCAAAGTAGCCCAGCACATTGGGAGCCTGCTGAATTTCAAGTATGAGTTTAAAAACTTTAGACTGACGCTTCTGGACATGTCAGCTTTGGTTTTTGTCATAAACTCTGGCCATGATTTGACTCATTTGGATTTTGCTGGATGTCTCATGGACATTGACTGTTTGAAGGTTCTGGCCAGCTGTAAAAATGTAGAGCACTTGAGGTAAACAGACTGAGTGCTGTGAGCTGGTGGGTGGAAAGAAGGGCTGAGGGGTTGGAAGGGCAGGCCCATAATTTGTCTTAGAAGGGGAGGCAAGGTGATATGAGAAATTCTGATCTGAACAGTATAACTTTGAAGAAATTCATGAAATCATTAATTTATGAGTGATTGGAGGATATTAAGGTGATAAACCCATTCTGGCTGTATTTTTTGTGTTTCTTTGTTTTCATTAAAACAATCAAACAACAGCATAGTTAGTGCAGCAGATAAGAAGCATGATGATACCAAAATGGTCAAGCATGATGATACCAAAATGGCCAGCATTTCTTGATAGTACAAAGGTAGGGTGAATCTTGCAACCAAAGGAGAAAGTTATGATCTAAGTGAAATCACCATAAAGAGAAGGTGACAACTGCACTCTCAAGGGCTCTCTATCTGTGCCTTGCTGTAGCACTGGAAACATTTTTCAAGGGAGTCTCTTGGGATCTTGTGGAATGAGGTCTCATTCTGTATTTCTGTGAATGACTTTGAGGATTTTGTGGACAGTTTGCTAATGTGGAGAAGATGGGGAGCAGCCAGGGTGAGAATTACCTTACCTGAAGGGAATGATCGCTACTGTGAAGCAGAGGAGCAGAAACAAGAGATGTGAAAACTCCAGTTTCTGGATATTGATATCATTGTAAAAAGGATGGTAATAATTTATTCTCTGACTCTGTTATGAAGAATAGGAATACTATTTAATTTACTGTTAGAAAAGCTTTCTGATATTACATCCTGACTCTAAATTCTTAATGTAGGCACTGGGCAGTGCATGGAGTCCTCTGCTTTCAAAAAGCAGCGTAGGCATTAGGAGAACAGAGCAGGGGATCTGGGGGAGTTGTCCCTCAGCTCACAGACACTTAAATCTCTGGTCTCGTCTCGCAAGTGACAGATGATAGGACGAGAGGAAATGGCCTCAAGTTGTGCCAGGGGAGGTTCAGATTAGACATGAGGAAAAATTTCTTCACTGAAAGGGTGGTCAGGCACTGGAACAGCTGCCCAGGGAGGCAGTGGAGTCATCATCCCTGGAGGTGTTTAAAAAATAGGTAGATGAGTTTCTTAAGGACATGGTTTTAGTAAGGGGACAGGACTTGATGATCTCAGAGGTCTTTTCCAACCAGATGATTCTATGATTATATAATTCCATGATCCTAAGTCCATGCCAGCTTTCGTTTATGGTCTACAGGCTGCTGGCCCTCGGAGTACTGTCTCTTGGAAGGGCAGGCAAAGGGCAGTGGGACACCAAGCATTTCAGCCGCATGTTGCTTGTACAGAACCTGTCTAAAGAAGAAGCATTGCCTCAGGTGTGCTCCTAATGGCCATGGGCCATGGTCCTCAAACCACCAACCTCTGCAGCTTGTTCCTGACTCCCTCTGGTTTAGGGAAGGGTGACAGAGACACTTAGGTCAACAGGGCCATAGATGGATTTCTGCTCTCACGACTCCCAAACATGCTGTGGGAATCATGCAGCCCCCAGGGTTTTGTATCGATACATCCCATCATCGGTGCATCCTGTAACTGATTCAGCAGACAGCTTAGAGCCTGAAAGCTTACCTGTTTGTATGTTGTTTTTTCCAACGCCATCAGTTCCTTCTGTAAAAAAGGTACTTCGCCCCAAAACCTCGTGTCTTTTGTATCGTGGACAGCTCCAGCTACTCTGCCACCCAAATTTGAAGTATCTGGCCTGAAATCAACCCTCTTGTAAATCAGCAGCTCATCACTTGGGACCTGTTGGTCCCTCTCTGTTTATATGGATTTGGTTTGCCCCTGTGTGATCTCCCTTGTCCCAAGGGTCCTGATTCTGGTGAGATGTGCAGTAGGGCTGACTCTTCATCTGTGACAGCACTTACACGTGGTGTCACTGTACCAAAAGGCAGAAGCCATCTCTTCAGGTGTTGTGCAACTTGTGTTTTGTTTTAAGCAGATTTGTGAAAAGGTAAATATGCTGCAAAAAGAAGCATAATACAATTGCTGTTAAGAAAGAAATTCAACTTTTTTTTTTAAATTGTGTTTTAACCTTCTCTATTGGCTAGCTTATTTTAGGTTTTATTGTGTTTACATTTTTCCCCTTTTCTTCATGTCTTAGCTTTCGTAGTAGGAGATGTGGTGATGACTTTGCTGCTGCTCTTTCAAAGAGCTTACGTGAAATGGAGATCCTGAAGAAATTAGAGTAAGTCTTTCCTTGTGAGGTCAGAGCCTTCTCTTTTTCTATCTGCCCTCTGTTTCTGAATTGCAGTTTAATTACATCTGCTTGCTCAAGGCTGATGTCTGTGCAGTGCTGTGTAGAGCAGCTCAGTGCTGTGCAGAGCAGCACAGATATGGGTGGTGCTTGTTTTATGCAGCTATCAGGAGGAGTATTGCATTGCCTTGGTCAGAAAGGAGTATAAAGTTGGTTGCCAGTGGCAGAGTCAGGCCACCTCCTCTCTGTTGGTGTGCTGGGAGTGCTGTGCAGGCACACATCTGAGACAGGCTTGCAAGGGGTGCTGAGCCCTCCCTGTGCTTGGTTTGAATCATTCTTTCTTTTTGCAGGTTGACAGGTGGGAGTGTCACAGCTGAGGGGATGACTGTCTTGGTCCAGGCTTCGTCACAGTGCCTTCAGCTTGAGGAAATAAAGTGGGTGTGTTGTGACGATGACCCCCAAACCAGCTGCTGGTTCCTAGGGGCCCTGGGGTACTAATGAGAATTAATCTCTGTGCAGCTTGCAGGGCAATCGGATTCGGCATCCAGAGGTGAAGAGGGTGATGGATGTGTTTTCCAGAATGGAAAAGATAAAGAAAATAGAGTGAGTTAAAATGACTCAAACCTATTAAAAATGGTAGCCACTATGAAGCCAAGCACAACATCAGAACAGAGTGGGTGGATGTCTCTGTCAGAGGTGACACTTGCTCTTGGAGGTTCCAGTGTGGGGCACGTGGGCATTAAGCTGAGACACAGACATTTAAGTGCAAGCAGGGCTGTGCTGGAGGCTTGGCTCAGTTTGAGACAGACTCAGCCTCACATTTCTTACCCAGGTGTTTTAAAAGGGAGTTGTGGTACCAGTGATGCCTCTCCAGGAATTACAATGCACTTGCTCAACTTGGTGCCTGGCATGACTTTTTCCTCGTCTGCCTCCCCACCCCTCTTCTCTGTGGTCAGGCTCACTGAGATGCCTCACTTTGGCTTAAAAGAGGATGACTCCATCCCTGCCTTCCCAGCCTTTTTGTTAGCCTTGTTCTAATGCTCCTGTAACAGCACAGTGCTGTGTGAGAGGGACTGGCTGCCAGGAAAACTCCCAACATGCCTCTGCATCTTTTTAGGTGCAAAGAATCACCCTGATTTGTGAAGGGATTTAAAGTCTGAAAAACTAGCAGGAGCAGTTTAAGCAGCAGCAGGAGGCAGAGGAGAGCAGAGCTGCTGAGAGTGTGGTTTGCATTGCAGGAGAGGTGGCTACAAAGCTGTACTGTCCCTGCAGGAAAGCCACAGCACTGCCTGCCTAACCCAGTTAAAAGGGAGAGGCTCTGCCTTTAAAGGTCTTCCAGGTACCTCCAGGTGCAAGCAGATGAATCCAAAATATCTGCAGTTATTGGTGGATCCCATCTAGGAGTTAATTCCTGGCTTTGCAGTATGATTAGAAGCATTCAAAATGTGGCAGAAAGGGAGGAAAGGGGGAGTGCACTTTCTCCTCTGATTTCCTGTGCAAGCTGGACGACAGCTTGGGACAAATGCCAGTCTGTCCCAGGGAAGCAGTTTATTGTATGGAAAAGGTAGGAAGCCAGTGTAATTTGTAAGCCTCATTCCTTCACACTTCTATTACAGTGGTGTTGTCATGGGTGGTTCTTTTGAGGCTCAGAGGAATGGTGCTTTGTGGCCCTGAGCAGAGGATGTGTAGAAGCAAGACCTTATGTTACATATTTAATGAGGTTGAGTAAGTAATGAAATAGAATAAATGTGCAATTAGAGAATAAATCCTCCAAGGTTGCTAGTTTTGTGTCTTCAGGGATGTTTTAAATGTGAGCATTTAGACCACACCACTTGAATATGCAGTACTTAAATTGAATTTGTTATAGCAAGAATTTAACTGCATTATGGGTTGGTTGTGTAGTGATGCAGGTATAAAGTACTTCCCCTACATAAGCGAAAAGCTATTAATGATTCTTCTGTTGCACACAGAGGAAGTGTCTCTGTTTCTGACTTCATGGGAGCTGTAGCTTGTAGAGAACTATAATCTGGTAATGCTTTTATGGGGTCCCAAACGCAGAATTCTGCAGTTTTGGAGAAACCCACTTACTAAAAGAATGCATGTCTTTGGGTGCAGAGGGCATTTATGTAACGAGAGATTGTGCTGTTGGGTCCAGCAGCTGAGGTTGTGTTCTTCCTCGTGTTCACAGTCTGAGTAACAATGATCTCTCCTTGGATGCTGTTCTGACTTTGGCAAGGGAAGTCATCGCCTGTCAAAATGCTACTGAGCTGTGTGTCAGGTGAGAAGTGTTACAAAAGCAAATATGTTGTGTCTTTAGATGCTGACTTTTTAAATTGACATTTTTTACAGCCTAATTGTTGACCAATTAAAGTCAACAAAATTTAATTTTACTCCTTTTTGTTTTCTGTTTGAAACAAAATTTGAATTCATTGTATTATGGATGTATTTTTTTAATAAGTCATTTTATCCTTGGTCTGTAAATTGATTTTGCAGTGTGTAATATTTTTCTTATATAACAGGATTTAAACTTGCTTTTAAACACTGCAATATATCAACTGGGAAATTCTTTACCAGGTTGCATAAATTTGCTATAAATAAGCTTAGTTTACTGAGAAGGTGTAGATGTTCTGACTCGATCTGGCTTGATGTCTCTTTAAATTACATATTTTGATGTTTTCATAGGTCCAAGATGATGAAGAAAGAGCAGAATTTTTAAATCCTAGCTCTTATGTTTGTCTTATGCTGTAAGTTTAACAGGCCAAATTAATCTTTGGTGTAACTCAAGGTTAAGTCAGATTGCGTACAGCTTTTTCTTATTTTTCTTGCTGGAATAGAGTTTCTACTGAACTTCTTTTTGACAAATTGCTGGTCTTGCAAGTGAAAAAAAATCCCAGCCCCATCTTCTTAGTTGCATTACTCTCTTGTTGGCAGTTCAACATGTGGGGTGTCCTGCTGCCCTCCAGCCACGCGGCTGCTGGATGGCTCCCTTGTGGCAATGTTGCAGCGTGGCAGATGTCAAGGCCCTCTTTAGCATCCAGGCAACAGCTCTGGTCCTTACTAAGCACCCCTGCTAGAGAAATGGCATCCTCCCTCCTCTGTCCTAACTTTGGCTTGGATTTCTTTTTCAGGAAGGACACCGTGGTTGTATATTTTTCTGACCCATCAGGGAGAGTTCCAAGGTGAGAAACGGTGCTTGGGGTTGTGCTGTTTCAGAGTTGCACTTATTCACTGCTGTTTCAGAGTTGCACTCATTCACACGGTCAGCTTGGTGTCTCTATAAACTACTCCAGCAACAGAACTGGTTGCCTCTGCCCTTGCATCTGGCAGAGCTGGCTTCTCCTCAGCAAGGAGAAAGGTAACCAGAATAGCTGGTCTTTGCCCAGACTTAGCAGCCAGTTCCACAAAGACAGCTCCTTAGTGCCTGTGTAAGCTTGAAGTGCTGTGTTTCCATTGCAAAACTCCTGAATAACGGTTAAATGTGAGGATAAATTAAGGAAAATGCTTTGCCCCTTCTCTGGCTGGATCCCATGTTCTCCCTACTTGTACATACTTTTGAGGGAAGGATAAATTTGCCTTCAAGTAAGAAACTATGAAATATTCTCTTGTTCCCTAATAGGGAACTCACTCTGCCCTGTGTTGTTCAGTCCTCAAGGGACCTCACAATATTTGCCTATGTGAACTGGCTCAGCCTGGCCGTGAGTCAATAGAAATTGCTCCTCTTCAGATGCTTCAACAGTCATCTTGCACTGTTGTAGACAGCCTGGTGCAGGTGGGTGTGTTTATTTCTTCCTGTGGTGGCACAATCCCACATGGAGGCAAAACATCCTGCATCTTAGTAGTGCCTTTGAGTTGGGGCTCAGCTATAAAGTTAGTTCTGATATACAGTGAAATCCTGTATGGACACCCCTTGTGCTCCCTTTTCCTGCTGGAGCTCTTCTGGCTCTTGAAAATCACTTAACTTTGCATGGAATGGTTGGACAGAACACAGGCCTTGTGGTTTCTTCCAGACAACACTAACTAACTCCCAGATCCTCCTATTTTGTGAAGGCATATTGAAAGGCCAAATATTTTGCTTGTTTGCAGATCTTTGGATTTGAGGGGAGAAAAGCATAAGGAACATGTAACTCCAACTAGATTTGTGAAGTTATGGTAAGAGGAAGCATTGAAAGTCCTGCTGGTGATTGTGATTTGCAAATGACAGGTACTACAGGAGGACAAGAACCGCAGCCGTGTTGGTTCTTAAGGACAGAGGATATTTCCACATACAAAAAAGTTTGAAGTAAACCTGACTCATTAAATAAAAATAGAAATACCCATCTGACCCATATAGTGGCTTTATTTCTTATGTCTTGGGCTCTGCAGCCCTAGAGAGGCCAAGTTTCCTTGGTAATGCCCATCTTGCCGTAAACTTCTAAAAGCTACCAAAGGCATGATGAGCCATATAGTTTTTTTCCTCATCTGGGCTTCAGAAGAGATATGGCTTTCTTGATACAGGACAACTCTGGCATGCTGTCTGGGCGTGTTAAATCTGGGAAATGGCCCTCCCTTCCATCTTTCTTTTTCCCTGACTACTCTGCGGCACAGGAGCAAATGCATCCATCCCCTTCTCGTGGGTAGCAGTGCCAGGTGGCTCTGACACAGGTGGTGCTCTTGCACAGCACTCTGCAAGTGCATCCCTCTGCACTCCTTTGGCAGCACCAGCTACAGACAGACAGAGTAATGTGCCCAGGATTGAGTGGCAGTGCGGAGAATAAAACCTCCCTCTCTTGGTACCGCTTCTGCGTGCCCTTGTTTGAAAAGAGACACCAGAAATGCCTGGGCCCCACTGTCCCCTCACTGCTCACTAAACCTTCCTGTTCACAGCTTGCAGGGTTGCAACCTGTCTTCCCAACATGCAAAGGATATTGTTGGTATTCTGCAGAGCTGTCCCTGTCTCTCAGAGGTGGAGTAAGTGCCTTGTTTCCTTCCTATTGAGTTGCTGGGTTCAGGGAGCAGGGGATGTTACGTGTAGAGGGCAGTGAAACGTGGGGTCTGACCCCAGGGAGGGATCCCAGCACTCTTAGATCGGTGGAATCCTGGTTAGGAATTTTTGGTGAGGTTCAGCAGGAGATGAATACTGAGCAACCTTCAATCCCTGTGACATCTGCAGCCTCTGGCTCCCTCAGAGTGTAACCAGAGATGGCACAGAGCAGACCCTGGCACCGCTCATCCAGCGAACGCTCTGAGCTAGTAAAGGGACACAGATTGCTTCTTTATTGTCCCCTTTGTCTTCTAAAGCCATCCAACTCTTTTGGGAGAAGCAAGAGGAGAGCAGAAAGGCAAGAGATCCACTTCATAACGTGCACATTGCATTGAGTATCATCCCTACCTTTCCTTATTTGCCTGTACATGAGGCAAACTGGATTGGACTGTAAAACTCTCCTTCGAGCCTGTCAGCCCTGGAAAATGTAGGAGTATCTGTTACAAGACAGTTCCGTCCAGACTGTATCTTGAATTTAGCTACATCATCTCAAACCCCGTTTTTCTAGCTCACTGATTTGAATAGGATCTGGACATACTTTGTCATCCAGTCTTCCCTTCCCTTCTCTCCTGGAGGACAGTAGACACTTGCTCATTTGGTTTCTTGTTTTGTATTCCCACTTAGGTTTTCTAAAGTAAGATAAATTTGGGGTTAAAGCATGAATCATGTTGATAAAACTCTTTGTCTGAAGTTGCTTCATGCAGAGATAAGCAGGAAAGATTGATCTGGGACAGAAGAACAGTCCAGGCAAAAAAAACAATTGTAGGAAAGGCAGATTTGAGGGCTTTGTTATTTATACTGTTCAAAACAGTTCCCACTAACTGGAAAATTCCTCAGTTTATCAGGCAACAAGCTTGGAGATGAAGGCTGCAGTTACCTGTTGGAAAACCTCCCTTGGATATCAATTTCCAAGCAACTGGAGTAAGTATTTCCTTGTTCAAACCCAAATTGCCCTCTTTCTTGAGCCTGGCAAGGACTTTACAGAGATGCTGAGCAGGGATCCAGGAGGCAAAGGTCTCACCCAGCCCAGTGGTACAGAAGCAGCTCTGAGCACTCTTAAGGAAGGATGAAACTCGACTTGTGAGACTGTTCAGGCTGAAATTGGTCACTTGCTCAGAGCATGGCGTGTGGAAGGTGGTCTAAATGCAGCTGAAGTGTCCTCTCGTTAAAACCCCTTCCTCGGGAGCAGTGGTCCTGCAGATTTCACACTGTGCCACTTCTGAAGTGGAATTGGTTTCAGCAGACTCATGAACACTTCCACTAGGAGAGTCCAGTATGATTTCAGTGACCAGCTAATTGCCTTTTGTATCTTTCTTAGTCTCAGTCAAAACCGCCTCACTGTTAATGGCATTTGTAGTCTGTTGAAGTCAGTTAATACCTGCCAGAAGATGATGGAGGTGCAAGTCAGGTATGTAGGTCTTGAATCATTCCTGAGGTTAATCCCAACATACAAGTCTGAGAGTTGGGTGCTGAGGTTTTTGTTGGATCAGCTCAGAAGTGGGGCGGGTGAAGAACACGTCCAAAGATTACTCCCACTGACACTTGGTAATACATTGCTGTAAGTTGATTTTATCAACCAGAATTTGAGGAGGTGCAGAACTGTGTCTCCTCTCATGCATGGGGGCAGTTTTAGACTCTCCTACTCTCTGCCTTGTGAAGTTTTGGAGAGAGGATCTCTGTGGAGTGTGAGAACTGGTGACACCTCCTGGAGCGGAGCTGTAACTCCTCTCCTATTGCTTTCCCTTGGAAACCTCCAGTGTTCAATTATAACGATTTTGTCTGCACTTTCTCTAACGGTTCAGAGAAACTGGGTCATCTGATATTGCATAGTTTGATCCAACAAGGACTTAAAACTAATGGAGCATACTTTTCGATTGCTTTGGGAGTAGTTTAAATGATTGGTGTCACCAAACAGTTTTGCAGAGCAAAATCAAGCATTCTTAGAACAAGAAGTCCTGTAAATAACCAAAATATGACATTGATTGATTCCTTCTCTTCCTCACAGCCTTTGTCATGAGACTGCAGTCCTGAGGTTTACAGAAGACAGAGAGTTTGCTTCCCTTCCTCCTAGGTAGGATGTGTGTGCACAAATGATGTTTTCTCAGTGTCTCATTTAGTTCTTACATCCTGTTTAGATACCGAGGGCAACACGTCACCTCACAGCAGTTCTTGTCCCCCTGCTCTGAATCTAAATGTAGTACTTTCTCCTGGTTTTCTTGACCACTTTGGAAGTTGCCCACTGCCTTCTATACTGTTTGATTACGTTTTATGGCTCTGGGGGACATTTCAATCCACTGCATCCTAAGCAAAGCAGGCTGTTTAATGTCAGCTGTGCTCTCTGATAATACTGAACAGTAAAAAAACAAGTGAACCCCACACCTCCACACCAAATTCCAAAAAGATTCGCAGATCCTGCATGTTTAAAACCATCTGGTTCACTATGCATTCTGGATCATGGTACTCCTACATCAAAATAAATTTGAAGTTTTATTTTTCCCCTTGAAACATTATGGGTCAGACCAGCTCAACTTAAATGTTTTGTTTGAGAAATGCTTTCCTCTTGCTCCTAAAGCTGTGGGTTCATTTCTTTATGCCTGTATTCTCTATGAACTGAGCCCACTAGAAAGCAGGATTTCCCACGATATCCCCGCATCCCATCTCTTAACTGGGGAGAAGCAGTAGGGCTGTCATGAGATGCAACCCAGCTGTTGTGGCTATGCTTGAAGGAGAGTGCCTAAGACACACAATTTTTTAAGTGACTCCATTAAGGCATGAGGTGACCTTTCAGACTCAGATATTTTATGTTCCATTTATTTATGAGTAGTCAGTTTTCTACGAAGATGTGGACTCTTCACAAAATGTGCAGGCAAAAGCTCTAGGTTGTAACTTAGGTGAGAGATCTCTTTTCCCCTTGTCTCCCCAGTGGCCTGCAAGCTCAAGTGTTTGGTTAATCACTTAAATAAAGAAGAGCTCGCTATTGGCAGGATATGAATGTGGGCTAGAGCCAGGGTGGCCCCAGCGACCCAGTGAAGTGCTAAAGGGTGTTTTACTCTTGTCTGGTTTGTGCTCACTTTTAGGGAAGAGTCCGTGTTATCTACTGATGAGCAACAATATGGAGAGGAAAACCAAACACCCACTGCTTCAAAAAAAATAAGGTACCATGCCAGATTTTGATTGTAGTTCATGCATGTCCTGTCTCTGGATTCTACAGCTGATGTAACCTGCATCTCCAAGGTGAATCACAAGAGAGCTGGTAAAGTCCTCCTCAGTCAGTCGTTTGTCACTGCATTCATAGTCCCAGCTTGCAGCACCAGAAGCTCTTTGATTTGTGTCTGTGGTCTTCTACAGGAGTCAAAACAGATTGTGTATCTTGCTCACAGAACTGGTGTGGTGACAGTGCAGTTACTGCATCGGCTCCCTTGGGGAGCTGGCGGTGACAGAGCTTGTGGTGTTGAGGGGATTCTCTACTGATATTTGCAGAAATGCATCCTAGGCTGGACCTGGTTCAGCTGCTCTTACCCTAGCACAGAGCCCTCCTGTGGGTTTTGTAGGCTGCCGAGAGGAAGGAGGAAGTTATGCCTAAAGCCTTCTAACTGGGACCTTTGTTTTGCCATAGATTTTCTTTATCTTATCTCTTTATTCTCTGTTGGCAGACAAGAGCTGAAATTACAGCTTATCAATTCTTGCAGACAAAAAAAAAAGCAAGATATATCAAGGGGATTTTTCAAGGGAATTTTTAATTTCATTATTATTTCCTCATTTATTCTCTGGTTTTCTGAAGGAGTGAAGTTTACAATCTTGTTTGCAGTCCTGCAGACCTGGACTACTGATTTCTCTTTCCCCCTAGACTGACAAACAGTCGTTTTCAAGCCAGTGACCTGGAGAAGCTGGGTGCAGTCCTGAAGGAGTATAGCAGCATCTCTGAGCTGGAGTGAGTCCTTCTTAACTCGTGTGGTCTTTGTCTGCAATTCTTTGGGATATTGAGAAAATGCCATTTGTTTGTTCTGCACTGTTGTATGGAGAATGTGGTAGAGACATGGTCCCATGGAAAGCACAGCTCTACATGGGCTGACAACCTTTTGCTGAGGAGACAGACAGTTCTAGAGCTCTTTTATGGCAAAGGCTGCAGGGTATAAATCCACAAAGGGGCTGTTTGATCACTCAGCCTGACTTGAGGTAACAGAAAAGCTGTAAAACCTTGCCTTGTCATTTTTTCTTTTGGGTCATTTGGGAGCAAAGCTCCAGAGGCTGAGGAATCCCACCCAAAATGAGGGTAAAATCCTGTGTTTTTGCTGGTGGTTCCACTTGTGGTGTGCAAGGACCTTCAGCACCAGAGTGCTTTCTTCTGTTAGCGGTGTGTGTGGATTAATCCTATTTGCTAACACTAAGGGGTGGGCAGATCCATCCCTGACAGTAAAGCTAACCAACCTCCCCTCCATCTAGGTTTTGGGGACAGAAGAAGGACCAGCACAAGCACGAAGCCTGTGTATCACGATCTGAGGGCTGGCTATTCCCTAGGCATGGCAGCCCGGAGAAGAGATTTTTAGCCTTTGCTCTTCTTAAGCAATTGTGATCTCCATGGTCTGTAGCCTAATAAACCAGAACCTCATGTCCTTCTCCAGGGCTAATCCATGGCTCCTCTTTTGAGCCTATCGAGGTTGATAATTTCTCAGAGCTGTGGACTTCTGATCCCCGGTAACTGCATTAAAAAGCACTGTCAGTCCAGAGGATGTAACTTGGTGGACATCAGAAAAGGATGAGCCCTGAGCTAGGTTTCTGTTTGCCTTATGTTGGTTAATTCCCATCTCTGGTTTCCCAGTAGGCTTTAGTAGTCACAGTAGAGAGGGGCAGTGCACATGTTGTTTTGATTAGGATGCCCATGTTCTGCTTTCAGAGCTCTTGTTCCTAAGAGCTGATTGTGCTTATTGGGGTTTTTTTTTGTGGACAATTAAATGCCTGCCTTTAAATCCTAGCTTATCAAATAATTCTCTGGGAGATGAGGGACTTCTGCAGCTGTTTCAATTCCTCCTGAAGTTGGAAATATTAAGTTCTCTCAAGTGAGTAGCTTCTCTTTCCTTTATTCGTTGATGGGTTTTTTGTGGGAATATTGGTTGTGGAAGCACAGTCCACATTTGGGAAGGGCTCTCCAGGATCGACTACACTTATAATCTCTGTCTGTTGAGGGTAGATTTACTGTACTGTCTGGTCTGTCCTCGCCTCTAGTCCAGAACACATCGACTCAACTCAAAGCTTTTTTGAGATCAGTGCCCAAGAGCCTCTGTACTCCCTCCTCCTTGGAGGAGACAGGTGATCTTGTGTGCAGGTGTGGCACCTGGTTCCTAAAGCTGAGATCTTCAGCAGGCCACTGAAGTTTTCCTCTCCTGGTTCCTCATCCAGAGGGAGAACTGCCCTTCTGCTCCTGAAGGGAGCACCTTTGGAAGATAAACACTGGGGATCTGCAGCTTCAGCAGTGGAATCTGAATTCAGCTGCAATGGTTGACTTATTGTCATCTGTGTATTTTACCTGGCACTCCCATTGCAGGTGCTCTGTGGCTCATTCTGCCTTATTGAAAGAGATTTTTATTGTTCTGTTTGATTAGTTGAACTGTTCTCAAACCAAGACTTTTCCAGTTAGTGACAGTCTGCAGCTTCTCTTCATATCAGGGCAATGAAACACACTGCTGTTATTTATCTTCCTTTTTTTCCCCAGCATCAGGAACACTGCCCATGGTCACACTCAACACTGTGATACACCTGAGCACGATCGTAGTTAGTGTGGGTTTTGTATTGCCACAACTGCATTTACAGCCAGAGGATTCTGTTTGCCTTACGTAGGTGTCTTGAAATACGAAAAATACCATTTAACCATAAGGAAAAACTTGTGTGGTGAGGATAGTCAGTCACTAGAACAGGTTGCCCAGAGAGATTGTGAATTCTCTGGTTTTGGAGGCATTCAAAACCCAGCTGTTCTGAGCAATTGGCTTTATTAGACGCCGTTCTGAGCAGGGGAGTCAGACTGGATCATCTCCAGAGGTCTATTCCAGCCTCAATTATTCTGTGATTCTCTGAACACTAAAAGCGAAGGATGAATTTGAAAAACTACTGGAGCGAGGTGTGTTTGTAGAGCTGTAGTTGGAAACACAGGCAGAAGGTGGCAAAGGAGCTGTCTCTTAAGTGTGCTGGACAAGGACCACTGTTACCAGGTGACACACTGTAAATTGCTTGTAGTTTTGCTTGCAGCATCTGATTTTATCTCTTCCTCCTGTAGGCTTAATGACAACCAGATCTCCCTGAACTCTGTGTTTTTCTTAGCTGAGTCCTTATCTACATTGGAACACATTAAAACAATGAACCTCAGGTATGGTCAGGAGTGCTTTTTCTATTTTTTGCTATTTAAGACCTCAGGCTCTGTTTTTGAGGAGTGATAAGGGAGTTTGTGTCTTCAAACTCCATCCTAATTATGTTATTTTCTGGTCCCAGCTTAGGACAGCCGCAGGTGGTTCATCTCACCTTTTGGGAAAGAACCAGGTAAAATCATACCCACTGATCTGTCTAAGCCTTTCGAACTCCTCCTTATGAGATCTTGTGTAGATGGTGATGTGGGAGTCCCTGAGGTGTGCCAGCTAAAGAGCTGGTTGGCTCCAGACTCCAGTCAGCGTGGTGGGAGTGGAGTGAGCTGTTCCGTGGCTGATGGGTTGATGGATTGACAGTGGCCTGAGGATTTGGAGCAGACAGCAGTATCCCACTGCTGGTCAGGGCTGCAGTTATCTCCCTCGTGGGCCAGGGCAGAGCAAGTGCCTGAAGTGCTGAATTGATGCAGAACCCTCTAGAGACTGGAAGAGGGATGATAAGGCCCTTTTTCTTCTGGGGATGAGCTGAACTTAATTCTGGTAGATTATGAGAAAAGACAGACTGGAGCATGAGGTCACTGCCAGCACCTCATCCCCTTCCCCTGCTGCAGTGAGGGGAGTCAGCTACATGGGGGCAATAACATCAGCACAACTCATGGGATAAACTGTTCTTTCCCCAGGGTCAGAAGTACCAGAAGATGGAGTGGTTCCCTGACACATCCCAAGCACGGAACAAAAGGACGGTGCTTTCGGTACGGCAGACCCAGATTCCTTTTGCCAGGCAGGAGTGTAGGGAGGGATGGCTGGGGGGGAGTCTGTATGTGTAGCAGAAGGGGTGGAACAGACCTGTCCCCCTCCAGCTGTGTCTCCTCAAAGAGTTGTCCTGTACCCTGCCTGCTTCAGAAGCAGACTCAGGCATTTCTTTCCTCTGCTTGTATCTCATCGTGACTGACTCCACATATGAACACCTCTGGAAAGGTCCATCTCTAATGTCTGTCTTCCATCCTCTTCCCTGCTGGAATTGGTGAGGGAGACCAGTCCCCAGAATAACACTTGGTTACAAGAGAGGAGGTCTTGGCTTGCTTTATTTGTCAAAGCCTTAAAGAGATTGGGCCAGCTGGCATCAACCCAGGCCAACAGGTATTTGTGCTTTGTGGTCACTGGAGGGACACAGTGATATGCCAGAGGTGACTGGGTGAATGATAAAACTCTCTTGGGATAGACTTGCAATGTCCACTGCTGTAGGGATATATATGAAAATAAATAATCTGTCTTTTGCTTGGCTGGGCTCATAGGGATTGTCTTGCTTTCCTGCAGGGGAAGCTTCTACCCATAAATGTGAGATGCAGATCTGGCTGGCTACTGTATTTGTCCCACAGACACCTGCCAGTTTGTCACCTGTGATTTCCTTCTTGGAGAAAAAGATAGGAGGCACCATTCCCAGCCTTTCTTTGGGAGAGTTGAGAAGAGTGCTGAGCAAGGAAAGATGCTGTCCAGCCTCCTGAGACAGTTTAGGTACCAATGATGTGGCTGTAGGGAGGCAACAGCTGAAGTAACACAACATTTTGGTGGATTGGCTCTCTTGAATCAGCTCAGAGCTGGAGAAATTCCCTGGTTGTCACAGGTTTTGGCTTCTCAGTCCTAGATTGTGGGTAGCAAAATATATGCAGTGGAAGTGAGCTGTGGGTCTTGTCCTAAGTGAGAAGGTTGCTGTGGGTCTTGTCCTAAGTTGTGAAGCTCTGGGATATGAAGGGAATGTTGCCATGCTGTGGTCATGGGAAATGTTTGGCTCCTGAGTGCTTTGTTTGCTTCAGTCTCAGGGACTGCAGTATGGGTCCTGAGGATGTGACCAGGCTGTGCCAGGTGCTGGCTCGGTGTCCCCAGCTGACAGAGATGGAGTAAGTGGTGCGCGCTCAGCAACCCTTTGTCCACCCACAGGCACAGGGTCGGTGTTCGTGTTAGCAGCTGGTGTAAACCTGCTTCCTCTCACCACGGCCTCCTAGAAACCCCTGCAAAACTTCACCCAGATGTTTAGATAAACCCATACCTTCCATTGTCCTCTCTGCTTCAGAGTTTGGCCTCTCCTAAGTCTACCATGTCTGTGTGTAAACATTCCAGAACACACTAAGTCTTCCTCAATCACATGGCTGTACACAAGTATTTTCATCTACTTTCCAAGGCCCTTAAAATATTGCTAGAGCAAGAGCACCTGGCCCACTAAGCCATAAACCAAGCTCCTGAAGAGCTGCTCACTCTACACAGGAGCTGGACACTAAGAAAATTAGAATACTGCTCAGAACAGAAATGGAGTAGTGATAAATTAAAATAACTTAATACCCATATTTCATGCGGGAAATACATCTGTAGTTCCATTTTATAACTTGCAGTAATGGCAACCTAAGACTCTTAAAACTGGAATGGTAACTGGCTATAGAATGTAAAGAAACGCAATGATCAACCTGTAAGGAATAAATCTCACCCAACTTCCATGGCATTTCTGGACATAACCTTTTTCAGAACTTACCCTTAACATGCCCATGCGTGTGTGTATGTGCATATCCATGTAGATCTTATAGAAATACTTAAGGATTGACCCAGTTTCTCTTGGGATTTGTTTCCTTCCATGTTTTACAGTCTGTCTGGAAATTCATTGAGTGACCAGAGCATCGAGAGATTACTGAGCTTCCTGCCATATCTCTGTCATCTGACACTACTGAGGTAATGGTTGGGGTCCTTGCTTTGATTGCTGCCGTGAAACATTGTTTTGAAAAGTGTTAACACCACAATATATCTCAGTAGCATTAATTAGTAATTGTATATTAACAAGGTAGGCAAAGAAAAGGCAGAATCTCTTTCACACCCGTTCCTGTCTTGTTTCTGGAACAAAAGCAGCACTGAACCTTTTTTCTTTAATGATATGTAGGCGAAAAAAGGTCAGGAGGAGAAGTACCTGCCCCAGGCACAGCATCCCAGATAATCCTCACTTAGCAGGTCCCATGGAACGTGACTTCCAGCATCCCTAACAGGTGTAGAACTTGTTGGTTGGCCCGTGGTGACAGCACACCACCCAGATGTGTGGTCAGCATCTGGCAGCTCTGCCCCTGCAGGGATTTGGCGTCCTGTCACACTCAACACCAAGTGTTTCCTGGCAGCACATCATCCACTTAGGCTGGGAATTTAGGCTACAGAAGTGCTGCCGGGGGCTAGGGCACTCCCACCATGTGGACAAAAAGCGCAGAAACAGCTTGGGCATCTTTTGCCAGATGTTGTAGCATGGAGGAGCTGCAGTGAGAGACTGAATTTGTTCACACAAGAGGTTGGTTCTAGTCTGGAGTATCTCTACTCCAGAAGCCCTGAAGGGTTGTTCAGTGTAAACCCTTGGTCTGCACTCCCTTTTTAGTTAAAGGAGACTCTTCTTTACTGCAAGGAACGCTGGGTGCCAGTGCTCAAAACTCTGGTACTTGCTCACTGATCTTGAGTTAATTGAGCAGGTCCAGCCTTTTGCGTCTCAGAGAAAACATTGGGAAAATTGGGCTCTGTGTGTTGGAACCTTTCTTCTTGGGAGCTGATTTCATTGCTCTTTCTTCCCCCTCCATTTCAGTATCAGGAACAACACATTTTCCCCACATTGCACTGTCTTACTCATCAACTCCATCAACCTCTGTGAACGGATCAGAATGGTACAAGTCCGGTAAGACACTCAGACTGCTTGGAGCCAGGAGCTCAGCTTTAAAGGGACTGCAAATCTTGTCATCTTTGAAAAGCATCGCTAAAGGACTGCCTTTTGTCTTTGCTTCAGGTCAAGTGTAAATGCTTTTTTGCATTTAGGAGCAAGCATGCGAAGCCAAAAGACATCCTGCAGGTACTGGCACGCAACACTTACTGTAATCCCCTTGAGTTGATTTGGTTTGAAACACCAGTGCAAATAGCCAAATCTCCTCTTGTAAGAACTCATGGGCTGGTAGAAAAGGAACTGGGGTTAGTAGCTGGAACTTTGGTGCTAAATTCAGCTGCCTAAGTCCAGCTTGGTGCCATTTGAGATGCACTGGGTTGGCAGAGGCCTGTGCCTTTCTTGAGTGGCTGCCTGACTACTCGTGATCATCTTGAGTGGCAATAATTCTGCTGCACAAGCAACTGAATTGAGCCCTCCCATTGCATTTTCCCAATGTGTGCCTCAGATTTGGGGTGATCATCTCCATATGAGCATCACTATGATGTGCATGATGTGATCTGTGCCTGCAGCCCCTTTGGGACTGATGATTGCTGGGTGTCCTTATAAAGAACACTGTAACATGTCTCAAGTTAGGCACCAAGGAGATGGCAAAAGGTGTGAAAAGATCTGGTTTCCACCTATATGTGGGGTTTGTCGTTAGAAGCCTCAGGGAGGCAATACAAGATGTGTCAAACACTGCTGCGGGTAAGGGCGTTCATCCTGGTGAATGTTGCATGGAGACTGGTGTAAAAATGGAACTGCTGAAAGGCAGTTCTCACTGCTTAGGCTGAGCCTGTTGCTGTCTGGGCTTTAACTCTCTTGCTGTCTCACACGCAGGCTGACAGACTGTGCCATCGGCCCAGGGCAGGTAGAGGAGCTCTGCGGAGTCCTGGAGCAGCACCGGCAGCTGACTGATGTGGAGTAAGTAGGGCTTGAATTGCTACCGTGACCTTGAACAGGGATCACTGAGGGAGGGCTGAGCCGATGTGGTTCAGCATTGCCAGGGGTTTCCCAGCCTGTCTCTGTGTGTAGGTGTGCTCAGGCAGACTCTCTAGAAACAAAATTGATTAGTAATTGTATAGATCCTTTATATCTGTATTTTTAGTAGAACTTGAGCTGGTGCAATAACTTCTTTGGAATTTTCACTCTGTGGCTGTTTTGAGGCATTTGTTGCTTCATCTGAGCTCTGCTCTGAGCTACTGTTCAGAAGTCTTCATCTGAGCTTGCTCTGAAGCTCATGCATGAGGTAGCTTTGTAGGGCAGCAGTTTGCATTTGACAGACCTTTAGTGGCTGAGCTGGGATGTGAGTTCAGAAGTTTGGCTTTTTCTCTCAAAGCTTCTTAGAGGAGCATTGCTGCTTAAAATGCTGAGTTTTGGTTGGCCACCTTGTTCTTTTGCTTTTCAGCCTCTCCAGAAATCAGCTGGGAGATGAAGGCCTGCGGTGCCTCTTGGACCACTTGCAACAAGTGCCCATTACTTTTTCCCTCAAGTAAGAGAACGTGCTGTGAGTCTGAGGTGCCCTCTGCACCTGCAGAGGGGTGTTCATGTGATCCCTTCTGAAGCTTGTTGTCATGCTTCTTGCCCACCCCTGCCTCTGGAGTCTGAGTGAGAGCCATGAGCACAGCTCAAGACCTGCCAGAAAGGGTGACTCAGGGTCTGATTTAGAACCTGCTGAAGTAAGTAAAAGTTTTTCTATTAGTGTCAGCAGGAGATAACAAGGCCCAGAGTGGGGCAGTGTGACAGAAGTTGACCCAGTTCTTCGAGTTTTTAGTGCATCACTTTTCTGTGTACGTTGTCCTCTCTGAATGACTGAAGGCCCATAGGTGCTGTGAGCTCACCTGTGCCCTACACCAGCCTCTCCCCTTCCCTTTCTGGTGGAAAAGCAACTGCTCCAAGCAGTTGGCTTCCTCTGTAGTGCAAGAAGCAAGTTGGAAGTTGGTTGTGTCTCCCAGGTCATCAGTGCTGTGTCTTGGAGGGGTTTGGTGCATTTAGCACAGCCGAAGGGGCCCAGCACCCCACAAACTGCACTGCCTTTGGTGCCAATTTGAATTTCACCTCTATGGCGGAGGAGCTTGGGGGCAGCCCTGACTCTTAACACCTGAAAAACCCTTCTTCTCTTCTGTGCAGTCTCAGCCACAACAGGATTTCTCAGGATGGAGTTCTGCATGTCATAAATGCCTTTGCCACATCTCGGAATACCACTGAAGTGCAAGTCAGGTGTGTCTTCTCCTCACTAATTTCTGATTCTTCCTGTGTGTTTTTCTCTTGATTATCCTAAAGTTTGTGGTCTTTATGTAATAATGATGAGGACCACATTTCAACTGTCTTTATGTGCATCCAAAGCTTTTGTTGATGTCCATTTCTACTGGCCAAAAATAGCTGCCAAGGACGAAGCTGGCAAGAGAGTTATTTCATAGACCCAAGTCATTTTTGTGTATAAAGACCCAGATGTTCAGGTGAACTAATTGTTGTCATGTAGATATCTGTAAATTAACCTCTCCAGGGTAGGATCTGGCATTTGCTTTCTGAAATTGTGGTCCCTAAGTCACTTTAGTATGTTGAGATTTCAGAGGGAATCTGTTGAAAGCAATTTCCAATATCCTTTTGCTTGGACTTGGATCATATCTCCTTTCCTCTCGGACGAAAGCAACCCGTGGGTTCTGGGCTTTTTGCCCTGGCGTGAACTGCTTTTTCTCATGGATTGAAGATTCAGGGCTGGGCTGTGCTGCAGATCTGCCCTTAGTGATGTTTATGTTCACATCGAGCAGTTGGTCTGTCATGAACCAAATTTAACCGGGTTCAGTTCCTGCAGTTAAATATGGATGCTGAATCTATTGGCTGGGCTATTTTAAATCAGATCAGTCTTCTGTTTCAGCTCTCCCCAGAGCTTGGCAGAGGAGCAGAGAACACAGGGACAGGAGGAAGCAAACAAAAGCAGAGAAGATCAGGGTTGCTTCTCCAACCACCACTGCTGCCTTATGCCAACTCAGCAGTAGCAAAACCTTGTTGAAGCATTTCCCTGGACTGGTTTATTGTAGGGAGAGCTGAGCTCTGTCACTGCTGCGCTGTGTTGCTTTGTGCGGTTTGATGTGTTGCTAAATGCTGACTACTGGGAAAATAGTAATTGTCCCTCTATATCTTACCCTCACATGTCTTCTGTGTGCAGTTTGTGCTCCAAAGCAACTTTAATCATCAAGTGGACAAGTAGAGATGACCCAAGAAAGATTTTGAGGTAATTGTACAGACTTTTTTGATCATTTCTTAGTGTGGTGCCCATTTTTTTAGGCAAAGCAGACAAAACCTCTTGTACCCTTTAGCTCCTGGCACAGTGATCTTTTGCACTAATAGGTGATAAGTTTCCTTTGGTTCCCCGCATCCCTTCCTCTCACTGCTTCCCCACTGACCATTCCTAACCTAGGAACCTGCAGATATCCCTGCAGCCCCTGTCACAGGACAGGGTGCTATAAAAAGCTGCACCATTAGCATACACCTGTGCTGTATCAGAACATCTCAACAGATGCTTTTGAAGACCACAATCTTTTCTGGAAGCCTTGCAAGATATTCATGGGTTTGGTGCCATCCTTCTCCATGGGGAAAGGTTGTGATACCTGAGATTTCTGGATCAGAAAGCCCGAACTGTTTGTAAGGAACTAAGACTGTTCTTTTTGGTATCCTTTCAGGCTTGCAGAGTGCAACTTTCAGCCAGAGCACTTGGAAAAGTTGTGCTTGCTCCTGGAAAAGTGCACTGATCTGACAGAGTACATGTGAGTTAATGCCTGCTTAGACCCTTTCAGCTGGGCTCGTTTGTAAGCTGTTCATTACAATGACCTTTGGTTCTAGGTCCTCAAATAATAACGTGACTGTCCAAGCTGCAGGGAGACTTGTGCATTCACTGAGGAAAAATGTGGCTCCTCTGAAAATCAGGTACTGGGTCACTGTGCTGTTTTAGGTACTGATCTTACGCTGATCATCCAAGATCTCCTTTCATCAGAAACCAGTGACCTGTGCTTCTTCCAAAGTGAGGTAGCATTAGCCTGAGAAGTTCCCATGGGTGCCTCAAAGTTATTGATAGTTTGGCTTTATATCTTTGATTACAAGCATCATGCAAAGCTGTGGCCATAAACTGTGGTGTCTCTGTAGACCTCAACCTGCCTTACAAAGAAGGTTGCTAATTCTGGTGAACACATTCCTACCGTGTCCTCACCACAGGCCTCACCAGAGCATCTCACAGTTTGCCTGGGTAATGAATTCTTCACTTCTCCCAAAATGTGTTGTGTTAGAGCAGGAGGGCCAGGCTCCCTCTCGTTTCTGTGGTCATAGGCAGGCAGGAGGGAAGTTGTGGTTTGTGTCCTCCTCTGCAGGGACACGGGGCTGTTTCTCTGTTCCCAGTTTGCATCTCATTTCCTATGTAGTCATTACTCTGATGAGCAAAGCAGCCTTTCCCTGTATATTTGAGTGCTGAGCATTCAGCTCACAGAGGCAGAGGTGGATCAGTGCATGTGAATAAAGCAGAGCTGCCTGTATTCTGCTTTGCAGCATAGAGGAGCCGTGGGTATGTAGAGAAAGTGTCACGAACCTTCTTGAGCTGGCTGTCCAGGCCTGTGGAAAAATTACTGAGATCACGTAAGTAGCACCTCAAGTTCTGGTATCTTTTAGATATTTTGTTTTAGTCTGATACCTTTAAGGAAATGGGATTGAAGCCAGCACTTTAACTTGCTCTTTTGCTCTTTATTCTCTGTCTCCAGTGCTTTTGTAAGCCATTAACCAACCTGAAGCAAGTCTGACCCAAATGTCTGGCCCATAGGAGTGCTTAGCTTTGTGGTTGCACATCTCAGTAGGTGTAGTGGAAAGGAGACCATATTCCTGGTCTGCCTGGGAAGAAAGGGTGCCCTGGCTCTGGAACTAGTTTAAATAATGCAAGCCTCTTCAGAGATGGGTGGTTAGCATTCTTGCACCAGCACAGTCCTGTGTCAGCCAGTCCTGATTTTTCTTCTGGAGTTCACAGGCTTATGATGTTCTCTGATCTCTGCCTTTCCAGGATATGTAAAGACAAAAACCTCTTCCAATTAGGCATAACTTTCCCACACTGCCTGGAGAAGGTGGAATCAGTTGTTAGCAGGTGAGAAAGTGACTGTTTGTCCTTATTTTCTGCTTATTCTGACACTCACCATGGGATGAAAAATCTCTTGAAAGTGTCTGAGGTTCTGGTCTCAATGGGTTCAGTCTCAAGAGAGCCTCTGTGCCACACATGCAGAAGGAACCTTATTCACATGCATCTCTCTCTTGGGCCACCCTCCTTCAAGCCCATACTGGACCTGAACAAGGTAAAAAAACCTACCTGCTTTCCCTGCAGGACCAGGAGCACTCGGGAAACTTAAAGACCTTTGAAGACTCTCTTAAGACATGCTGGCTTCTGCATGAGTGTGTAGAGAGAGAACAGCATTGGTGTCTTTTCTGCTTTGTGTCGCTCAAGAGGGCAGCAGGTGTCTTGTGCAGTTAGGGAAGGGCTGGGTTTCTCTGTGCTGGACTGGGGTGTAGATGGGACATAGCAGGAGAGCCGAGGGAGGGCACCTGCAAAGCTCTGATCTGTTTCTAAGCCTGGCCCTAAGGGGCACCAGATGCTGCAGTGGACATCAGCTGAACTCTGCTGACAGTTGAATTGTGTGTTTGTATCCCACAGATTGAATCTGAACAGGACAGAAACCAAGAGTCCTTGCTTCAACCAAAGGCTTCGTGAAAAATGTGCTCAGCTTCAGGAACTGGGGTGAGTTGCCAGGCATTGTAGAAGAGTTTTTTTAGGGAAGGGCAGGAGAGCACACAGTGGGGCAGGGGAGAGGCCAGTGCAAGACCACAATCCCTGTCCTCTGGATCCCCTACATAGAGTGTTTGGGTGGAAAATAGAAAAGACCTATAGACCTAGTGACTTCCTGGGGTATCCTTTCAAGATATCTACATCTCTCCCCTGTGCCCAGATAACTTGTGTTGTCTTATTGTGACTGGGAGCTCCTATGTGACCTCGCCAAGTATCAATGTCACGACACTTCTTCAGTGTCCCAGCTCTAACCTGCTTTAGCTGTGGGTTTGGTGCAGACCTTTCATCATCAATGGACATAGCCCAGATTTGTTCCATTCTTGCAGATGGTCTCATGTTGAGCTCCACCATGATGAAGCAGAAATGCTAGTTGGGATTTTGCTACCTCTTCCAGAGCTGAAGAAGTTTGGGTATGTCCCAGCTGTGGTCTTTTCCACATTTTTATTGTTTACTCAGCGCTGTGCCTCACCCTGATCCTCTCTGGAACACTCCTTGTCTGGAATAGAGCCATGAGCTCTGTGATCTCTCCTGAGCTGTGTCTGGGTTGAGGATGAACAGCTCTCTGCAGTTCATACTAAAGGTGGTTATAGGGGTGGCATGTGCGTGTCTTGAGGTTGTTTCCTATCCACTTCTTTGAAGTGAAAGCAACCTGAGACTGAGACTTTAGCTCTTGTTTACATCGTAGGTAAGTTTATACCACCCTACTGTGTATGAAAGCTTTTTCTGGTATGAATAGCACTCAGTACTTTTCACAGCCCTCTTCAGCTGCCTGTAAGTGACAGGCAGGCTTAAAAAGGGCATCTCTGCCCAGTCAAGTGCTGGGGGTTGGTTGGCCCAGGCAGAGATTGTGCTGTTTGGTACAAGTACATCCTGTGAACATCTCTGAACTGCATAGTCCTCATTGTCTTGTACGCAGGAGGTGTGGAAATCCCTCCAAACTTCCTGATCCCTGATGTCTAATGCTGAATGGGGTTTTGGAAGGGGCAGCTTGCCTGTCAGTGGAGTAAACTCCTCTTTCTCAATATGCTGAGACCCAACCTTTTTGTTTGATCCTTGCTGTTTTGCAGGCTGACCTCTAGCAGTATTTTTCCAACTGGAATTGATGACTTGATCACAGGCTTGCAGAATTGCCAGGCCATTGAAGAGCTCAAGTGAGTTGGTTGTTACCAGGCTGCCCAGAGTCTGCCAGGTCTTTCTAGAAGTTTTAGTTAAACTGCAGCCTCTCTTCTGTCTGTACTGTGGACAGATGTAGTTTTCCTGATGGCTGGGGGACTTCAGGTGGTGAAGAAGCAACAATTTCCTTTTATTTGCAAGGAACAGAGTGGCAGAGACAGAGATCAGTAGTCTGTGGCAGAGAATATCCAGTAGGAAACTGAATGTTTGGGATCTTGTCCCAGCTGAGAGGCAGCATTTCCCTTGCAGCAATTGCAGAGCTAGCATTTCACTCCTGGAGGATGATCTGGTGGCCTGCACACAGACATGGCTTTTCCAGGCACCTAAATTTAAGATGTCCTTCAGTCATGAAGTGCCACTGGACCGTGTGTTGCTGAGAGCTTTGCTATCCTGTGGTCAGAGTGGCACTGTGCTCTCTGAGGGGCTGGGTTCTTGCTCCAGAGGTTTGGGATTCTCTTGGTATTTGTAGAATTGCATTAGAGAACAAAATTGACTAGAATACACTCCCACTTCCACCCTTGTTTTGCTCTGCTCTGAGTGCTCACACGGCTGCCTGTGAGTAGTTATTGTTCTGTGTTATTTCATCTTTTAGCCTGGGCTACACGAAACTTAGCAGTGCTGCCATTCCTAAGCTTGTGCTGGCACTTCATGAGATGCTGTCTCTGAAGAGGCTTATGTAAGTATGTGACTGCAGCTTGGCTCTGGCCCAGCTTGTGGTTCTCAATAACAGGAGCTTAATGTCCATTTTCCTGGGGAATGTTGTTTCCAGCTTGAACCATAACAGTATTGGTAACGATGGCTGCTCCAGACTCGCAGAAGCCTTGAGGAATATGCACTACATGGAGGAAATCAAGTAAGTTTCTCTTTTCTTGCAGCAGAGGTGACCACTAGTGCCAGCATTTGTAGGCACACAGATGTGCTTATGCACAATATTGTAACAAAAGCAGGGAGGGTGCAAAATGCCCTTGTATGAGGTACTCTGGGCTAGAGGAAAACAGAGCTTCATGTTTGGAAGAGGAGAATTTAGTCTAAGCCTGCTCTGCTGCAGTCACATAGAAAATGGATTAAATAGCCTCTGGATTTAAGTCTTCTCTGGAAATCCTAGAATGCATAATAGTGCCAGAGGCCCCCTTCTCTCTTGGAAGAGCCTTGGACCCAGCACTTCTCTGCTCTGAAAAGATAGGAATCTAGAGGGCTTGCTCTGCTGTTTTCCCTCTCTCTCCAGCCAGATGCTGTCCATTCCCCGCTGTAGTAGTTTGGAAAATAATAGCTGCTTGTTGCCTGTCCTGGTATTCTGTCTGAAGTAATTTCCCACCCATTAACAAGACCCAGTGATTTTGATTGTTCTTTGCAATTTTTTTTAGTGCCTCATTAACAGCTGTTAGTCTTTCATGAGACAGTCAAGACAAGCAGCTCTTTGATTCTGCTGCCAAGGTCAGAGGTGTCATCCAGCAGATGGGAGACATTAAGTAAGATCTCATAGTTTGCCTGGCAGTTAGCATTTTCCTTTACAGCACAGCCTTTCTTCTCTTTTTTAAAGTTTAAGTCACAATGAGATTGGAGATCCAGGCCTGATAAACCTAGCTGCTGTCCTGCTGGAAATGCGGAATCTGAAGAGAATCGAGTGAGTCTCTTTTGTTTGCAGTGATTCTGGTTATGGCCACGGTTTTGATGGGGAAACCTGAGTGGGAAGCCTTGTGCTGCCTTAATTTATAGCGTTCCACCTTCCAGTGTTTTCAGTGTCATGGAAGACCTGATACAAAATCTACCAAACCAATGGAAGGTGTTCTCTCTCCTGCCCTCCCTGTGTACAGCCGGGACTGGCAATGACTTTTTCTGCCGGTGCAAGAGACTGGCTGGGAGTGAAGGTTCTGGCTGTGTTCTCGTGCAGTCACTCTCAGAGACAGCAGTGGGCATTTGCCAGCCTTCTCTAGCTGTTTGAGGAGGAATCTCTGGCTTGGTTGTGTCCTGGGCAGTAAATCTGCAGGCTCATGGGGAATGGTGCGAGTCTCAGATCCGTGTGGCACCTTTCCTCGGGCTCTGTAGGGTTCCCGGTGTGTTGGCCTCCAATGCTGCCACACTGCTTTCTTTTATAGTGGAAGTAGAGGTGAGATTGAGAATTTGTCAGAATGAGGACACAGTCTCTAGACAAGATTCTCTCTCAGAGACACAGACTCAAGCTGTCCCTTCTCCAAGGGACAATAAATTAGAACATCCAGGCTGGTTGTTAGGCTCAGCTCTGGGGTTTGCCTTGTAATTTTTTTAAATTGAAAACCTGGAAATTACTTGAACAAGAAAAGGAAATTCCCAGTTCTATCTGGGAGGAGGAAAACTGCTCCTTCCCCCGAGGACCTGCAGGGACAGTGACTCAGTACTTGACAAAAACTCACTACAAATCTGCAGGCAGCGTTCCAGACACTTATGGCCCTGCATGCCCCACTGCAGCACGTTGTTGCAGTGACCCAGGTCTTCCATCACACTAGGCAAACAGTGAAATATCTTAAGCTGGTACATTCTGATTCTTGTTCAATCACTGAGAGTCTTTCATGATTATCTTAGCCTTTCAGGTAACACTCCTAGTCCTGCTGGAGGGGAAAAGCTGATGGAAGCTCTTGCCTGTTGCAAGCGCATCGAGGAGCTGGTGTAAGTGTGTCATTTCCAATGTCCCTTCAGGAAACTGGACAAAAATTAAATCAGAAAAAACCAATCTAATCTGGCCCCAGTGGAGCCAAAGTCAATTTTACTACTGATGCTTGTGAGAGCAGGGTAAAACCTCACAGCTGCATGGAATAGGAATGTGTGGTGCTTGGTGTGGGAGGTTTGGGGATTGCTCATTCACTGTGATCTCTGGGAGATTTATTGCCAGGGATTCCACTTTAGGCAGTTTATAGCACAAATGTGCCTCTACCATATAGAAGAAATAAAATAATAAAAATAATAACAAATTAGAAACATGTTATTTACGTTACAGTTATAATACTTGAGCTATTCATATAACCTTCAGATGACAGCGTATTGGACTATGGGCACATATTAATAAGTGTGATTTTGGTGTAATTCCAACTGAAGACAACCCAGTCAGGAAGGGTGCTTCTGAGAAGTGCAAGTCAGTTTTACTTCCCTGTTTAACTCCTGCTGCAGGATCACAAAACCTTGTTGTTCTTTCCTCTGACTCCCAGCATCCTTTGAATCGTAGACATGAGCTCCTTTCAGCATATTCCCACACTGATGTGGGTGAGGAGTGGGGGTCACAGATACGTGTGGGTAACACATAGTTGAGGAATGAGGGAGGCAGTGTAGTTCACTGCCAGTAAGATTTCATTTCTGCTCCTTCCAGACTGTCAAGGAATGCTTTTGGAGACAGAACAGCAGTGAAACTTGCCCTCTGTCTGCCTCACATCACCAACCTCAAAATCCTGCAGTAAGTGTCAGCCCCTGCCCCAGGAAAGCTGGATATCCTGGGAATGTATGGGACTGTTGAAAGAAGGGATGGAAAAACCCATAGACTGCAGTGGTGCATTGTTCCCTTGTTTAGGCATTTTTTTAAGTGTTTCAGGACTGAGAAACCCTCCACAGTTCCTGTGCTGCATCAAGTGACATCAGCTATTCTTGCATAATCTCTTCTAGTGTTTAGAGATGAACCAGACATTGTATATACAGTAAAATAACCCTTAAAATTTGTTTGGAATATGTTAGCTTCTAATGCCTCTGGCTGTCCTCTCAGTCTGGTGCAACGTAAGCATGAATATGAGCACCTTTTGTGATCCCTCACTGTTTTGTGCAGGTACCTCTGAATCATTTTGTCCCCTCAACTCAGTGGTATTATATTTTTAAAACTTTTATGGGAGTCATTCCAGGGCTCTAAAACATAGGACTTTCTCAAACTGTTTTACAGTAGCAAAGCAAGAAGCTTGTGAGCTGGAAGAACTCACTGGGCTGAAGTAGCCGAGTGGTGTGTCTTCCAGCCTGTGTCTAGAGTATTCTCAGAAGATAACTTAGAAAAGGAATCCCAGTGATAGGAGACTTTAGCTTCTTGTTTTCCCTGGAGAGGTGTTGGAAAATCTGCAGACGTCTGCTCTTTGTTCTTAAGCCCATTCATCACTCGTGGCAAACGGATCCTGTGTGCACAGAGCTGGGGGCAGACTCCTGGTGGTGCTGTGCAGCCTTGGCTTTTGCAGTGACTGCTGACTGTGCTCCTTTGCCATGGGCATTGGCAAATCCACCAAACTTAGGGCTGAGTGTTGTTGACAGCAACAGGAGCTGTGTGACGTGCTGGCCACATTGCTGGCTCTCACTGTTGCTGGGCCCCCACTGCTGCCTCCCTGTTTTCCAGGCCCCTTTGCTAAGACTAATCCACAAGGAACCCAGGTTATTACCAGCACTGAGCACTGATTCAAAAGATGTAGCAGTTACCTTCTTGGCAAGTTAAATATGCGCTTTTGTTATAGTTTTGTTCTAAAATTATCCTCTAATGCGTCTGTTTCTTTTCTTAGCTTGCAGAACAATGACATTGGGCCAGCAGGAGGGACGGAGCTGGCCAGAGCCCTGGTGGCATGTAGGCTGCTAGAAGAGATAAGGTGAGCTGTGGCAGGTGCACTTGGGATGCTGCCAGACATACGGGCTCGTATCACTCTGTGGGTGGGAATCATTTCAGTTCACAGAGCTGGAGCTGTCACACAGGCTCTTTCCATGCTGGAGGGCAAATCCTCTACCCTAGGCACTTTTCGTAGGGTGAGAGAAGACACCTGTGGGGCACCTTAGATCATTTTAGATGTTAAACCTCATCTGCCAGTGCTGTTTGCCAGAATTTGCAGTGTGCTGCTTGCCTTTGAACTACGTATGCAGTAACCTGGGGGGTTGTAGACTTTCTAAATATGGAACTAAAAGAACGGAGGCGACGCAAATTAACTCTTCTTGCTGCATCCTTGATGCCACTGTTCTTTGTTTAGTGGTTATTAAATAACAAGTTGAATTAGGGTGTTGGTAATTTAGGTGTGCAATATGTTAGAGCAGGAGAGGTATGGTCATGGATTGTGTCTGCTGGCAGATGAAGACAATGCAGCACACCCTGGTAAAGGCTGGAAGGCAGTTACTGCTGCCCCAGGTCTGAACACCAGGTCTTCTTCCCACTCTCCCTTATGGTCATTTCCTCCCAGGTCACACTAGTCATTAACTCCAGTATAATTTTGTTTTTCCCATTTCACATGCAATACATGATGTGCTTCAGGTGTGTCTGTCTTAGCCACTGCTATAACTCCATGTTACTCTCTGCAGGTGATTCACTGCTGAATGGACTTATATTGTGAGTTAGAGCTGGGCTGTCGATCCCACTTTTCCAAGCAGGGCATTGACCCTGAGTTGCCGTGTGCCCGTATGGCTTGTCCCAGCTGCCTAGAGCCCTTACTTAGTCTGGGTGCTACTTATTAACTCACTAATTCACACAGTAACATTTTAGTGGTGACTTTTCTTTGACTTTACCTGCTTTTTCTGCAGCTGCTCAAAGCTTTTCCATTACACTTACAGTTTATCAGAAAATGACCTTGGAGAAGGAAGTGTCCGTGTCCTGTCCGAGGGGCTGCCGTGCTTTGAACACCTCCGAAAGATTGAGTGAGTACCAGAGCACTGCCAGGGCAGAGTGTGGCTAGATTTGTTTGTGGCATTGCCAGGGCAGAAGCACCACAGATGGTGGTGCTGCTGCTGCCGTATTCTCTACCAGTTCTGACACCAGCACTTTGTTGCCCTCTTTTTCTCTCCCTGCTTCTTTAGCTTGAGACTCTGTGGAATCACTGATGATGCTTCAAAATCACTTTCTCATGGCTTCCAGCAATGCCCTTCCATGGAGGAGATAATGTGAGTATGGGAATGGATGGGCAGACCCTTCAACATATAGGTCACTCTTCTTTTAATGTCTGTTCCTATTTTCAACTGCAGTACACTTCTGATTCTGCTAAATACTTGCTGATGCCACTAAATATTTTTCAGTGTTAAATTTACTAGTAATTTACTAATTGATGAGATTCACTGCTAAAAAATTCCTGCTATAGATAGTGACTTATTGGAAGCTGAATATGAAGAGTTGAACAGAATATGGAGGAAAACTCATCTTCAAACTCTGCCAATTATTCTTGGTCTTTTAGCATCTACTTTGCAAGGCAGGACAAATTCCCCATCTTGTTTTCTGTGGTCCAAATCTTACTTCCATTTTTTACAAGATGGCCACAGCTGACTCTCAGAGCAGAGCAGAAGCTTCTCTGTGCAGTGGTAGAAGCTGTAGGGAGAACTCCAAGCAAAGTGAATTCAGCCTGTAGATGAGCAGGGGGTACCACCATCTGCAGTCTCACTCTCCACACTGGAATCAAAGGGGTTGCTCTGATGTGTGGATGCTTAACATGTTTTCAATAAACAGCATAGGTGGATAATGACATTCTGACTTGCCCAAGAGAACCTCAGCAAGGCCCCTGCTGGGAACCTGCTCCAGCTGATGTCATTTTAAAAGCATTTTGCCCCATTGCACTACAGGAACCATCACTTTAATTGTAGTACGGAGGTTCCTGTGGGGTCAGTAGCAGTCTCATCAAGGCTGACCTACCTGTAGCTTTACCTAACACTGTTGGAGGTGCTGGCAGGGCACAGACCTCCTAAGCTGAGATCACTCCTCTGTCAGGATGTAGATCTGTGAGACCTAGGCTCTGTAGCCATCTCTCTGCTGTGGCCAGCTGGATGATACTTGATTGTCACACTACTCTTAACGTGCCTCAGTTCTGCAAAGTACTTGTGAATGGTTTGGGTAAAATGGTGCATGGCTCATAAGCCTACCAGATTTCCCTCTCCCTCCCCTACAAGGTATTTGTATAGAGATCACATATATTTTAGGTCTTGAGACACTGGGTCAAAGCCAGGATGTTACTGTCAGACCCAGAAGAGGAGAATTCTGATGCTACCACCGCATAATCCAGTGGAGTGATGGGATGAGTAAAGCCATATTCAGTGCAGTCTGTCACTTGCAGCATTGCACTAAGAGTAGTTAACCACGTGGGGAGTTACTGCTCCTACATGACTAACAGACAGACATATTCTCCTTTAGCAGTAGCATTAGGACAAGGGGTCTTGCCTTGTCAGTGGAGGCACACATGAATTCTGCTGTTGCAAAATTTGAGTGAACAGGTGAGCAATATGTTGACACTTGTGAAATCCCAGAATAGAATGTGAACTTGTTTGGTGGAAGGCTCCAATTCTTGAGCTGGATCCTGCCCTGCCTATCTTTTTTTTTGGCTCTTACAAGCCATACAGAAATTCCCCAGACTTGGGCAGAGGAGTGGCTCTGTGGGGTGACCCCAGGATCATTCAGCTGAGTGAAGCACTGACTGGTGCTGTGCTAGGTTTCT
This sequence comes from Dromococcyx pavoninus, assembly GCA_033558185.1. Lineage (NCBI taxonomy): Eukaryota > Metazoa > Chordata > Aves > Cuculiformes > Neomorphidae > Dromococcyx > Dromococcyx pavoninus. The sequence goes on along the minus strand of JAUMJL010000613.1, from coordinate 72,926 downwards.
GTGTTCCAGGTGAGAGGGAAATGGCCGAGCTGTTCAGCCAGTGGCAAAGAAAGGATCTGAAGAATTTTCCCACTTGCTAACACATCAGAAAGTGAAAAATGTAGCCTTATAAGAGCACTTTGAGCTATCCTGTGAAAGAGTTCAGAGTCCAAAGGCAACTTTAAGAGCACATCTGAGAGGTGCCTTGGCTGCTGCAGTAGTTTCATACCATTGGCACAAGGAGGAGTTGCCCTGGGGTAAAGCTGTGTGCTCTGCAGTCATTTCCATCTTTCCCATCTCATTCCCTGGGCACGTAGGAAATACGTGATGAAACTGAGGAAACTCCTCAAAGTTAAGCTTGTAAAAGCAGAGGTAAGAGGGGGATATGCTCTTGTAAACAGGCTAATCTGGGGGGGGCTGTGTCCCAGCACTGCTGTTGTTTCTCCTGTGTTTATTGACTGACTCACAGTTGGGATTTTTTGTCTGTCTTAAGACTGTCTTGGAATGCCCTTGGTGATGGAGGAGCCCAAGCGTTGGCCAGTGCGCTCCCAGGGATGGAAAAGCTGAAGATGTTGGAGTGAGTACAGCCCTGAGAGCAACCCCAGGAAAGAGACTTGGTTTTCTGTCACTGAGCCTTCAACCACAGCACTTCCAAAAAGGGGGTGGATATTAGGAACAACAGACAGGCTTTTGCAGTTCAGATTCTTGCTTATCTTTCTTGCTGCCAGCCTTGCTTGGGTGATACAGAGCTCAGAGAGGCATTTTTTATTTAAGGTGTTTGCAGTATAGGTGTCTAAACAGATGCTGGTCTTTGTAGGCCTCCTGTTTGAGTCAGGAAAGACAAACTAGTATTTGTAGGACATGACTCATATCACCTAATAACCTTAGGTGAACTGCCTCTTGCAAACTTTTACTTCTCTTCAGTGTCTGGAATGGTCTAAATGGGTACCTTCCTTTGTGAAAGCCTGCAACAAGGGAAGCAATCCATCCCCAGGATGGAGTGGCCAAATTGGTGGTGCTGGGCCCTAGGAACTTGCAGGAGGCTCAGGTGGAGCTGGACCTCTGAGATGCTGCCAGCTCATGTACTGGTCTAGTGGCATCACAGCCCAGCACTATTCAGTGGGGCAGACTGTCATCTATTCATGGACCTTTCCTTCCCTTAGCCCTTTGGAACACATGGGATGTGCCTTCCCTCTGTCAGCTGTACAAAGATATTCTGTGGGTCACAGGGTCAGGAACTGAGTTTTGAATGTCTTGGGCAGGGAAGCTACGTAGTAGAGCCTGGCTGTTTACAGGTACAAGCAAGAAGGTTGTCTGAGGCAGGAGGAGTTTTCACTCGTGGTTTTTTGGCACCAAGCTCACAGTGGGACCTGTTAGAGTGCTCCAAGCACAAGGCATCTACTTACAAGTCCTGTTGTTAGAAGGAGGTGACAGGGAGCAGTGCACACACACTTCTTGCCTAGATAGGGCCATGGTCATGAAGATGAGGCTGATGTAAGTTGTATGGCATTGCTGTGCTTGTGCAAAAGTGTTGCTCTCTGGGACAGGAGAAGGAACTAGTGATTATTCAGCTGTTTTCTGCTCTTGTTTGATTTTGGATTTTAAAACTCTCTTTTTGTTTCTAAAACAGCCTGGAGAAAAATCGCATTGGTGCCTGTGGGGCCACAAAGCTAGCAGAGGAACTTGCCAAGTGCCCAGAAATTCAGTTCATAAGGTGAGAGGGTATCGTGGAGCTCTGTGGCTGTGTCCAGACTTGGGACAGACATGACCCATGCAGTCCTGCTGTCCTGGGTTAACTGGCATGCAATAGAATATTGCAGGGGAAGCAGAGGGAAGCCAAGTAAGCTGAGGGTTTTCTAGGCCAGCTCCACCCCCTCAGAAAGTCCCGGGAAAAGCGGGGAAAAGGGAGCTGAAAAGCTTACAGACTTCAAATGAAGTAAAAATGAAGACCCAGTTGTGTAATGTCTTCATCAGGAAGTTTGTTGCATTTTTTTTCTGGAAGTTTTCTTTCTCCCATTACATCTGGTTTGTTTTCTGAGATACATTCCTGCCCTGTTTCACTCTGTCCTGGGATCCATATCTTGCAGATACTTAGGCACCTGATTTTTCCCACTCTTTGTCATTACCTCTCCAATTCTGTGTATAAAACTCCAAGAGAAGCTTCATATAGGAGTGACCCATGCATCCTTCACTCATTTGAAAATGCACTCTTCTGAGAGTGCCTCTGATAACTCTCTGGTAACACAGTTCCCACAGCCACATGTCTGCTCCTACCTGAGCTCTCACTTTGGCCCAAAACAGGTTTCCCCAAGTGAGAGAGCAGCCTATGGGCAACCACTGAGGAACATTTCTGTTCCTGGCTTGAGGCTGGGGCACCTGTGTGCTTACTCAGATTGGTGGGCACAGCATGCAGTCTGTCTGACTCCTCTCACAAGGTAGAGGCCCAGTATAGAAAGCTTTTGGGTGGACTCCACCAAATTAAGTAGATGAAGAAGAGTGGCTCACATAAATCAGGTTGCTTGTGTGTAACTCATCTCTTCCTCCCCTTTCTGAGGTCCTGTGGCCTGAGGAGTTTTCATAACCCTTAATCTCTCTTCAGAACTAGATAAGTGGGTAGCAGCAGGCAGGCAGTTGCCGTGTTGCTGCTGTGTCGCTGAGGTGTGGCCATACCTTACTCCTGTCTGTCAGACCTGCTTTGATGAAAACCCAAAGCTGCCTCTTCCACTGTCTTTGCCATGCCACCTCCTCACTTACCACACCTCATCCTACAGTAACACATTGCTGTCGTTGTAGGCTGTGGGACAACCCAGTGCCCAGGAGCCTTGCTGAGAATTTGACAAGTCAAGATCCAAGACTATGTTTCTCATTCTACTAGCAAAGAAGAGCCCTTGCCTGGCTAAGAATTGCTATCTCTGCTCTCAGAAAGTTGCACTGATGAACAAAGGAAATCAAAGTGGTACTGTAACGCTTAGGTCTTCTTTTGTTGCACTGAAACACGTGTGAACATTTAGTGGTTTGCTTCTTGTGAGCTTTTATTGTACAGAAAAAGAAAAAAACGGTAAAGAATCAGTTCTGAGAAGGGTGTAAAAGCATTGAAAACCTCTTCTTCATAAACATTGAAATGACTGTTTTATCTTTAATTAAGATTACAACACCTAGAGGGTATTCCAATAAAAGAATGCATATCCTCCCAGAAGAAGATTCACAAAATTGTAAACTGTTGACCTTGTTACAAACGCACTCAAACAGGCTGTTTGAAAATTGTGTAGAACTGTGTGTGAAATATATCTATCATTTTTAGGCAAAAGGTGATTTTGTTTTCTTCATACGAGACTTCTTTTAATACAGCAATGCCTCGGTTTCCTAGTAGAAACTTCGAGACATTTAAAATTTCAAATCATTGCCCCAAAATGATCAGTATTTATACTGTGTTAACTTGGAAAGGCTGATGTCATGATAAATTTCAGTGAGAAACTTTCAAGTACTGAGATTGTAAAACAGTTTGAGAAAACTGTGACTATTCTGTGTGAGAGGATCTGCACTACTGACTGTTTTCATATGAGGTTTTCTAGTTTCCAGAAGACTTGATTGCACTGATGATTTTGAGGTGAAGCAAGGGCTCAGTTAGCTTGAAATGTTGACCACATGGTTAATCCTTCAAGCTTCTACTGTCCCCTGAATCCCAAGGCCTACACATCGCTGAGCGATGCATTTTGGACCTGTGGGAACTGGAAGAAGAAGATCCCAAACACTGAGCTTGCTGCTCAGCAGAGGAGACCAACTGCAGCTGCTCCTTGCTCCTGTGGAAAGACAGATTGAATTGCAGGAGTGCAGCCATGTCGTGCTCAGTATTTATTAACTTGTGTTAGAATGTTTTCCTTACGTGTTTTTATTGTAAATATTTAATCCTTGTGGTGGATTTATTTATGGCATTTTGTTTAGAGCAGTGTTTGCCTGAGGAGATGTAATTGATCTGATTTGGGCAGGGCAGGTGTTTGAAATGAGGTAGAAATGCTGGTCCAGCAGACCTTTGGCAGTGGACGTGGACAGCTGGTGCCTGTGTGTTGTGGCTTTGCTACCGGCTGAGGCTAAAGCAGCCTTTTGCTGTTAGCACAGGCCCATGTGCCAAGGGAAAAAACAGAAAATATCACTGTCAAACAGATCTTTGTTCAGCTCCATGTATCATCTGATGCCACCCACTCCTGCATTTGAATTTGTGCAGGTGCCGCGATAATTTATTTTCCTCCTTTACTGGTGTGAAACATAACTTCTTACTTATTATTTTTCCTCCTTTTTTGTTGGGGGAAAAAATGTACTTTAACTGAATAAGTAAGAATGCCACTTTGATGAGTGCTTAACTTTTCAAGTCAGTTTTGTTTTCTGGATCTTGGTGCTGGAGCAGCCGCTGTAGAGAGATCTCTTGAGTTTGACTCATATCGTTGGATTGGTTTCCCTTGCAATGAAATGTACTGTTTAAAAAATAAATGAGACCTGAGATTTCCTCCCTGCAGTTCCCCTGACTCATGAAATTAGGGAGCATAAATCTATACCATGAGATTTGCTGTAACATAACAAGACATGCTACAACTGCTGCTGCAGCAATTCTCTTGGCTTGAGATGTTAGAGTGCCTCTGAAATCTAGGTGCACACCTGCGTTTCTCAGGTTCTTCCCAAATTCGGGATTGGTTCCCAGACACATATCTGTCTGACCAGAGAGAACCACCATCCCAACAGGAGCTAAGGAGGGGACTCGTAGGACATCACTGCATCTTTTCCAGAACACCAGGTGTCAGCAAAACCCCAAAAATGGGAAGCTGTTGCCTGAAGTCCAGTGATTTTGGCTAAAACCGGGCTTTGTGCTGTATTTTGAATGCGTGGGTTGCATTTTAAAGAAACTGAGATTTGGACAGAGTTGTACGTGAAACACAACAGCACAATTGGTCCTGAGTTTGTATCTTACATCAGATGCCAGGGATTTTTAGGCCACCCTTTCCTAGTTTAGTCTTTTATGTCTGAAAGTTTCCAGGGGGGAACGTGGAGGCTTTCTCCAATTTTGAGGGGTTAAATGAATCTTTTGGTATGCAGGAAGACGTGAGGCCATCGGAGATTGTGTGTGATGGCTGAATACCAAAATGATTCCCAAGCAGATAATTAATGTGGGCCATTTTTAGAGCTGTTACTATTAGGTTTCAGATTTATTGTGGTCCAAAAATGGAAATGTATCAGGATGCTCTGCATAGTCCTATTGTTTCAGGCTGCCTGCAGTCTCCGTAAGACAATGTCTGAGCTAGTCAGTACTGGTTTCATACACAGAAGGGATTTTGCCCCCTGAGAGCAGATCTTTAGAAAGAAATACACTGCTGTAAATAAACATGCTGCTGGAGGGCGATGAGCAGCCCAGATTTTGTGCGAGGGAATAGCCAGAGCTAGGCTGGGCCAGGCTTCTGCACGCAATGGCTGCTGCTCCGTAGAGCTGGAAATACGCTTGTCATTTCCCCTCCCCTAAACCAGTTCAGATAGCAGCTGAACCTGCTGTGACTTGGAGGCATCATGCTGGGCAGGAGAGAAAACACAGGAAAAACTGATTTTGGAGAAAAAAGGTGCATTGGCATTTGTGAAATACTGGCTTCCTCTCCATTTTTCCCCAAAAGTGACATTTTAAGCCCCAGGCATGGAAGTAGGAGGGCAGGAATGGCCCAGACCCCAGGTATCTCACTGGATTCCTCTTTCAGGCACAACCTTGTCCCCTCCTGTGATGTTTTCTGGCTGGATTTGCTCCTTAGTACTGGGCCCAGCTTTAAGCTGGCTGTTGCCTGCACTGAGCAAGAGCATTTGTGATCTGTGAGTCCATCCTGCATCCCCTGCCCCACACTTGGGGTGCTGGGCAGGGGCTGGGACTGATGAAGCAGGGATCTTGTCCATCCTCAAAACTGACTTGGTGCCTTGAAGTGCTTCTGCCTTTAACAGCTCAAGCTGCAGGAGAGGGGAAAGCTGGTCAGAGGGAATATGGCACTTAATCTACCTGTGAAGCATGAATGGAGCCTGTAGTAAAGTACAAATAAAGATTTTTTTTTTTAATCTGAAGCCTCAGAGGGAGGCTTCCTGTCTTATTACCCTATTTCCATATCAAAAATATCTCTATAAATGTCCCTAATGCCTGGCTTTAAATTGAAAGGCGAAAGATTTAAATTAGACATTGGGACAAAATTCTTCACGATGAGGGTGGTGAGGCACTGGCACAAGTTTTCCAGGGAAGCTGTGGCTGCCCCATCCCTGGAGGTGTTCAAGGCCGAGTTGGATGAGGTCTTGAACAGCCTGGTCTGGTGGGAGTGTCCCTGCTCATGAAAGGGGGGTTCAGATTGGTTGATCTTTAAGGTCCCTTCCACCTGAACCATTCTATGATTCTGTGATAGGTGCACCAAGGGTCAGGTGAGGTTGCTAATGGTAGGTTGGGTGTAAACCCTGGCGCTACTGGTCTGGAAAGGAAAGCACGACAGCTCTCTGAGTCGATCAGGGTGATGGGGAGGTGCAGTGCTGGCCAGCCCTGTGGCTTGGGCTCCCTTCCACTTCTGGAGCACACATTCAGGGCCTGCCTGTTTTCCTTGTTTAACCAGCTTTTCCCTATGGGAAGTGGTGTCAGCGAGCTGCAATGGGACACAGCATCCTGATCTGAACCCTGTATCAATTTTGGAAGGGCGATGCCAACACCAGGAGCACCCACACAAGCCAGTCAGGACAAACCCCACTACCACCCATACAGCACAAACCCACTCCTTTTAGCTAAAACCAAGTGATGTCGATCCAACAAAGTTACATTTTCATCACAGCTGGGCGGATAACGCAGAAAAATTATTTCCCAGCTTTTCCACGTGGGTTTTTTTTTTTTTTTGAAAGCTTTTTTTGCAAAGAGCAGAGAAAAGAAGCCAGATGGGAAGTTTTGGGGTGGATCCTTCTATATTTTTTTAACTCAAAAAGCAGGATGCTCGTTCAATGGGGGTTGGGGGTGACTGGAATGGCCGCGCCCGCCGCCCGCCTCCCCCCCATCACCGCCCACCGCCGGGTGGGCGGTGATGGCGGGGGGCGGGCGGCGGGTGCGGCCGTGGCCGTGGGGAGGTGCTGAGCCCGAAGCCCCACGGGAGCTGCTCTGCCGGGGGAGGTGAGTACCGGGGTCCCCGAGGATGCTGGAGGGGGGAGATGCGTGATTGAGGTGGTCCCACTGGGGGGGGGAAGGGGGATGCACTGGTGGTGGCATCTGATAGCCCAGTGTCATCCCCCAGATGGGGGCTTGAGGGGCAGTGTGCCCACCGGCTCGTCCTAGGGGGGTGTGGTGTCTCTTTTGCTCCCCTTACCCTGGCAGAGACCCTACATTCCCTAAGACGGACCCTCTGTCCCCTTGGATAAACCCTCCATCCACTGGGACAGATCTTTCAACCCCTGGGACAGACCCTCTGTCCCCTTGGATAAACCCTCCGTCTACTAGGACAGACTGTCCATCCCCTCGGACAGATCCTCTGTCCACTGGGACAGACTTTCCAGCCCCTGGGATGGATCCTCTGCCCCTTGGATAGACCCTCAATGCACTGAGACAGAACTTCCATCCCCTTGGACAGACCCTGCAGCCCCTGGATGAGACACTCCAAGCCCTAGGACAGTCCCTCCATCACTTTATGCTCCCCTTCCCCAGCCTGGGCCCCTCTGTTCCTGCACGAATATACAAGTTGTCCCACCCGTTCCCACTCTATGTGTGCCCACATCTGCTCCTAAAGATGCCAGTGAGATGCGTGATGCCCACCCCCCCCCCCAGCAAACACTGGGTTCTGATGGCTTCACTCCCCAAGGTTGGAGTTGTTTGGTAGGGTTTTTTCCTGGCAACTACCACAAGTGCTTCTTCTCCTCCGGCACTGAGTTGCGGGAGGGATCTGGCAAGCTGAGGGCTGGGGAGGTGTGGAAGCGCTTCTTCAGGAGCTGTTTGCAGCCTGCTGCTGCTTGGGCTGGTGGTGGTAGCCTTCATACGGCATGTTTTGGGGAGGGGGGAGGACCAAGAGGGTTTATGCTCATGGATGGGCTGCCCCTCTCCTTCTCTGCACCCAGCAAGACGCCTCATCCTCTGAGATAGCAGCGAACAAAGCGTTGCACTCGTCAGCTCAGCCAGCCTGAGGACCTGATGCAATAAGTCTCCGGGTGAGTAACCCTAATTTAGGCAAGCAGTTGGATTAAAGCCAGTAGGGATGGAGGACGTTGTGGGCAAGCACACCCTTTGGAGCTGGTCACCACAAGAAGGGTGGAACAGGGGCTGGGGAGGTGAGTTGGGAGCACAGCTTTCTGACAGGAACGTCTCCAAAGGGCTGGGCCCTTGCTACTGGCTCCCCGAGAGCCTGAGCTGCTTCACGGGAAGGAATTGGGAGGATCCCCATGAACATTGAGCTCCAGATTTGAAGCCTCCTGGTCATGTGCTCAGACCTTGCTGGAGAAGCTGGAGTCAGAATCAGGCGATTCAAGCACAGCACAGGGGCACTCAGTCCTGTTATGCTCTCCTTGTCTCCAGCATCAGCCTCCTCCTGTCAACCCAGGTATGGAGGACTTTCATGCCAGCATGTGATACCACTGTGCTGTTCTGGGGGGCAGAAAATATTTTATTATGGGTCAGAAATCATATTCAATTGTAGCCCATTGGGAGGCAGGGAGCAGAGGAAGGGGAGGAGGAAGGCTGGGAACAAAAGTTCAGGGCATGCGGAAAGGATCTGTTTTGAATAACTGAAAAGCGGGAGGATGTTTTCCTGGAGTAGCCTCAGGGAAACGCTGCATTTGCTTTGGTTATAGTACTGTGTTAGCCTGGGACATACATTTTCTGGTGATGTGCGGTTTTGTTTCTCTGCTGTTGTCTCTGGAGCATCCCAGCTGGGATAATGTGGAGGGAAGACACCTGTTGAGGCTTCCAGGTGTTCCCAAAAGTGCACCTACCCGTGGTGTAGGCAGTCCCTAGCGCTTGCTTGCCTTGGGTAGATAAGTAGTCCAGGAGCTGTGCTCTGAGAGCTTGGCATCCCTCACCACCACGGGGATGGGGTTTGCCAGCAGCTTGTCTCTGCCGGTGCTGTCAATGAGTGCCCCGCTGTTCCCAGGACCGGCTTGATTGGGAACACAGTTTGCATCTCTTGAATGGGTTGCAGGCACTGTGCCGTAGCAGTGTGATCATGGGCAGGGTTGTACGACTGCTGGTATTTGAGATGATGGCCGTGACGCTTCTCTCTCCCCCCTGCATTTCTGAGTTCAGTCTAAAGAGAAATGAGGTCATGTAGAGCTGCATCAGCACGTGTCACCCTGGGGACATCCTTTCTCCTGGGGTCTGTGCTGGTGGAGATCAAGGAACCCTGTGCTGATTCCTCGCAAGCCAATGCAGTTTCTAAAGTCATTGCTTGTCCCCTGGCTGGCTGGAGGCAAGGGGCACGGGCCCCATGCACTGGGGTTTCCAGTGCAGAAAAATCCTCTTAGGGCTCAGCTGCCAGAGCTGAGCGGTGGGTGAAGATGCTCGTTGCCCTGGGGGGGGAATATATCAACCATGCATCCCCCTCCCATCCTCGTCTCTTCTCACCTCCCACTTATCTCTTTCCCTCACCCCAAAACAGTGAGGTTACGTGGTGCTGGAGTGGCCACTTGCTACCCCATGTTTTACGAGTCTGCCCAGTTGTATACTCGAATTGCATTGGTTTTGTTTGCCTTTTTAGCAGTCTCAGTGTGGCATGTGAAGAGTCTGGGAGGAATAACTAACTTTCCCTCCTGTTACACCCAGTGGAGAGTTTCCCACTGACTTCAGTGGAAACCTCTGCCTGGAGAAAGCTGGCCAGAGTCGCTTGTGCCACTGTAAATCAGGACTTGTACTCTGGGAGCCGTCGGTGTGCCGCGAACGTAATACCCAGTTAACTGATGAAAAAGCAACGCTTGCAGTCTCCCGTTCTGGTTCAGGGTTGCCAGCTCTCATAAGGAGCTCTTTATGTGAAAACCTTGGCTTGCTTTCAATGGCAGGGGCGGGGGAAAGGAGAAGAAAAGGTAAATGTTCTGGCATCGTGGAGTGGCCAGGCATTAGGAATGGTGCTGCTGGCAGGATACACAACAGCATGAAAAGAAAAAAAGGAATTGAACACTTCCTCCCCCACCCTCCCCCAAGATCTTACAGTTTGTCTTTTAAACGTCTGTACAATATCTGTTGAGGGACCTGACTCATCACTTTTTGCTGGTTTGGCTCGATGTCCTGGCGGCTGTGTTTGCAAGGTTACTTGTTTGGATCGCAGGAGCAGGGGGGAAGTAATTCCTGGAAACTCAGGTGAGTTTCATAACAATATTGTTAAAACACAAGAAAAACAAACAAGTGTGTTCAGCAAGAAGGGCTCCCCTTTTATTTGCTGAGGCTGTGGGTTTGGGAGCTGTCAGATATTCTGCCTGTAGCCAGCAGGAAAAAGCTTGTGTCTAAAATAGTCGCCTTCCCCCAGCCCTGGATTTTCCATCATCGTGTGATTCCAGAAAATGAGGATTTAGGAAGAAACATCAGCCGTTGTGAGGCTGATTATAGAAATGAGATGAGCTGGAAGTGCAAGTTTCCTATTCAATGGCAAGTCCAGTGCTGTGCAGCTGTTTAAACTGAGATGTATATTCTCTCAAGTGGTGTCTAAGGCTGTTGGGAAGGGATCGAGAATCGATTGACGTAATTCGCATTATAAATCGCTGAATTTTTGGTATTGCTGGCATACAAATTGATCTCAGGGTGAAGCTTCACACATCAAGTGGCAGCATCTCTCTGCTGCAAAACAGGCTGATAAAATAGAAGTCTTGAGGAAAAGCTTATGTGGTGGAGGTGAAAGTCACCTCCACACAGGGTGAAGGTGAGGTCTGCCCCATGGGAATATCATCAGTGCTCTTTGTGGCTTGGTGTCAGTGTGCCAGTGCAAATGAGTATCACACATGACTACCTAGGCATTAATGTTTATTTTTGTTATTGGGGAAGGGCTTCGAAGCTCCGGCTGTTGTGGGGAAGAGATGGTGCGTGGGATGGATGGCCCTGAACTCTTGTCCTCCCTTGGGGCTGCTGGTGAGGACTTTCTGGCATGCTTGTAATTTTGGCATGCAATAATGTTAGAAATTGGTTAAAGATATTTCTCATTACTTAAGCGATATTTTTTTCCCCCTCTCACTTGTAGCACATGGTGTTGGCTGGAAATAGGAATTCAATTAAAATTCAGAAAGCCAGCATTTTTGTTTTCAATAACTCAGAAAATCCTTTAGTAAGTTAAATAGCCAGTATGCATTCAAGATACTTAAAATGCAGGAGGTTCCCTCTGCACCTGCGACGCAGCCCTGCTGGCTGGGCAGCCTTTACCGCTTGGCCGCCTTCCTCCCGGGGCTGCTCCTTTACATTCCGTAGGGGCTGGCTCTAATTAGGTCAACATCTTCCTCCAGGTCTGCTTTTACTGGTTGTTGAAACAGAGATATCCCCCCCCTCCATCACAAGAGCATGCCCACCTCTCATACAGCTGCTGTAGTGTTGGGGTGGGAGAGTTTTAATGCTGGCAGTTCAAATCTCCCCCAGACCCTGGGAGTGCCTTGTCCTCCCTCTTGGCATCTCCTCATTTGCTTGTTTGTCCCACCCAGAGTACATGTCTGGGATGAGCATCACTGCCATGGCGAGGTAGGAGATCTCTGTTGGGTGTTTGCCTCTCTTGGATGGACCCTCCTGCAGGTGCTGCCTGTGCTGGGCTGTCTGTGGTGGTGCTGCTGCCCACCAGACCCAGCCTCCTGCTTGGGGTTTTCCTGTGATTTGTGACTCCCAGGACACTCCAAGTGAATTGCACATGTCATGTCGTGCTCCAGCACGGCAAAGGGAGGTGGCTGCCCTGGCAGTCAGCAGCGTGTGAATGCAGTGGATGCAGAACTGGTGCATAAACCTTTTCCTTGGGTCTGCTTTGTAGGGCGGTTGTGTAGAAACCTGATACGGTCGCCAGGATTCACAGTGACAGCACGATGTTTTCTGCCCTACATCACACGTTTCCCTAAATTGAGCCCCAGAGGAAGACTGTAGTGAAGTGAAAATGTGCCATCTTCTCGGCATATCTAAACCAAATACATTTGCCTGGAATGGGGTCAGTGAGCGCAGCTCAGCCATTGCTGCACGTCCTGAACTGAGGATGTTGCTATGCTCTCATCTTGCCCTGTCCCTCGCTTGCCATTCCGCATTTCTGAGCAGCAAGCACAGAGCTGCTGCCACTGGGAAACCACACTCAGATTTGCAAGCAGGACATGCAGCAGGTGTGGGGCACAAAGTGAATATAGGGCATGCAGCATGCACAGGGCGTGCAGTGGGTACAGGACATGCAGCAGGCAGCGAGTACAGGGTATGCAGCGAGCACAGGGCATGCAGTGAGTACAGGACATGCAGCAGGCAGCAGGCAGAGGATATGCAGTGAGTGCAGGGGCATGCGGCTAGTGCAGGGCATGCGGCTAGTGCAGCGCATGCAGTGGCTGCAGCAAGTGCAGTGCATGCAATGGGCACAGGGCATGCAGCGGGTGCAGGACATGCGGCAGGCACAGGGAATGCAGTTATTTCATACGTGCAGCAGGTGCAGGGCATGCAGCAAAGTTCAGGGCATGCAATGGGCACAGGACATGCAGTGAGTGCAGAGCATGCAGTGAGTACAGGGCATGCAGCGAGTGCAAGGCGGGCAGTGAGTACAGGGCATGCAGTGAGTGCAGAGCATGCAGCGAGTACAGGGCATGCAGTGAGTGCAGGCGTGCAGGGAGTACAGGGCATGCAGCAAGCGCCTGTGATGCAGTTGTCTGGTAGCAGCTGTCGTTAATGGTTTTCTTTCAGGTATAGAGGAAATACTTTTGTGTGTGTGTTATTTTGCCACTCCCTGGTTTTCTCAGCGCTCTTCCGAAGCACGCTCAGTGTGTGCAGCTCCTCCAGACCTCTGCCAGCAATGGTGCTGCCTTCCTCACACGTCACCGCTGGGTGTGGAGGAGCGAGTTTTGCTTTCGTTTGCCAGGCTGGAGCCCTTGGCATTCTGCAGGGGGAGAATCACGGAAGCACCTTTGTTGCTTGAGAGCCCAGGGGCTCTGCCCTCTCCGGAGCTCTTGGCTCTCTTGCTTGTGATTTCTTGCTGGTGAGTGGTTTTTGTTGCTTTGGGGACAGTGTAGTGATGTTTTCAGAGTTCTTCTGGAGCGGGCTGGGGAAGGAATGCTGTTGTCTTTGCTGGTGCCAAGGCAGGCTCTGCCCGAGGATGCCAGGTTGGTGCCAGCCAGCTGCCCCCCCAGGCTGCCTGTGCGCTGGAAGCGCGGAGGGGTGTTTGGTTTTACTTGCACATCCCTGGCTTACTGAGATCTCCAGTTTTGGTGTCTCTGTGTGCGTGAGCCCTCCATCCTCTGGTTCTGGAGCAGTGACCAGGAAGCAGCCGTGTCCCTGCAGTTGCAGGGGGACCAGCCTCCCCCAGGAGGATGCTGATGGGACCACTCCAGGGGCTCTTGCCTTTCCCAACGCTCTCATCCCGGGGGACGGCAGGTCCCCTTAAAAGCCACAGGGACTTCCAGTTTCTGCTTGAATGGCTCATTCTCCATTTCTGCCTCAGCTTCTCCCTTGTGCTTTTGTCCCTGTTCCCTGCATGAGCTGCAGGACTCAGAAAAACTCCCTTGCCTGTCGCAGCGTGCTGGCATGGAGGGTCGGGTTCTCTGCCACAGCTGGGTATGCATCTTCCTTTGTGTAGCATCTTCTGTTGCTGGCTGGGAAGCAGGAATATGAGCTTTCTGGAGGGGCTGAAATGTGAAGTCACTTGGAGAGCCATATCTCATGCCGTGGGGTTTTCCTGTGATTTGTGACTCCCAGGACACCCCAAGTGAATTGCACAGCTCTGCTGATCATCACCCACCGGAGAAGCTTGCTTGGGTGCTACCCACGATCCAGTCAAGGTTTTGGCAAGGAGGGTGCTGCCTACACCAGCACCAAACTGTGCCGAGGTCTGGGGCTTCTCAGAGGACTGCAGAGCTCTGAGAGGGGCTGGATGTCATGGGTGACTATTGCCTGGGCACAAAATGAAGAAGCAGCCACTGTGAGTGGCCACCAGGGAGAAACCCAGCTGTCAATACGAGCAGTGTTACCTGTTGACACACCATTAGGCATGGTTTTCATCAGGAAGGGTTTATTGGGGAAATAAGTTAATTATGTTGTCCTCAACCCTTTTTCTGTCTGTATCAGACCCTCAAAACACCTCAGTACAGTTCCCTTGGCTCCTGCGTTGGCGAGGGCTGTGGGACTCGCTCACAGTGTGCCAGGCTGGAAAACAGAGCCCAGACTGGGTATCCCAGGTTTACCCCAGATCTCCAGGGGTTTGGGAGAATTTGGGCTTAGTCCCAGCCCTGCCACCTGTGCTGGGATGCTCAGAGGAAGTTTTCAGCCTTTCCCTGTTTCACAGGAGAGATGAAGATTCTCTGATGGTAGCAGGTACCCAAGGTACATCCTTGCAGGGAATTTTCGTGTGCAAACATTCCCTTTCTGACTCCCCCAGCCCGCTCGCCTGCAGCAGAGGCATTTTCTGGTGACACTGGCAGCAAGGAGCTGTGTACATGACTAATTGCACGTGCATTCGGAAGGGAACGAGGCTGATACTAAGACCAGGTGCAGGCTGGTGTATCCATTCTGTTGCCTAGGCAAGACTGAAAGACAAACATCTTTGCTTTGCAAAATAGTTCTGGAGATGACTATATTTGTTGACAGGAAGGAGGAAAGCAACCGGTGTGGGTTTTGACGGCATGGGGAGCTGCATTGGGCATCCGTCACAATGCATCTCACCTTTTCCTGGTGTCTCCAGCTCCGTGTGTGCTGTGTTTCAGCATTGCTGTGGCTCTGGGCAATCAGTTTCTATGTCCTCCCGCTCCTCCTCTTTGCTTCAATCTTCTGATAACCTGTTTCCACCTGCTTTTCATCCTCCCTTGGGTACTGCTGCTCTCCCACTGTATCTCTGCTGTCTGTAAGCTCAGATATCTGCTTTATAGGATCCCAGATTTACTTGTTTGATACTCATCTTTCTCATTTCCCCCTTATAGAAAGCAAATATGCTTCTACGATTGCAGTAGGCTGTAGTGGGGCACCCTGGGTGGATAAACTGAGTCATGGGTGACTCCTGTGAGGCATTACAGAAATCACAGAACGAGAGAGACATCCCCAAGAAGGACCCAGAGAGGCTTTGCATGGTATCACTGGTGGGTATGGGTACTTCTGAGGCTATTTCAAATATGCCTGGTATCTCCTGTGAAAATAAATCTGATTCCTTTATGGAGAGGAGGTCACTGGAGTTTCATGGCACTATTAACATTTTTTAAAAACCCAGAATGTTTCACTTAAAGCACAGCTTGATTTTTTCCCTCTCTTTTTTCCTGATAAACGGAGCCTTAGTCGAGTCCAAGCGACTGTTTCTTGTGGGGCTTCTCTTCTGTGGTGGGAAAGGGAACATCCCAGGGCAGAAGTTAGTTTGCCAAACAGATAACTCCTTCCCCTCCTTCTCTTTCAGATAAGAGGGGAAGGAAAGATCCTAGGGCTTCCAGAGAGCCCTTCTACATGTCCTTTGGGTGTCTGCTGTAGAGATTGGGGCGAGGGGGTCATAGGGTGAGGAGGAGAGCATCTGCATGTGTTTCTCTGGGGCTCCCAGATGTTCATCTCAGCTATTCTGGATGGCTCCATGGCTTGTGCATGCTTGCAGCTGGCAAAACCCCTCACTGTGGGACACTGTGGACACAGAGCAGCTTGGAGATGACAAAGTCGTGGAGGAAAAAGCACTTGAAGATTATGAAGTGCACAGCTGGAGAGTAGAAGGAATTTGGGGACCGTGTTCTTCCACCCTGGTCCTGCTCTTCAGGCATCTGCTGTGACTGATGCGAGATGGGACTGTGGGGCAATCGGATCTTCATGCTTGTCCCTGAGACCTCTCCTTGGCAGCCTGGCCGTGTTGTGGTAGGAGACCACGTGTCTGCGGGATCGGCACGAAGCTGACAGCTGGGATTATACACTGGGAGAATATTTGGCCACAGATGCCGAGCGAGGCACAGGACTTCGTTCAGGGTGGTGAATGTGGGCAGAGAAGAACAAAAAGCAAGGAGAGGCTGGAATACAGATGATGGCGAGTGGGCTCTTTCAGTGCCAGCTTAAATCCCCCCTTGAATTTAAAGTATTTGCTGAGGGGTTAAAGTGTCGCTGGCTCACTGAAGCCTGGTGGTGTCTCGAATGTGAAGCCTCTGAGCCAGGGGGACCCAAGGCTGCTGCCAAGGCTGCAGGGGCCAAACCCTTGCCTGGCCCCTTGAAAGATACTGGGTCCCTGCTGGGAGGAGAGGTGTCTGTGGCTCTCCAGTGGGGAGGAGGCAGCTCCTGGGGCCATTTCCTGGGGCAGGATGATGTGCGTGGATGAGCAGTGGTGGCACCTGCAGGTGTGGCCGTGCCCTGGTGGCATCACCAGCTTCTGTCCCTACCACCTTTCTGTGTTACCCTTTCCATGGACTGGTTTGGGAAGTCAACCTGGCTGGGAAAGTGATTTTTTCATTTAAACTGATTACTTCATGGCTGATTCAGGACGGTTTTACTCCTCATGATTTTATATGAGGACTGGAGCTGGGAGGCAGGAGTAACCCTATCCGGGATTCAGGAGAGCTGCCTCTCTCCTTGGCATCCTGGTGGGCTGGCTGGGCTTAGCAGCTCTCTAGTGGGAAAATCATCTTTACTGGCACGGTGGGAAAAGGGGTGATGGCATCTTCCTGCTGCCTTTTGCCTTCTTGGGGAGGGAGCAACTGTGTGATTTTGTGCTTGGCACACATGAGATGGCATCAAACTCTCCAGGTTGGCAGCTGGGGCAGAAGCTGGTGTCCCAGTCCCTGGTTTTGGGTGCCTGGGTGAGGAGAGTGTCCATGCAGGGGACACAGTCCAACCAGGTCTCTGCCCTTGGATGGCCCCAGCCAGTGCTGGCTGCCCCTCCTCTCCCCTGTGCCCATTTTGACCGTGCGCTCCCCGGGTATGAGCTGAGCACAGGGGCTGGAGCACGGGCGATACGCAGCATGCCGAGAGGATGTTTTGATGCCTGCCAGCCCTGGGAAAAAGCTTTTTCCACTGAGTCATTTGCTGCCTCTGCTTTTTGTGAGACGGCGCCGAGATTTGGGGGGAAGGGGAGATGGAAAAACCCAGCCCAGATCTCCCTGCTCTGGCAGGACCAGGTCCAGGCCAGCACAGCTGCCGCGTGTTTGCTTTTCAGAGGGAGCAGCAGACAGACAGCAGCATAAATAGAACAGGCCCGGCTATTTTAAGACATCGATTACATGATCTGTGCATTAAAGAAATAAATAACATCTTTGTTTTAGCTGCCACTGGCAAGATGGGCTTGAGAGGAGCAGAGGCAGCTCTGCTGGGACAGGCGTTTCTGAGCCATCGCCCCAGTGGTCCCTGGCACTTCGTGGTGGATGAGCCATGAGAACTTGTGCTTCTGGATGGGTTTCTCCTCGAAGTGGTGGTAGATGGATGCCCACATGTGCCACTGTTTTGATGTTGCACTGCTGTGGACAGGGTGTGATGGTATGAAAAGTGTTTTGTCTAGGTGAGGGGAAACTGCATTGGGGAAGGGATGTGGGTGCTGTTTTGGTGATTTGCATGTGTGTGTGCAACCAAGGATGGGAATTTCCTTCTACTGGAGATGGTTCTGGGTTCCCTGGAATGATTGAACAGCTCTTGCCCTGAACAGCCAGTTGTGATGAAGAGCTTTCATTTACTGATGGGGTTTAAAATCAGGCTTGTTTCTGGTGACCTAGTGCCAAGCAGAGATCTTGGCAGATAAGAGAGGAGAGCTCAGAGCCTTGGAAGCAGGAGCTGTTTTCCACTTGATATTTGTTGAGGCTGGGACTGAGTGCTCAGGGCAGCCGGTGGTGAGTCTGGAGCTCCATCTCCCACAGCCATGCTCACCATCATTGCATGATCACCCCATCCCTGTCCCCCATCTCCATCCCAGCTTAGAGGCTGAGCTGCAAGAGAAGAGGGCAGCAGCACCAGTGCTTGGAAATACTCATGCCTGGGCAAAACAAACAAATCATATACATTGGGATTTCAACACCAAACAGCAGCAGATGACTTATCAAGGTGGAGGAAGGTGATGTTTGGGGTTTTCAGAGAAACCAGGTGAGCCACGAATCACTCTTGAAAAAGAGAGTGAGAGAGATTGAAACAGTTGCTGAAAAGAGCTCTTTCTCCACTAGCAACCCTAGCCACAAAGGTTCATTAGTATAAATTAATCTGAAAATGATTTTTCTTCTTCTTCTTCTCCCCCCCTTTTCTGTTCTCTGTTGAAGACCTGTGGTGGTTTTAGCCAAGTAAACTGCACATCGGAAGGCAGCTCTGTTGGCTGGGATGGGGTTTGGTACTAATAATGGTATAAAACACGTTTAGCTCTGCAGAGTGGCTTTCGTAGTGGACTTTTGGCAAGCTCTTCATATGGCAAAGGGTTTTTTATCAGGACCCTGCAAATCATCCAGTGCATCAGGTCATGCAGTGTTTGTCACATTTGCTTTGCTCTTCTGTGAACCAGCACTTGCTGCTTTTTCATTGCTGTCAGAGCCACTGCTTCCTGCTAGCCTGGCAAGCTGGGTGGAGATAGGGCTGGAGCTCCAGGACTGGAACTGCCCCCCCATCCCACTCATCCTCATAGTCTCACCCTTTTCCCTATGCCAATTTGGGGGGCAGAGGTCAAGTTTGGTCCTCATAGCTTGGGTCCGTTGTGCACGGCTTGGGACCAGCCAGGTGATCACCAGTGTTCACGCTGAAAGATGATATGGGAATGTCATTCCTCCCCACAAAAATGAAAAAATCAGCATGCTGGAAGAAGACACTGGGGACCCCCTGCTCCCTCGAGGGGGCAAGCAGAAGACATTACCTGTCCTTGAAAATCTGTTGTTTATGAAACAAAACCAAGATGCTCTGCTGGGCTCCCATCAGGATGTCTGCCTGGTGTGGTGGCCACATGCAGGGCAGGGCAGATGCTTTGGAGCCAGGAAAGCCTCATAACTTATTAAGTGTAGCTTAGATCACAAGGGTCTGGATGTGGCCCCTCTGTCTGTGCCCAACCCACCAGCACTGATAGAGTGCTTTCTGCCTGCACTGAGGTTTCTCTCCATTCTCTTGTCCCACAGTCTGCCTGGAGCTGCTGCTGCTGGAGTCCATGGCGTACACGGTGAACCCCACACCGGTGGGGCCCGTTGGCTCCCAGTACTGTGTCTGCAAAGTTGAGTTGTCTGTCTGCGGCCAAAACCTTCTGGACAGGGATGTCACTTCCAAATCCGACCCCTTCTGTGTCCTCTTCATGGAAGTCAATGGCAAGTGGGTGGAGGTAAGTCCTGAAGCGGTGTGGATTTCCACCTCCTGTGGTTTGCCCATGCTGATGTCTCTTCCCGTTGTGCTCTGCCACAAGGCTGGTCCTCATTTCTCCTCAAGCAAAGGTGGAAGCTCTGCTGGTCCTCCTGAGGTTCTGCACACAGCGCCAGTGTGTTAATTATTCTGTGTTCTGCAACTGGTCATTTCCCCATCTGTGCTTTCTGCTTTGTGCTGGGGGTTAGATTCAACAGCAGGTCTCAACATGCCAACCTCTGGCAAGGTGGGCGTGAAAGGATCTTTCTACCTTCAAAGTGGTCCTAGCCCCTTCTCAGTCTGCTGTAAGCTGGAGATGCTTCAGATTTGGGTGCCTGAAATGCTGATTCCATGTGACAGATGTTGTGAGGTCCTGCTTGCAACAGGGCATGTTTCTAGGGGAGTCAAGAGAAGCTGGTTCTTGGGTCACATAGGAAACTGGTCTTTGGGTTTTGCTTGAAGAGTGGCTCTTTCTAGGGGCCAGGAGTGTGCTGGATGAGGGTCTGGCAGATCAGTCCAGGGCAGCTCATGCTCTGAACACCTGTGGCCTCCTCCTGGTATTATATCAAAGTCCTTAAGGCGGGCGTTTTGTGGGCTTGTGAGCAGCTGACTGTGGAGAGGGCAGACCCATGGGATGGGGAAGGAGGCTGTTGGGAGCTGGGTGAGCAGGAGGTTGGATCAGTTTAGCTGCAGTCAGACAGCAAATGGCTGGCAAATCCTGAATGAACTCTTTGCAGACATTTGTCTTCCCTCCTTACCAGAAATCTCATAAATTGTGGAGGGTGGAGGGGCAAACCTCACTTTACCATGGTTTGTGATAAACTTTGTTCAGCAGCCTGGATGACACTAATGAGCTTTGTAGCCTTGAGAGGTGTCATCTCTTTGACCTGATTGTACTTTTCAGGAATTTCTCTTGCTGTCACTAATGTCTCAGTCCAGTGGTTTTGATTGCAAAGCTTCTTTTACAATACAAATATGTGGTCTGTAGGTTTTTTTTTTCCCTTTCTGCTGCTATTTTTAGCTTCTTCTTAATTGGCAAGATATAAGATAGGCACTGGACGTCAGCCTTGAATGACAGATTGCTCAGCGCTCCGCTGCAGTGGTTTCAGTGGAGGTCATGCAGGCTGGCATGTGGTGTGGTGTGTGTGCATGCCGTGGGTCTGGCCCCATCCACTGGCATGCCAGAATGCAGCTGGGACTGAGATCCTCCTGCACGCACACGTGGCAGTAGTGGTGCACAAATGTGGGCTGTGCCTGGATGCAGAGAAGGACTAGGAAAGGTGGGCTCACCCATGAGAGCCTCGCTGCATGGGGCACTTGGTGGACCCTCATACCACCATAGTTCAGAGGTACCCAGGGGTGCCCACATCGTCCTGCGTGGATTTTAGGCCACACAGATGTCCCCCTTGCCCTAAGGTGAACCCATTGCCCTAAGACGAGCCTTAATAACATAGCTGAAATGTAAAGGATGGATGGGGACAGCAACGGGAACCCATCCCACCACACTGCCCCTGTGTTCTCCACACCAGGTTAGCCACATGTCCCAGCCATTCGGCCTGGTGTAGGATGTGGGTCTCCTCCTTCAGGATCAGCCACAGTGGTGCCAGCATCTTGGCAGGGTGCTGGACTGCAGCACCCACTAATGACAACAGAAAGATTTCTGCTTGCTGTTCTTTCTAACTGTCACATTTGTTCCCAAATACAATTATTTTGTCTCACTAAGCTTAATAGGAATTAAAAAATCTTTGTGAATCAGCCTTGGAGGGGGTGGGGGAGGGACGGTAAACCACAGGCCGAGAAGTGACATGAAGATGGGTGATGTTTAAATGTTCTGCCCGATGATGTCATCTCACAGGAGCTATGAAAGACCTGGCCTTTCATACCAGGCGTGGGGACACATGACTCAGCTATACCACTGCCTTTGTGCTGCTCTGAGTCACCTGGCCAGCCCTGCCTCTTCAGCATGAGCTTTCCTTGGCACTTGGGAGAGCACCTCCCAGTGTTGGAGCATCTCCACATGTCGGGAATGCTTGAAGGGCTCTAGCCAACCCTTCCGACACTGGAAGGCTCGCCAGCTCTGTTCATTGAACACAAGGGTTGCCACTGAAGGTGATTTCCCAATTTTGTGCTTGATTTGTAGAATCCAGTCTCTTATCCAAAGAGATATATTTAATTAGCCTGGCTTGCTTTTAAAAAACCATTTTGCTTTTCTGCTTTTGGGTAGCAAAGACACCTCTGATCTCTAAGGGGAGCTCAGACGTGTAAGTGTTGGAGGCCAGGGGCAATGCAGGAGCTGATGGTGTGCTTGTCTCCTGGTGGAGATGGTGTGAAGAGGGCTCATACGTGTTGGTCACCAAAGACCAAACCATGTGCAGCAATCTGCTGGAGCTTGTGATTTTGTTGTGCTTCACACTGACAATAGGCAGGAGATTAAACACACAGTTTAATCTGGGTGTTGAAGGAAGCCCCATCACTCCAAAGGGTTTTGCTCAAGATATATTGGCTGGGTTTTAATTCCCTTTCCCTGGGTCGCCTTTCCAGGACAAGGCTGGAGATGGGACCTCAAAGTTATCCCCTTCAGACTAGTGCCTGGAAGCAAGAGGACTGGTTTTTCTTTGTTCCTGGCTTCCAGGTAGTTAGGAGAACATGGAAGGAGCCAAAATCCATCTCAGTTGCCTCACCTCCTAGGCCTGAAAGGGGATTTATGTGTGTTGTGCTGCTGAAGTAGCTCGTGGATGGCCACTGCTCCTGGTCCACTGCATCTCTGAGCAGATGTTTGGTGTACAGGATGGCAGCGGAGAAGGAAGGATCTGTGTGAAGCTGCGTGGCCCTGGGCAGCTTCCAGCCCACTGGTGTTGATGTATTTGATTCCCTGGAGTGCAGCAGGTGGCTATTCTGGGAACACAGCAGTTACTTTAGACATTTCTTGGCAAATTAAGACAGACTAAGCGACCAACTTCAAAACACACTGTGATAGTTGGTATATATAGCAAACTCACCACGTTTCCACTCAGTCTCTCCAAAACCTGCCTCCTGTGCTGAATGAGCTTCTTTGAGACTAAGGTATGGGTTTGCCTTTTTTTTTTCCTTCTTTTTGTTTTTTTTTCTTCCCCACTCTGCTGTGCTTATTCTTGGCTCCACAGCTCTGGCAGACGTCCCTCCATCCCACGGCCTGGCACTGCCTGAGGATGCTGGCACGGGGGCTGCTTTCCACAGACGTCTTGCCCTGGGATGTACGAGTGGCTCAGCCTTGCCCAGGACCAGGTGTCCTGGCTGTGAGATGAGGCAGGATGCTGACCAGGGCTGTGACATGTCCAGAGGTTCTGTGCTGTCCTGCAGGCAGATGGGATGGTCTTTCCAGGCACTGAGGGCAGCAGCTGTTGATAAAATCATGCTGGCGAGCACCTGCCTTTCTTTCTCTTTTAGTAGCCCTTGTTAACATATCCTAGGATAACAGGGAGATATGGCAAAAGGATGATGCTGCCAGGTCTGGTGGGCACATGGCTCAGATGCTCAGAGCTGTTGGTGCTTCTCGTGGGGCTGCCGGGGCAGGATGTCCTTCACCAAACCATTTGCCACCATCGGTATGAGACTGATAGCTGCTCTCTTGACAAAGCTCCTTCTTGGTTTGCCTGCTGGAGGGTTTTCCTCCAGGCTGTGGGTGTTTGTTTCTTGTTCAACACTCAGGCTGTGGCACCAGCATCCTTTCTGCCCGCTTTAGCTTCGTAACGATTGCATGGTGGGTTCCAAAATTGTCCTTTCCTGATGCCTTTTGGGATGCAGGTGGGGATAATGTGTCTGACGTTAAATTTCAGACCCTCCTTGGTCATTGACTTTTAGGGGCAAATATGTCAGGGTTTCTTGGCCTCATTTTCCCAGTTTCTGCCACATTGGCTAAACCTGTGGATTTCTGTCTCTGTGTGAGCGTGTGTTGGGAGCCTGGCTGGTGCTGCCATCCTCCCAGCTCTCCTGTGGTCTGAGTCACAGGGTTTAGGACTGAGGGCAGCATCCCAGGATCTCCGGCATGGCTGTCCCTGGGATTTTTTTCCTTTGGCTCACGCAGGGCTTTCTGTCCGCCTGTGCCATGCTGCGTCACGCCACACTTCCACCGGCTGCCTGCCAAGTTTCCTCTGCTCTTATCACTGCTCTTGGCTGCAGGATGCTGCAGACCGCCTTGGTGCTTCCCCTGCAGCGAAGGGTTCCCCACACGCCTTCCAGTTTCCATCATCCTCTGTGCGCTTGCCCTTCCAAGCCGTCGGAGACATCATTTCTCCCAGCCTGCTCACAATAGCTCAGGATAACAAAGCCTATTGAAGTCTTGTCTTCTGGGCCCTTCCAGCCTCTTGTTTTTCCTAATGATTCATGAAATCTATGAAAGGTGGCTTGCAGTGATTTTTTTTTTCCTTCTTTTTATTCCATGGAAGGCCAAGAAAGAGGAAACCAGATGAATGTTTTGGTTTGAGGTCTAGAGAGAAATGCTTGAGGGTTACTGTTCTGGCTTGGGACAGTTTTTCTTTTTGCTTGCCCTTGCTGCTAACTGCAGAGCCTGAAAGAAACAGGTTTGGCCTTACAGCTATGTCTGGTTGAGGACTGAAGGTGTGTGAGAGCATCAGCTCCTGGGAGAGCAGGGCTTAGAAGCCAGCTTTTGCAGGCTTCAATAGTTCTTGAGTCTACACTGAGCCTTGACTGGGTGGACTCTCCTGTCCTGGCTGTTGTTTGGGTGGGCTTGTAGAGCCCTGTGTACCCTGTCCTCGGGGATGTAGCTCTCTGCATGAAGTGTTGTTACTCATTTGGATAGATCCCGCTGTGCATACACTGGATATTATGGCCTGCTTTAGGGACAACGCTGCTGAATGCCTGGTACACTCACTCTCTGATGGCCCCAGCAGGGTTCCTGGATGGCTTTGGCCTAAGTCAGAGAAGAGATGTGGCACTTTCAAAGATGCAAGATGCACGTGTCTAAATGCCCCCCTTTTTTTTTCCTTTACAGCTTGACAGGACAGAGACAGCTGTGAACAATCTCAACCCAGCTTTTGCCAAGAAGTTCACCGTTGACTACCACTTTGAAGAAGTGCAGAAGCTGAAGTTTGCCCTGTTTGACCAGGACAAGTCAAGCATGCAGCTGTATGAGCACGATTTCCTGGGCGAATTCTCCTGCACGCTGGGCATGGTGAGTCTCTGAGATCCCTGCAGCTCACTGTCCTCCAGAAAAGGAACCCTAAATCATGTCAGCCACAGGGACGTGAAGAGATCAGAGATGCTGCTCTTTTCTACTGCAAAGTTTTCTAGGTCCTTGCTGGCAAAATTAATTTAATTTGCTTGTCACACTTCAACTGCTGAGGTTGAAATGTTCCACGTTAGGGCTGTTGGCTGCTTGCTCAAGTCTAAGCTGGTGCCTGCAGAGAGACATCAGCTGGAAGCTTTTGGAGGTGCCTATATCTCTCCATGGATTATAGTGAAAGCCCTGATGATCAGCTGGGATTAGGACTTGGAAAGCTTCCAGATGTCTGAAGTTTGGATGCATTGTGGACTAACTTTCTAATCTCAATTTTATTTTTCTTTTCTTTTTGAAAGCTCCATTGCTCTTGTGTAGCAAATCATCTCTCCTACTTTAGTGTCTTGGTGTAGGAATGTGTCTTCTGCTCTTCCTGTGGAAAAGCTTCCAAGACACAGTGCGATTTATAAGGCTTTGGAAGGTCTTTGTGTTCATGAGCCCAGACCCTGTTAGAAGCTGGCAGCTACTTTCTCCAAACATCTTTGTCCTTTGAGCTTGCTCTGACTCAGAGACAGGGAATGAGGGGGATTTTTTTCCTTTCTTTTGCAGCATCTGGCTTCTCGGGGCTGCTGTGGTACCTGGCACAAGTGCAGGGCCTAGGAGAAACTGTCTCTGTTGTGCTTGGTGCTGAGAACCAGAGGGAAGCAGACAGTGTAATAGGTGGGTTGGCATGGACAGCCCTCGCAGAGTGTTCAGGGAGGCTCATGAATGCAGGCTGCAATATGGCACTGTGCATGGCAGGGGGTGCTGAGTGACCTCACCGTTGCCAACGCAAGAGCTTGTCATGTTAGAGGAGCACCAACATATACAGAGTTTGAGGTTTAGTGTCTGGGTTTTTGGAAGTGCTCTGTGATGGCCTAGTTCTGCTCCTGCAGAAGTTAAGAGGCAGTGCAGACAACAACAACCCAGGCCGGTGTTCAAGTGGTTCAAACCAAACCCATCCTTTCCTGTTAGTTCCCCTGTTGCTCCAGGTCTCTGCAGGCTCACGCTGGAGAGGAACCTTATCTGTGTGTGCTGGGGAGGAAGGTGGAAGATTCAGACCCATCTCCTCCTGCACACTGGGTTTCCCAGAAGAGTCCAACCCTTTCTGGTGCTTTGAAAGTTGATTAGCTCAGAGCATAAGACTGGGAAGGCCAGGCTGTGGTTGTAGTAATGATGGGGATGGGCAGCAGTTAGCAGGTCTCAAATTCAAGGTGCTTCCTCAGTATTTTAGCTGCAGTGGCTGAAGGGCATGACATAATTGTCTACTGTGTCTTTGGGCACAGCAGGTGGGCTTAGTGCATCCCATAGGATGCAGTAAGGCCTGTCCCAGTGAGGTGTCCCCTGTAGCCATGTAGAAAAGCTGTATAGGGAGACTTTGCCTTCTCCTTGGCTGCATCTGCAAGTGGCTATCTCAGTGTGCAGGGAAAGAGGGGATGAGGGCTGCTCCGTGGCACTCTTGTGCTGGGACAGAGTTCTCAGCTCTCCTGTAATCCTTCTATTTCATTCTCAGAAAAAAAAAAAGAGAGCTCTGAACTTCTGCAATATCTCATGCAAATGTTTACACTCTGCAAAAGAGAACTTGCCTTGTGCATATGCCAAGTTTTTGATGATTTTTTCCTGCGGTTCCCATGTGAGCTTCTTGGTGACCTTTAGTCCACAATGAGACACCAGCTTAGAAAGGAGGGATCTTCTGATTTTCCTTTTTTCCCTTGAAATCCTCTGTTAGCCTCCTCTCCCTGTGGCCAGCATGGGCTTGCAGCACAGCCGGGTCATGAGGCAGAGGTGGACTGGAGGGGCAGCCCCTGTGCAAGGATGCCTGGTGAGGAGAGGGATGAAACAGAGCAGACAAGCCCTTGTGGGTTCAGCCATGCTGCTGTGGGTTTTCTGGTGTTTGTTTTTTGCCTGATGAGATGGTTCCATAAGCCTGACTGGTTTTGAGGCACGAGGAGCTCTTGAAAGGGAAGAAGAGCAGCTGTGGGCAGCAACAACCTCACAGCGAGCATCTGACTTTTCAGTTTTGAGTTGGCATCAGAGCCCTTTCAGATTAGCCAGATTACTTTATTGCAGCTAATTAGGTCTGCGGTAAGATTTAAAAGGATGGTTGGATCATTTGTGGGCCTGTAATGACCTCTGTGGCCAAATGAAATGTAGCAGGGATCAAATTGCAGGCTGGAGGGTGTCAGTGGTTTCTGCTAGCCAGGGTTGCAAGGAGATGTTGCACACGGTGTGGCACAAACATCTTGTTATGCTGACTGATGATTCCTATGCATTTACAGATCAAAAGCACAAGGACGCGGCTGGCAAGCCACAATGGGAAAGTGGTTTTGCCTTGAAATGCAAGAATCATAGGATCATGGAATGGTTTGTGTTGGAAGGAACCTTTAAAGGCCATCTGGTCCAGCTCCCCTGCAATGGGCAACGACAGCTTCAAATCGATCAGGTTGCTCAGAGCCCCATCCAACCTGACTGTGAATGTTTTAGGGATGGGACATCCACCACCTTTCTGGGAAACCTGTGACAGTGTTTCACCACCCTCATCATAAAATAATAAAATATTTATTCTTCCTTATCTGAAGTCTGAATCTACCCTCCTGTAGTTTAGAGTCATTGCCACTTGTCCTAATCTCAGCAGGTCCTATTAAAAAGTCTGTCCCCGTCTTTCTTATAAGCCCCTTTTAAGTACTGAAAGCTGCCCAGCAGAAAAGGACGTGGGGGTGCTGGTCAACAGCCATCTGAACATGAGCCAGCAGTGGCCCAGGTGGCCAAAAAGGCCAACAGCATCCTGGCTTGGATCAGCCATGGTGTGGCCAGCAGGAGCAGGGAGGGGTTTGTACCCCTGCAGTCGGCACTGGAGAGGTCACACCTTCAATATTGTGTTCAGTTCTGGGCCTCTCACTCCAAGAAGGACATTGAGAGCTGGAGCGTGCCCAGAGAATGGAAAAGGAGATGAGAAAAGGTCCAGAGCATGAGTGTTATAAGAAGCAACTGAGGGACCTGGGGCTGTTTAATTTGGAGAAGAAGAGGAGGGGAGACCTCATCGCTCTCTACAACTGCCTGAAAGGAGGTTGAAGTGAGATGGGTGTTGGTCTCCTCTCCACAGTAACAGGTAATAGGACAAGAAGAAATGACTTGAAGTTGCATCAGGGGAGATTTAGAATGGGTATTAGGAACAATTTCTTGACTGAAAGAGTGGTGAAGCGTTGGCACAGGCTGCCCAGGGCAGTGGTGAAGTCACCATCCCTGGAGGTGTTAAAAAAACGTGTAGATGTGGCACTTCAGGACGTGGTTTAGCAGGCACGGTGATGTTGGGCTGATGGTCGGACCTCGTGATCTTAGAGGCCTTTTCCAGCCTTAACAATTCTTTGATCCTATGTTTCTATTTAAATAGGGTTCAAAAGTTTGAGTTGTGATTTTGCTGGGAACAAAGCGTGGTCCTTTGGCTGTGTGAGGTCCCACTGACCTGCTCCATGCAAAGAGGTGGCCCCTGGGTTCAACAGGAGGTAATAAGTAAAGTTCTCTTGCACCGTGGCTGCTCTGCGCTGTTCAGCTCCTGCCCTGTGCCCCATAGACTTGGGTGACAGTGGTGTTCTTCATGATATCACCATTATCCCTGAGTATAATGTGTTTCTTCTACAGTTGGGAATGCTTAATCTGAATTAACTAACATGAGCAATGATCAGTTGCTTATGAGTCTGCTTTTGATCACTTGTACAATCATGACTTTATTTTCCTTGTCTTTTCTAGATTGTCTCCAGCAAGAAAATAACAAGGACTCTTCTTCTGGGGAATGGCAAACCGGCTGGAAAAGGGATGATAACGGTATGGTTACTCCTTTACATTACCTACTAAGTGTGTAAAGGCAGATAATAACCTGGCAGCAATGCAGGACACTCACCTGGGGCTCAGGAGACTGGGATTTAACTCATGAACATCTTTCCCTTCCATTTTCCTCCCTACTTTGGTCTGTTTGGAGGACTATTCATTTGGGGCAGGGACCGTCTTGCCCAGTGTCTGCCTACTGCCCAGCGCTGTGAGTCTTCAGCCTCTGCTTCGATCTCTGAAATAAGAAAACCCTCAGTCTGGAGAAGTCCAAAGTGAATCAGTGCTGCTTCTTGTTCGTTATCTGGCACAACATGCCTGCTCAGCCCTCCCTGGAGCAGCAGGAGGTAAGAGGGCTGATTCCTTTGCCAGCAATGGGTGGTTTTGTTTGTAGGAAGAGGACAGGAGCTGTGCCGTAGCAACAACTCTCATAGCAACAGCTGCTGCTCCTGATGCAGACCCCTTCGGGCAGTGACCTTCCTGCTGCGGATCTCTGTAGTGATGGATTTTTTAAAAAGAAAAGCCTAAATTTAAGAGTGTTTCCCTCCAGCCACATCTCCTGTTCTTTTTTGGATCTCTTCTGTGTTACGGGTTTTGTGAGATGCACGGCCGGGCTGCAAAGCTGTGGAAGAAAAGGCCAACAAGGAGTTAAACCTCTGTCAGGTTTAAAAGTACAGGAAGGGTTTAAAAGCCCAGGACCTGGCTGCTGCAAGGGCATCTCCATCGCTGTTTGCTCTAGAGGCTGGGAAGATGCTTCTAAGTTTTCTCTCTTAATTGCTGCAGTTAGTCTTTAAATGCAGGAGGAAAAGCCGCAGTGAAAGCGGTGCCTGGTGCTGCGTGTTGTCCCCATGGAGCAGGCTCTGGACACCCTGTCTGACACTTGAGTGGGAAGAGCTGGACCAGATGAAAAGTTTTCCGTCAAGCTCAAAGGTTGCACACTTTAAAAAAAGAAGGTCCCAATTCATCACTAATGTGCCATTAAAAATCAAAGGGTCTGAAACATCTGCTTTGTTTTGTAGCATTGATGCAATTTTCTGATCTGTTCTTTTTTTCCCTGGCTTGGTGATGACGACAGGGCCATGTCTGGTGGGTGCCTTTCCGCACTGATTGGTATGGCTCTGGAGTACAGGCTGTGGATACCAACCAAGAAGATGGCTTCTGCTTTGGACTCAAATAAAACATGGAGTTTGGGGCCAAACCCTGTCTTCCTCACTCCCATCCCCTTCAGTAATGCCCAAGTATCCTTTTCCTTAACTGAGATGTCAGAGAGATGAATGCAGCAGGAGAACCTTGGCTGGCTGGGATCATGTGGAGGTTCCTAGGTTTGAGAAGGAAATCCGAAAGCAAGCTTCTGTGCAGAAATCAAGCCCAACATCTTGGCACATGCCTCTGCCAAGCACAGTGGTGGGGATGTTGTTATTGTCCATGTTGGCCATGAGAAGATGCCACCAGCAGCATGCAGCAGTTGACACAAGGATGTACCTGGCTTGTCTGCGCAGTCTGGCTTTTGCATAACCTCCAGTGAGCCCTAAAATGCTGGACATCAGCTGGGATTTATTTGTGGGGATCAGCAAAGGGCAAATTTCATCCACTACCCTGCAGCTTCTCTTCCTCATGCTGGTTTTGGTGACTCTGCACGCCCACCGAGGACTAAGTGGGAGAGAGAACAGATGCTGTGGCTTTGCAACAGGAAACTTCTGACTTCATGGCTATGTGGGGCAGAGGGGAAGACTTGGTTTTGCATGGAGTCAGCACATCCTCTGTGGATCAAAGAGTGCTGTCCTCCATGGAAAGGCTTGGAGGTCATTGAGGAGCTGTGCCACGTCCCCTTGCCCAGCTGCCCAGGCAGATTCAAAAGCTGCATCTCTGCCTCCTCATCTCTGCCAACTCCCTGTTCTCCTAAGTGCCAATAACCCTCTGATTGCTTGTTCTGCAGAAAATTGTTCCCTTGATTTCTGCAAGTTTGTCTAAAAGCCTTGTAGTAATTGCGCTGCGTGTCTCATCTCCAGCGAAGGGCAGCTGCCTTGGGAAAGCCAGCAAATGGGAAATGCCCACCCTGTGCTCCCAGCCCTGCTGGTGCTGGTTCCTGCCTGGGGAGGATGCAGTGGCTGGGGATGCTGGGGGACAGCTCACCCCACCCTGAGGAGCGGAGGAGGGAGAGGTGAGGAGCAGATGCTTGGGCAGGACACAGCCACGAGGAAGAAAATACGAATAATTCAGAAAACAGCTGATAACAGAAGTGAATAATTGTGGGGGTTTTTTTTTGTTATAAACATTCCCTTTCTTAAAATACCAAGAGACTCATTAGACCACGTTCCAGACAAAACCGGCCCACTGGTGGCTGACAGCCGAAGCCCTTTGGGAGTGTATGTGAATAAAGTCTCTTACACTGAAGTAGTCTGGGCTGCACTCCTGCCTGCTGTAGCTTGGAGTTTTCATCCTTCAAGCTGTCTCGTTGGGTGATTGTGCAGGAACATGGCTTGAGTCCTCAGTACCGCTGGCATCTCCTCCAATGCACAGGGCAGCTGCTTTTTGTCGTGCCCAGCCTGGGACATGGAGGATGAGATGGCACATCTTGCCATGGTTTTTATGACTCCTGTTTCCTCTTGGCTTGGTCCTTGGAGGCTTCACCAGGACTCCATGTGTGAAAAGTCACCTGAGACCAGCTCAAGTGTGAAATGAGTTAGTTTCCAGAAGCTTCATTTTAGTTCTGATGGCATGGGGGAAGGAGGCTGCTCGGAGTGTCCTGGCACCTCTTTCTCCCTTCAAGTTGTTATTTCAAGAGGCTTAATTGTATCTGTTGACTCCCAGCCCCACAAATGAACGTTTGATGTACACCCAGTCCCAATGATGAGGCTGTAAAGGTCAGTGGAGGCTGTGGGGACTCCAGCTGCAGCACCAGGATCATAGCTGGTACCCTGCTAAAAAACATATCCCGCTTGATTTTAAAGCTGATGTCTCACTGCCTCAGTACAGGGTAAATGACAATGTCTGTCTGGGGGAAGTTTGGGCTTTTTCTCCATCCTCCATTCCAGGGAGAAACTGGGAAGTAAGCTGTGGTCCTAAATTGATTTGTGAAGGTAAAATAAGTTTAACTCCTCAATAGTGGAATACTATGTGCATTAGATCATCCAGTCTCTTAATTCGGAGATGAGTTTTGCAGAAGTTGTGCAGGTATCTTCAGAGTGCATGTCCTCAGCATCTGGATTCTCCTCTGACTTGGTGGTCACTTTCTTTTTGTGTTGAAAATGAATGCAGCCTTCCCTTCCCTTTCAGATAGCTGCCCAAGAGCTCTCAGATAACAGGGTGATCACTCTGAGCATGGCCGGCAGAAAACTGGATAAAAAGGTGAGTGAGGTTGTGTCTGAGGGGTGCAGTGTTAAGTTTCTGTCCTTCGTAGGCTAAGGGACATAAATAAATTTCTGCCTTTGGGCACAGAAGTGACAGAAAACATGGAGAAAGCATTAGGGTGAGACTGGAGGGTTTCAAGTCCTGGCAGTGCCACTGGCTGTGCCTGTGCCTCAGTTTCCCTGTTGTCATGGTATTGCTTTCTCCATCGTGCGCATTGAGGTGGAAAGACTGCGTGTGGCACAGGATCCATATCTTAAAGATAGCAGATTTACACCTTCAGTGGCTGTCATTTAGAAGTGTCTCCTGACAGAGTTGGCAGTTTTGATGCCCCTTGAACCCCTGTCTCGGAAGTGCTGAGAGCTCCTGGCTTGTTGCCTTCAGCCACTCTGGGAATGGAGCGAATGCCTCCTTGTTTATCAAACAGGAGGGCCTGTCGCTTCCAAAGAAGAAGTGTTGACCTCATGGAGGCAGGTGGTGCATGAGTTTTGCTTTGGATATGATACGTAGGAAACTGGGAGCCTTTCTGAACAAAGCCATCTGACCTTATTTACCAGGCAACCAGAGATATTCCTCTTAAACCAGTGCTGTTGCTAAGCGATCAATGGGAATATTTTATTTTCCTTCTTCCTCGTCTCTCTGGAGTTTGTGTTGTTGGCAGGATGGCCCTCAGTTTTCAAACTAGAGTAAAGCAAGCAGCCAGGTGTATTTGCTGGGGCAGAAGATGTGGTTTGTTCAGTCCTGTTGTCTAAACGGGATGGATGCCTGGTTTGTCCAGGTGTTTTTCTCATCTATTGGTAATGGCTTTTTTCCTCATCCTCCTTCTTGCCCTGCCTAGTGCAAGGAGCCAAATATCCCGTTAATAAATCCCCAAATAGCTTGATTTCATAAATGGGCTGAAAGGTTTCCTTGAGCATGGGGCTTCCTCTGAGGGTCAACCCCGTGCGCGTCAGTGAAGACATCCCTAATGCAAGTGTTTTCTTCCAGTGCCCTAAGAAAAAGCCTCTGCTCCCTTGCAAAGCAAGGGATGGGATTTCACAGCAGGCTTGGTGCCCTTCCTTCATGCTTCAGGGTCCTTTTGCAGCTGTGGCCATTGTGAAGAACAGGGCCGAGGACCTGGGTCCTCCCTACAGCACTGGTACCTCAGGCATACGTCTGCTGCTTGTATTGGTGACTTCACTGGTAGCATCATTTGCTCCACGAGCAGGAGCTGCCTTTCTAATCTGGTTTGCAACCAAGTTCCTCTACCAGGTTACGCAAAGGTGACATCTTTTGATATTCTTCAACTGGGACATGATACCTGTGGGCCTGCTGCCCTTCAGACCCACAATCAAGGTATGGAAATTAGCATCTACCTGGTTACACTGGGACTGTGAATGATCCTGTTCTTCCTGGGTCTCCTTGCAGTTTATCAACAGATGTCAGCAGAAAGCTCCTTCCTCAGAGACTGCCTGCTGTCACCAAGAGCTAACGAGGTTTCTTTGCCGATTCCCATGACACAGTGCAGCATTGGCAGAGGTGAAGGTCCTGCTCATGGGCAAAGGATGTCACTTCACACAAATTAAAATGGGCTCTGAATAAGGAAATTGGATTAAATACAATGTTTTTGGGTCATTGTTGGTCATGGATGAAAGGCAGCTGTGAGAGCTAGTTAAAACTCTTTTAAGCTTAGGAAGGATAGCAGAGAAGTGGCTAAGCAAAAAGACATAGGGATAAGGCTGCAGCCTGGATGGGTCACAGCCTCCTCCACCACACAGTGCCTTGCTGAGGGTGAGGACCTGCCTTCCATTGTTTCTCCACTTCTTGCTCACTGCCTTGCTTTAAATGGGGGAGTATGTCAGCAGCAGAACCAGCCTGAGGCTCTTGTACCTAATGTCAGATCACCTCTTGGGAAAGCAGGTTTAATAAAACATGTCTTGCAAAGGAGGAGGTATTTTCACCTGAGACCAGCCTTGGTAAACTCGTCCTCAGAGCTGTGTGCCACTGCAGGGAGAGCAGTGATGCTTTGGCACGACTTGGGGAGAGCAAGCGCTGCAAGCCAGGATTGGTGCTGGAAACTGGTTTGGGGAGCTGCATCTCTCCACCCTCCTTCTCCCCGGCATGCAGGGACCAGTTTGGATGATTTAGATTGTTGGACCAGTTTGCAGATCGATCTGGTCCTTTGGTTGCTCAGTTTCCATCTCCTGTCAGGCTTGCAGGGGTGAGATGTTTGTGTTTTTTACATTTTAAAATAGCAGCCCACAATCCTGTGGCTTGGAGTCATCTCTCACCCTGGTTTGAATGGAGCAAGGCTGACCAGACTTGCAAACCAGGCTGCTGCATGTGGGATGGCAGCAGACATTCTTCAAAGCTCCCTGCTGTCATCTGAGCTGGTGCTCCACCAACTCACACTGGGTTGGTGCTGATGAAACTGTGGTGGGTTGCAAGTTAAGCCAGCATAGGCAGGGTTAGGTACCCACTGCTGCTTATTTAATCCATCAGTGAAGCTTCCAAGTGCCAGTTCCAGGCTGTGGGTGAGCAAGGTCAAAACTGTGCTCTGCAGAAAGAATGGCTTGATTTTCTCTCCTACAAACATGGGAAAAAAGGTAGGAGAAAGATAGCTTCATCTCACCAGAGAGCGGCCCTCTGGACTGCTCTTCTGGCAGAAGAATTTTGACCAGAGCGGCTTGTGGTTTCTCCAAGCCAAAACACTTTGTAGTGATTTACTTTTCTAGTTGGCTTTGGAAACAGGATTTGGATAGAAATTTGATGGGTTTTCTGCTAGGGCTTCACTAGAGCCTGTGCCCATCCCAGCCACCACCTCCTGGACTGTGGACAGGGGCACCTGGGGCATCCATTCTTCCTCCTGCTGAATGACTGCCCCCCTGCATCCCTATTGCATCACTTGGAAGCCAAAAAAACTCCTGTTCAAACCTATAAGAAGCTCCTCCAGCTGTTTGGAGGACTCAGGCACTGACCTCCCTCTGGGAGGGAAACTCAGCTGACATGGCTTGAGTTCTCAGTAAATCATTTGGAATGTTTTGGGCTTGGTTTCTTGCTAGGCACTTCTTAGTTTTTCTGAATGGGAATGAAGTTCTCCTTAGAAAGTCTGGAGTTTCCCTGTGTTGGTGCCTTCCTCTTTGGGCTGTGGGTCCCCCAGAGTAGCCCCCATGCCAATACTCAGCAGGGACACCAGTGTATGTGTACATATTTCTCATAAACCAGCAGCCCTTTGTTGGGCAAACAGCCGAGGAGACGCTGGCAGGCAAGGCAGCTCACACTGACTCAGGGCTGGGTATCTCAGAGGGTGTTACATGATCTCTGTCAACACCAGGGCAGCTCGCTCCTTAAAGATTTCCTCTGCTCATGCTTTACCACTGTGTGTAGGAGGGTGGGTTTTTTTTTCCCTTTTTCCCCCAAGACACTCAGGCAGTTCATAATTTTGTTTTTCCTTTAAAGCTTTGGATGTTTTTGCCAGCCCAAACACAGCTGCCTCCCAGCTGGGGTTGTTTTCGGTGGCATCTGTGTCCAGAGTACTTGCTGGGTGGTGGGGACCCACTGGCAAATCCCACGAGTGTGCTGGGGTGCCAACTCACCCACTACATCAGTGCTGAAACGTGGTGTGAGTGTCAGTGGGATTTGTGTGACCAGAACTGGAGGGGTGGCAGGGTGCTGCCCCCAGGTGCTGCCCCTCAGTGCTCCCCCCTGGGTGCTGCCTGTTTGGTGTCGTGCTTGAGCCACTCTTGTGAGGACATTAGGGTGTCTGCAGAGCTGGCACTGCCCAGGAAAGGAGGTCTCTCTTGGACCAGCTGTCGCTGCTTGCAGAGCAGTGTGTAACCCATCCTGTTCTTCTCCCCCAGGATCTGTTTGGAAAGTCAGACCCCTTCTTGGAGTTTTATAAACCAGGTGACGATGGGAAATGGATGCTGGTCCACAGAACAGAGGTAAGCATGACTCGCACCCAAGGTGCTGAGACACCATCATCCTTACATCAGCACCTCTTGTCCTTCATGGCATTATTTCATCAATCACCCTTGAAGCAAGGTGGGATCCAGAGATAGTAAAACCTCACAGCTGCCTTCCTGATGTCCAGCTGAGGCTGCTAGGCTCCAACAGATGAAGATTTACTGAGGCCAGAAAGATTCTGAGATTTTTTCCATTCTACTCACTACTGTATCTACCAGTCAGAGAGGGAGATGGTCTTCTAGTCCACATTAACCTTTAGGCTCAGCCTGGGCAGCTGGCAGAAAGAGGAGGGGGCAATCGCTCCAGGGGGGCTCACAGCAGCCCCTACGTAGGAGGAAGAGGATCCCATCACACCCATCTCCCACCACTCTTTTTCCTGTCCTCATCTCACCCCCTCCTCTTTTTCTTGTCCCCTCAAGGCTTGGTTAAGGAGCTCGTTGTCCCACCACAGCAGATTGCTGTAACAAAGCACAGTGTGAATGTATGTGGAAGAAGAGGGTGGTACTTATTTACAAAGTCTTTCCATATGTTGATTTTTCCCACTGCTGTGCGAAGTCCACAAGGATTTCCTGCATTCACACACCCACGTGCACAGGAGCACCAGGACGTGTGTTCCATCATGTGTCCTGGGCACCCATACAGCTGTCCTTTTAACCCTAGCCCTGCTGTTTATTTTTCAGTGCTTTCCCGCACACATTTCCATGCATATTTAATTCATTCCAACTTCAGTATTTCTGCTGCATTTCTGCAGGATCAGGCTGGGACCTTGTTTGGTTGTTTCCTCCCACTTCAGTGTGGGTAGCTGGGCTTTGACTCACTGAGA
This sequence comes from Dromococcyx pavoninus, assembly GCA_033558185.1. Lineage (NCBI taxonomy): Eukaryota > Metazoa > Chordata > Aves > Cuculiformes > Neomorphidae > Dromococcyx > Dromococcyx pavoninus. The sequence goes on along the minus strand of JAUMJL010000613.1, from coordinate 36,350 downwards.
CATGTTTCTCAGGTGTGAGGAATTTGGAATGACCTCCAGCCCTTTGTCCTGCAAGAGGCATGGGAATTGGGAATGCAGCTGTGCACCAGCCATTGCTAGAATCTTTATAAGAAGGTCAGGTTTATGGGGAGCACATTATATACTGATTTATCCTCTGAGTTTCTGGCCGGTTCCTCCACTGTCCTGTCTTGCTGGGTCTAGCCAGGTTTTTTTTTCAAGTGATAGGTGCTCTGACAGCCTTCTCCTTATCAGCCCTGAGTGCATCCTGCTGCCCTCACAGGAATCCTATGCTAGGAGAGCATCTTTGTGTTTTGAGGCTGGATATGAAGAAATAAGGTTCCCCGTTCTTGCAGCTTTTGGTGCAGGAATATAACCAGCTCTCAGCCTGATGCTGTCATGTCTCATGCCACCACGGAGGTGTCTGGCCGGGAAGAAGGATTAGTGTGCTCATTCCAGCCTGTTATTTAACACAAGTGTGAATGCCCAGCTGGGTGCCGTGCGCTGGAGAGGCCGGATCCTTCCCCACCCACCCTGGGGACCCGGCGGCTGGCAGTGTGCAGACACCATCCTGGGGTGCGTGGGCTCCCCCTGCTCTTCCCGCCCTCCCGGAGGAGGTGTTTACAAATTCTCAACTACACTGTGCTCACAGTGTCAGGGTTCCCCCCAGTCTCACTCGAGAGCCTGTCTGTAAAACAAGGTGCCCGTTCCAGGTCCTGCGAGGCTGTTTGGCAGCAGCAGCACCCATGGGCCTCTTCCTTGCTGGGCTGCACTGTTGCTGCTCTGGCTGCAAAGGGCCAAGGTCCTTCATGCCAGAAATACCTGTATTTGCCCTGCACAGAGAAGGGTTAATTTGCCTGCATCTGACTTTCCTACTAGTCACAAGAATGTCTTTTTTTGAGCATAACACCTTTGTGGAAGAGGGCCTTCACCTGCCCTGCAGGCATCTCTGATACCTACCGTGTGCCTGGAGCCTGCTAATGTTTCCTTAGGTTTACACAAAACGATTGCATTCTCTCAGGAAATGTCAAAAAGCATCAATTAATATTTCTCCAGCTCGGGCAGCAGATGTTGTGCAGATGAGGCAAAAAAGCTGGATGTGCCCAGGCTGTTTGGCATCCCACTGCTCCATCTTCTTGGTGGTCAGAACCCAGATGGCTGCAGGCTAGGCTGGGGTGCTGGGGAGGAGTAAAGGCACAAGGGGGTGCAGAGGGCATAAATAGTAGCTCCTGGCCTTGATCTGATGGGGTGACTGTGCTCATGCCCTGGGCACCGTTGTGCCCGTGCTGTACAGTTGCTGTGGCTGTTTTACCAAGCAAGTTTGTTTAATTGCCCCTGGAGTTCATTAAATCACCCAAGGTGATGGAAATGAATCTGTTGTAACTCAGACCTTCTGCAGCCTGAGCAGCAGCAACTGGGGTGCTGCTGTGTCTAAGCTAAGGAGGCAGAAGAGGGCTGAGATGGGGCTTTCTGCAGCTTGCCTGGCCTGTCCCACTGAGAAGCTGGTCCAGGGTCACGCTTGGAAACATGTTCCCACTTTGTGTCAGTCTTGCCCTTCAGACACAGCTGTTGTAACAGCATCCCTCAATTCCCACCCTGCAGGTGATCAAGTACACACTGGACCCTGTCTGGAAGCCCTTCACTGTGCCTTTGGTGTCACTGTGCGATGGAGATGTAGAGAAGCCAGTAAAGGTAATGGGAGGCACTTCTGCTTGTATCGTGGTGGTCAGGCTCTGGGATTGACCATTAAACATCTACAACTCCATGGCTTGTTTAATATGAAACAAACAGACCAAAGCAGGACCAACACCAGCCCCCCAAAAAGTCTTATTTGAGTTCTCCAGTAGGGGAGTTTGGGAAGTTCAGCAAGTCTCCTTGCTGTGTCTGAGGCTGGGTTGGACTCCTTCCATTCCAGGTGATATGCTACGACTACGACAGTGATGGGGGACATGACTTTATCGGGGAGTTTCAGACCTCGGTGGCGAGGATGTGCGAAGCCCAGGATGCGTTTCCAGTAAGTGCCAACACATGTCTGGGGAAGAACATGGGAGGGGCTCCTCAAGGCTGGCGATGGTGTTGGTGCTTGCACCGAGACCCTCAGCCTGTGCTGAGAAGCAGCCAAGTCCAATCTCCTTTCTCTTCCCACCCACATTGTGACTGACCTAGGCCACTGTTGTAGCTAAAGCATCTAAACTGGAGGGAGGGCTAAGGTGGTCTTGGCTGAAAATTGAGCTCTCCTGAGATGTTTGAAGCAGCACCCATGATTTGAGGAGTGCCCTGTGGTCTGGGGGGTCAGATGGGGGAGGTGTGACATGCTGCAGGGGGGCTGCATCTCTAGGAGGGGCAGCCTCGTCCCCAGGAGTTCCAGCTCCTATGCGACTCCACACTGGGGGATTTTGAAGGGGATTTTGTCAATAGATCTGTATTTTGATTTTGTACAGTCACTGAAATGTAACTTTCACATTCAGGAAACTTAAGGATTTTAGTATTTTAAAGTTTCCCATTTTTATGCAGCTGGAAAAACAGACATGACTTTCTCTCTGTGCTCCTCCTGCCCTCTCTGCCAGACCAGCCCACATGTAAACTTTCTTCTTTGACAAGAGTTTTTGTTCAGTTTTAGATTTTTTAAAAAATAAAATATGGCAACAATTTTATGAATATTCAAGACCCGTTTTGTTTTCCCAGAGCTTTTGAGGAAAGGTGGTGGCATGCACTAGTTATTCATGTTTTTGGCCTGTCCCATCCTGTTCACCCCCATCCCATAGACCCCTATACCCTCGCTGGGGTGTCTTGGCTGCCACACGCCAGGTCCTTGGCATAGTGAAAGCCCATGGAAAGGAAAATTCCCTTCCCAAGCAGGTCCTGTCCCTCCATTCCATCAGTAAATACTAGTACTTTGCTGTGATTCATTTATATCTCTTTAGCACTTTGAAATGGGTGGAGGGAGGGTGCCCCCAGGATGTGGCCTCTGGTGGCATCTGCAGCCACCTGGCACAGCCCAGCACTGCCCTCACACCCGTGTCTGTCTTGTGTTGCAGCTCGAGCTAGAGTGCATTAACCCCAAAAAGCAGAAGAAGAAAAAGAATTACAAGAACTCTGGGATCATCATTGTCAAGTCCTGCAAAGTGAGTACAATGCTGGGATGTTTTCTTCTGCTTCTCTCTGAGCTCTGGTCTTCCTGAGCTCCCACCATCCCTTCTGCCTCCAGCACCCTCATGTGTCCAAGCACAGGTCCTGTGGAGGACGACTTCTTCCTTTCTGCTTGAGTTTCTCTCCACTTGGAGCATTTGATGTACCGAGTTCCTGGTGCCACCCCGTGCCCAGGTGGCCACAGACCCAGGATGAGTTGTTCAACATGGGCAGCATCTGCATGAAGCACAAGCTGTGGGTGCTTACCAACTGCTTGGTGTCTCCTTGGGGGCAAAGGTTGGGTGCAGGCGAGAGAGGTCCTTCTTCTGAGCTGAGATGTTGCTGAAGTCCTCCATTCATATGGCAGTGGCACGGTGGGGAAGGAGCCAACACAGCTTTTCCTGCACCAAATTGTATGTGGTGTGAGACCGTTTTGGTCATGGGAAGAGGATCTTCCATGCAGTTCACCATGATGGACGCTTCCAGCTCTCGAGGATTCCTGTCCAGGCCTCCCACTCCAGCTTCAGACCAACTTGGTGGTCCTGCTTGGCCCCACATGGCTTGTGAAGTGGCAAAACACTGCCATGGGAAGCCCAAGTGGTTCTTCCCATTGCTTTGCCCTGTGACTGAAGGTTCCTGAAGGCCCAAACTCACAGTGACTGCAGGGTTGGGCACTTTCTGTATTTTTAGATTTTTTCTTCTGCAATGGTGAATATTGCTGAAACACTTTTTTTCTTGGTTTTTTTTTGTTTTTGTTTTTGCTTTCAGATAACCAGAGATTTCTCCTTCCTGGACTACATCCTGGGAGGCTGCCAGCTGATGTTTACTGTAAGGACTTTTGCTTCTCTTTACTGAGTAATAGTAATGTGTAGGTAATGGTCAAAACTGGGGAGGGAGGTTCTGCGTGAGTTTTGGCACCAGCTTGGGTTTTGGGGATCATTACTGTGATGCTAAGGTGCATCCTGAGCTAGACTTTGGCTGAAGGTCAGACTTCTACAAAGACCTTCTGACCCTTCATGAAATGTTACTGACTTATCTCCCCATTGTGGGTGGTTTAATCCATCCTCTGTTATTTTTTTATGGAAGCTTTCCCTATTTTGAAGCCATTTGAGAGGCTCTGGGCTGATAATGAGATGGTTTTCTGCATTTTTACTGGCATTTCCACTTTCTTTCAAGCTGTACCATGGCTTGTCAGGAGCAACTAATTGAGGACATGACAACTCCAAGCGAAATTGCCACAATGCAGAAGTGGGGTTTTCAATTCCTGCAAACTTTTCTGGTGCAGTGTACGGAGAGCTGTGGGCACTCGCGGTGTTTCAGTTTGTATTTTGTTATTTCATCTGAAAACATGATGAGGGGAAGAGTAGGAGGAGAAGGAAGAGTTGCCATAGGAACAGGAGTGATTGGGAGAGCTTTTTGTGTGCATTTCTGCCGCTGTACGCTGAGGTCTTCGTGCTGGAGAGTGAATAGAAGAGAAAATCATGAAGTTTATTGGTAGCATGGAGCTCTTGTGTGAATATTCTCCCCCACCCTCTCTAAAGATCTACCAGTTATTGAAGGATTTCTTCCCCTCCGAAGGCACCTTTGGTCCAAAAAACTGGAGTGGGTTTGCGATGGGTGCAACACTGCAGAAACCCCTGAGCTGGGAGGAGGACAGTGCTGCACACACCTTTGCAATTTGGAAAGGCCACTGGTGCCCTTTCTGCCAAGAGAGACAGTGGGGAGAGAAGGGCTGAAGCCATAGAGGAGAGGGGCACTGTACCCAGCCACTTGCCTCGTGCTGGAGGCAGCCCAGCTGCGTCCCTCTGAGATCTGTTGCCCGAGTGCTGCTCTTGGTGGCATTGCTTGCAGAAGCGAGGCAAGCGCCTGTCTGACTCCACTGAGCCCTCTCCTCGTGCCTCAGTTTCCCTTTTGCTCTCTGGCCATGCCCATGGTGGCTTGGCAGGACCTGGGTGTTACAGCAGTGAACCACAGGTGGGTAAAGCTGTAAGGTTTCTTGATGAAGAAGTCGGATTTTCATAGAACCATAGATGGTTTGGGTTGGAAGGGATCTTTGAAGATCATCAGTTCACCCCCCCTGCCATGGGCAACGACATCTTCCACTACATGAGGTTGCTCAAAGACTCGTCCAAACTGACCTTGAACAATTCCACTGATGGGGCATCCACAGCTTCTCTGGGAAACCTCTTCCGTTGTCTCACCACCGTCATCCTACAACATTTCTCCCTCATCTCCAATCTAAACCTACCCTCTTCCAGTTTAAAACTGCTTTGCCTTGTCCTGTCAAGCCTGTTTTACCACCCACTGTGCACAAGGTTGTGGCATGTCCAGAGCTGTGTCTTCTTGCCCCAGCTGGGCCAAGGTCCCATCTCAGCCAAGTTGCAGATCATCTTCTGCCATTATGGATACAGAGCCAAGTCCCTCGCGAATCCCCTGAGCTCAATTTAGCTGGAGGAGTTATTTTGGGTTTTGCCTGTTTGCTGAGCAAACAAGACGAGTGCGGCCACACCGCCCGCTCACCTCTTCCACTCTTCCCTCCCCGTCATTTCAAATCGGGTGCTCAGTGCCTCACCTCTTCTGACCAGTTTTAACTGGGTCTGAGACAGGCATTTCTACAAATGTCTTTAAATAGAAAGCCCAAACGAGGTGGCAGAAAAATAAGTGACTTGCTGACAAAGTCCCCTGAGACCTCAGCATATATGGGTCCCTGAGGAGGCCTGGTGAAAAGCGGCTACAGGGAAAGATCTGCTCAGGGTTATGACTCTTTGGGATCTTGAGATCCAAATGCCCAGGTGTGCCTGGGGCTACTCAGTTCCTGAGCTTAATGACTGGGAGACGGGCAGCAACAGTCCTCAGTTAGAGCTGGTCATGGCTCCAGGAGCAGGGGGCTGCTTCAAGACACCATATGTGATGCTCACTGGTGAAAAATGTAGGTGTGATAGTGAAGGGCTTTGCTTAACCTCACTTTTAATCAACTTTTTTTCAGGAAGTTGAAAAGCTGGATTTTGTTAAACTTTTTCAAAAGTTTGAGGTTTGGGTCTTGATGGAACTATGTGTGGACCTCAAAGGCAGTGGAGGCTCAGTGGCCGGGTCTGTGGTGGTGTCTGCTAATGGAGAACAGGTCTGTGCTTCCTTCTTGTCCCCCAGGTTGGGATTGACTTCACAGCCTCCAATGGGAACCCTCGAGACCCCACCTCTTTGCACTACATCAACCCCATGGGGACGAACGAGTACTTGTCAGCAATCTGGGCTGTCGGCCAGATCATCCAGGACTATGACTCGTAAGCATCATCACCTTCTGCCTCCACCCCTGTTTTGCTGGTGTTTCTTTGGCTTCCCAAGGGGCTGCTGGGTTGTGTGTGCCTTGATTTCCTGTCTGCAAAGCCAGGGTTAAATAATACCTTGCTTATGAAAAGCTTCTTGGGAGAAGATTGCCGTATATGTACATATGTGAAGGAGGTGTAGAGGGTAAGGAGAGGGGTTCTTCTCTTCCCCCATCACCACTGTTGAGAGGAAGGGTGTGTTAGCAGAGGAGGTGGAGCATCCTCTACTGGGGGAAGCTGGAGAGCAGCCACTTGGTGCTTTCTTGGCGGAGAGGCAGATGCCCTCAGCTTGCTGGTATTTGCCCTTGGCAGATGCACCACCAGGCTGCCTTGTTCCCCAGCTGTCCTGAGATGGGCAACACAGTAAAATATCATCTTAGGCATCAGTAGAGGAAAAAAAACCCAACAGATATCTGTGATCTTTTGGGAGATTTTTGTGACCATAATGGATAATTGTGCCATAACGGATAGTTGATTTTTTTTAAAAATCTCCAGGGTTACACATCTGCAAAAGATTCAGGTGTTTGGGTGAGAGGATGCTCCTGCTCACTGTGAGTGGTAAAACAAAGCTGGACTCCTTTTTTCTCTAAAGCTCTCTGTTCAGCTCCTGTGATTTTTAGAAGCACTGTGTTATTTTGGGATAAGGGAAGGCTGGCAGCTTTTCTGGTGGCCGGAGCAGGCTGCATTGCTGACACTTTCACTGTAGTTGGGCACTGAACTGCTGGTAGCAAGGGGAGGCCGTAGCAAAAGCCATGCAAGCCTGATTCGTGTGTGTGTAAATACACCCATTTGTTTTTCTTCTTCTCTTCTAGAGACAAGATGTTTCCTGCTCTGGGATTCGGTGCCCAGCTTCCCCCGGACTGGAAGGTGAAGTGTTGTGGCCATCTGTGTGTTTGAGATGGGTTTGTCCCAGCTGTGCCTTGGCAGGAGCAGAGCTGCTGGGGCTTCCTGGATGGCTCTGGTCTATCAAAAGTTGTTGGGCAGAAGGGTAATGGGCAGATGCAGGATTTCAGCCGGCAGAGAGTGAGATTTGGCAGGGGGGAGGGTGGCGAGGCAGGAATGGGACACGAGCAGGCCATTCCTCCTTTCTAAGATGACAAGAAAGCAGCAGCTCCCTGGAGTTAATGGGCAGAGCCAGGCATTGATTCATTTTCCTTGGCATAAGACAGGAACAATTCTGGGCAAGGGAAAGGGTCCCTGGATGATTGTGTGAGACGGTGGCAAAGCCTGGAACAGTGCTGGGAGCTGAGTAGCCTCAATGTGATGTTACACAGGCAGAGCCTGCAAGGACTGGAGCAGAGGGGCTTTCCCAAAAGCCACCTTGATCTTTTATTTGGATTAGGCATCAGTGGGGTGAACTGGAGCATCCTACTGATCAAGAGGGATGCTGTGGGCTGGGGTTGGGGCTGCTGTTTGCTCATGCTCTTAATTGCATTTTCTTTCTGCTATTTTGGGAAGTTCCCAGCTTCAGGCTGGGGTTCGATCTCAGTGAAATTTTTGACTTGCTCTGGGCTGAGTGCAGCAGGGCATTTAAGTCATGAGTGGCCGTGAGTTGGGATGGAAAGCTCATTGCTACCAGCCTTTAAGGCTGGGAATGTCCTGCCTGCTCTGGTTTTGCGCACTCTTCCATTCATGTGACTCAAGTGGGAGCTCTCACTGTTTGCCAGCCACAGGAGGAGATCCCTCCATGTGCACTTTGGAGCTGATTCATCCTCCTTGGCCAGAAAATGTCTCTGGTCTGTCACTTCACCGCTTTCAGTGGGAAAATCTTGGTAAGCAGCTTCCAAGGATTAATACCCAGCTGCCATCAGGGATTTATTACTTGGGGAGAGGAACGGGAATGGAATACACAGTGGGGATGGAAAGTGTACAGCGACTTGGGCTGCTGGAATGGGTGAATTGTGAGCCGTGAGCACCCCTCAGCACCCCTGGGAAAGGCATCGCTGGGCTGGAAATGGCCCATCCTGCAAGGCTGGAGGTGGGTTCCAGGTTGAGGATGCTGGCTGGGGGGTGGGGGCACAGGGGTGCTGTGCTCTGCCCCCACTGCAGCTGCTGCCTGCAGTCTCCTGCAGAAATACTTCTTCCTGCTCCCGTGGGCCTGTGGGTGCTCTGTAAGCATTGCTGGAAAGAATTCCTCATTTTTCCCTAGGATGATGTCTAAGCTCACTTAAACCCCAGCAGAGAGCAACTGTCTCTCCCCAGGGGCTTGGCCTGTGCCTAAAGTTCACCCACCCTAATACCCAGAGTGACCCATTGGTTGTCTGCGTTAGCAGTGGGAGTATTCCCTGCACACTGCATCTCTCCAGCCTGGGTCATCACCCTCCCCAGCTTGCCTGGCTCATCACTGGCTCAGCTTACTCATTATAGGGTTTTTGGCCATCAAAGCTCACTGAGTAATTTCAAAGCCAAAGCAGTGGTTCTTCATTGAAACCTGTGCCCTGTGTCACGACCAACGGGCAGTGGGGAGCAGTGTGGCTGATGATTCTCCCCAGGGGACGTGACAAAGGGTGGCTGTTGCACCCACAGACTGGAGGGAGAATGGGGAAGATTGTTAAGAGATAAGAGTTGTGTAAATGGTGTTTTGTGCTCCTGTTGCCATGGCTCCCCCAGTGCTTCCCAGGCGCCCATCAGAGTGAGATGTTTTGCACATAAAAGTCTCGTTGGAAATGTCAAAGAACATCTTGCCGTGTAACAGCTCCATACAGAGCCTCGAGCGGTTTTCCAATAGGGAACAGGAGAAGGAAGCAGATGGATTGTGGTTTCTGGGGGATGAGCAAAGGCAAGGCAGCAGTGGAGAGGGTGATGCTTAACATCAGAGCTCCACCAATCATCCCAGGTTTGGGAGACAGAATTGTAGAATCACAGAATGGTTTGGGTTGGAAGGGACTTTCAAAAGTCATCCAGCCCAACTTCCCTGTAATGAGCAGGGACAGCTTCAACTTGATCAGGTTGCTCAGAGCCCCATCTAACCTGACCATGAATGTTTCCAGGGATGAGGTATCCACCACCTCTCTGGGCAACCTGTGCTGGTGTTTCACCATCCTCATCATAAAATGTTTCTTATATGTAGTCCTATGGGGTCACCCACAGGAAATCTATTTGTGCCTGCAGAGCTCAGCCTCTCCAGCTGAAGCTGTTGGCTTTGCTGATGTGCCACCTCCCAGGGCTTTCCATCCATTTGCCCTTTTTTTTTCATATATAGGGAACCTGAGTCACAGCAGGTGTGGGATCATGGGGGGAGGTGACAGAGAACCATTTGCAGTATTGGTTCCCCAGCACAGTCTCTGGCCATGTGCCTGCGATGTGTGACTGTAATTCCAGATGGGAAGTGATGGAGTTATAGTCATCCCCATCCAAAACTGGAAGAGGACACGGGCTGGCTGCGGATGAACATCTTACCCTTTGGGGTGGTTGGAAGGAGTTTCTTCCTGTAGATTCTAGTGAATGTGGTACCTGCAGGTGCTTCACATACATTTCAGTGGACTACACATCAGCTGTTTTTCAAAGTACAACCAGAATAGGGAATGAGATCCTTTTTTTTTTGTTATTTTGAAGCCATCCTGTTGAGTTTTCTGGCAGGTACATACATATGTATACACACACATATATATATATATATAATCTGTAGAAACTCCAAAGGAGGTTTTGCAATGCTTCTGCCATGCAGGGGGTCTGCTCTGTAGATGCTGAGGAACACAGCTCCAAATCATTTTGTTGCTGCTTAAAAAAAAGAGAAACCCGTCTTTTGCAGTGCAAAACATGGAAATATTTTTGCTTCCCTTATCTATAAATACTCGTATGGCAGGATTTTGAACATCTTCTAAAAAAAAAAGTGAGCCCTTTACAACTGAAACCTAAAAAAATTGAATTTTAATATATGGCTGAAAACTGAAGCTTCCACGAAAAAGAGCATATGCAAAGCCAAGTCATGTGTTTCAGATGATGTCTCTAACCCTGGGGTTACTGGTAGCTGGAAACATTTCTGGTTGTGCTCAGGAGGCATGGAGAGACCCAAGCAGGCTGTTGACATTCGCTGGACCGACAGCTCACTGGCTTTGCAGCACGGGAAGGACTTTTGGTTGACCTACTTTTGTTTGGTTGCTATTTCCCACCCCACAGCCTCTTGCAAAAATAGTTTCTGCTGCTTTCAACACAATGCCCAGTATAATTGGAAAGTCTGAATCAGATGCGTGTTGCTTTTGCAGTCTCAGGAGGACTTGTGCTTCACATGGCTCTTTAGAGGACAGTCGTTTTGCCAGTGTTAAGAATACACATGTCCTGGAGCAATCCCCTGGCTGAGAAGCTCAGCAAACCACCACCCTTCTGAGAGGGAGAAAAATATCCTTGTTTTGTAACTCAGACATGAACAGAGCGGGAGCTTTTTGTTTCAGAGCCCTTGAGCTGGTGGCCTGAAATCCCAAATCAAATTTCAGAGGTGCTGGAAGAGGCAGTTATGTGTCCATGATTGAGTTTGTTTGCTTCTTAAGGTGCCTAAATTGCAGGAAGCAGAGTGAGGAATTCCTAAGCCCCCAGATCTGATGGTTGTGCCCCAAGCTGTTGACCCACACCAACACTGGCAAGGTTCGTACTCAGGACCAGGAATCCTGACCCTCTCTTCCATCTGGACCATTGGGCTGCCCTACCTTTGCTGGCAGAGAGAGTTCAAAGCAGCCATTGCCCCGTGTTTTGTGGTTTTAGTCTGCAGGATCTTCCAAGGGAAGTAGATGAGGAAGGTTTTGTGATTTGCAGCCAGCATTGCTGTTTGGGTTCTCTGGCTGGGCTAGCACAAGAAACCAGGAATGAGGGTGTGCAGGGTTGTCTGCTGTTCTCAGAGTCCTACAGGACCTCCTTGTGGGAGCATCTCCCTCAGCATGAAAGGAGTGGTGGAAAACCTGAAGGATCTTACACCTGCTTTGGTGTAGGGATAGTCATGGTCAGTGGTCAATGAAAACTAGTCCAGACCATGCTGGGACTTGCTGTCCATCATGCCAAAGCATTTCCATCACCTCTGCTGTGCTGCCTTTCACCCTCATGATGTCCCAGATGATGAAGCTCATAATCTGCTGGCTTTGTCATTGTAGCTGATGTGCCAGATCAGGTCTTCAGCCCAGCTTGCTCTGTGCCTGTCTCCCTCCTGCTGTGCTGTGCCACTTACAGAGAGATGGGGAATTGGGGTGCTACCAGAAGTGGGGCTCCCTGTGGTGTTAATTGAGTTTTCTCCCTATGTGACCTGCAGTAGGAGAAAGTAGTTTCTTCTAGTGACTGTTGGGATGGTCCAGCTGGCTGAAAGCATCCCTTCTGTGTGCTTTCCCTCTGGGCAACCAGTGGGAAGCTGTGTGGACAAACCTGGTTTGATAGCTGTAGAATGATGTGTGGTGTGATAATTGCAGGTGGCTCCATGATGGGAGGATTGAGGACGCAGTCCATGCTCAACCCTGACCACGTTTGTATCTGCTGCTCCTTGCTGTTCCAGTAGCAGAGGGCTGGGAAGTGGTGCTGACCCAGCAGGAGGGATCATAAGGTCTGCAACCACTGGGTCCTGCCTCAGGGGAGCATCAGACCCAAACCAGCCTTGCAGCATCAAATGAACTGATAGTCAACATCCAGCTCTGCGCTGGCCCTTTGTATTAATTTGGTTCTTCTCCACAGGTATCCCATGAATTTGCCATTAACTTCAATCCCACGAACCCGTTCTGTTCAGGTAGGCACCCACCAGGTTTTTGATGCTCCTTAGATGCCTTCAGTGTTTTCTGTCCCTTCCTCTGTGTTTCTCCAGTAACTCATCTTGGGTATTTCTCAAGGTCTGCACAGAGATAGACATTACCAGTGAAGCAGAGCACATGCTAAGGGTACTCTCAGAGGAAAGCAGAGAAAATTTGGGGGTGTGTAGGAAGGCCCAGGGTAAAATGCAACTGGATTCAGACAGTGTAAAATTCCGCCTTCGCTCTGATGTCTGGTGTGTCCTACCAGCCGTCTGCTTCTCCAGCAAGCCTGCAAGAAACACCAGGCCTGTTCAGCAGATGGGGAATTCAGACTTAATTCTTCGTTTAGCAGCTGAGAGCTGATCACAGTCATGGCTGAAAAACTGCTCAAATCGTAAGTGGTAAGGACTACCAAACGTCATTTGGTTTGACTTCTGCTTTATCCCAGCAGAACAGGGGCTCAGGCAGCTTCCAAACCTTCCTCACTGGTTCATGAAAGCTGGCTGTGAACATCAGCTTTTCTGCTGCTACTTTTGCTTCATAAAATCCCTCTCTGGTAGCTGAAAAACATTCATTGGACTTGATTTATCGGAGGCATTACAGCATGCAGAAGCCACCGTCCTGCAGCTCTTACAAGTGACAATTTCTCCTAAAGAACAGATTATCAGCTTATTTCTTTTGGAATTGTTTATTTTTCAATTGTACACCCGTGCATCCTTTTGAGAGAACAGCCTTTTACCCTGTTCTGGTGCAGCAGAAGGAGAAGGATCTTGGATGATCTGTGGGTCCCAAACAGTTTGGGAGCTATGAGGGTACTTTTTGGGATTGTTTTTGCTTCTCTCCACTACCTCTGCTGAGTCTGTCTGGTTTTCAGTTGTGCTCAGAGACCAGGAGTTGCTTTTCTTTTTGTTCCTCCTGTTTGGCTGATACTGAGATTTCTGCAGGAATGCAAGGAATGCTTTCCTTGACTGTGGGCACCACGAGGTCTCTTACCCCAAAAGATCTAAGCATCTACTACAAAGTGACTAAAAACAAAGCCTTAAGGTGGATGAAACTTGTGGAGATGAGTTTGGGGGGGTGGGGGAGGGAAGATTATGTCTCACTTCAGCTCCTATGATAGTGTTAGATAATGGTGCTTAATTGCACTTGTGTTGGGCCTAGGCTGTGAGGTGTTTTAATGCCTGGCTTCTCTGCTTTCCCTGAAGGTGTGGAGGGCATTGTCCAAGCGTACTCGGCCTGCCTGCCCCACATCCGCTTCTACGGACCCACCAACTTCTCCCCCATCGTCAATCACGTGGCCCGATTCGCAGCTCAGGCCACCCAACAGGAGGCTGCATCCGTAAGTCCGTAAGATCCATGATGCAGAACCAGTCCTGATGACTTTGGTCAGGGGAAAGTCAAAGACTGGGCTTGGTTTCGTGTCTTTCCCTTTGCTGCTGTGGAAAACCAGAAATTATGGGGAGAGAAATGAGGTGAGGGTGGGAGATGCCATGAGTGAGCGTCCCTTGGGTTTACAGAGGTGTCTTGGGCACCAGCGCGTTCATGGCAGGAGGTGCCTTGGGCTTCCCTGATTCCTGCCTGAAGCAGAGCTAGATCACATCCGAAAACTTCTCCCTAGGGGCACCTTTACCAGCCTTGCCTTGGGCACTGTTGTTCTTCCCAGCTCCAGGCACAAGGAAATACTGGATTTGTTTTAATTCAGCGCAAATCCAGGTCGCTCCTCATTTTTTTTGTTTTCTCTCTTGATGTTGATGGGGGAGGGAGAAGCCCAGAGGCTCTGCACTGAGCAGAGGCACTAATCATATGTAAATTGCACCCCTCTGTTGGCACTAATAGTTTAATCAAGGGAGATTTTAAATAATGGGCACTAAGAGTGCTGTCAGAGGCAAGCCTGGTTGGCTCCGTCTTCTTTTTTGGAAGCACAAAGCGTTATTGATGAGGGATCTCACTCCTCCAGGGTCATCTCCTCTTCCATCCCATCTTTAACATGTGCACCCTGATGCTGTGGCTTCAGTGGCCACCTGCCCTCCTCTCCCTCCTGCTCTCGCTGCTCCCAACATTTCAAGTAAAACTGAAAAAAACCCTCGTAGTTTTTCCATGGCAACGCGGATCACAAACACCGGAGCCCTCGGCTCTTAAGGGATGGGAGGACTAAACCATGTGGGGGTAGCTGGGTGAGACAGAGGGATTACACACGATTTGACTCTTGGGGAAGGATTATTAAGCTCTAGGGAATTAAAACACACCTTTCCAGCAGGGTTCCTGCATCCCAACTTCCCCTTTTCTTACCACATGCTGTTTAATGCTGCCTAATCCCTTCAAGTCCTGCTTACGGGTGTGAGTCTAATTACTGATATCATTAGCAAACAATCAGGAATCATCCCCAAAGCCCTCAGTGGATTCAGAGAGTGGCTATTTTAACACAAAAACAGAAGAAAGGGGGAAGGTGCTGCAGGTTGATGTGCCAATGGAGACTGGCACAGCCTTGGGGGGGATCCAGCTGTGGGGCCAGCCTGGTCCTGCCCCCAAGCTGTGGTCGTGGCTTGGCAGAGGTGGCACCCAGCTGTGGATGGAGCTGGGAGGTGCCACCAGCACCCACACCCCGCTGCCATTTACTGACACCACCAAAACTGGGGCATCTCCCACCAATGCTGTCATGCGGTGACCGCTGCTCCCTTGTGTAGTGATGTTCCCTATGAGCTCGCCCAGCTGCAGCCCCCGGACTTTGAGAGTAACCCCCAGCATCAGCTCTTATTCCATGTGGTCTCTGAAATATGTTGTGATAAACATTTGAGGAGCTCTGCTCCACCCTCTTTTCCTGCTTTTCCTGCATGCTTTCCAGCATTTTTCTCTGATCCCATTATGGATTTCACAGGAACAAAGTGAAATAGTTCTTTTTGGGTTTCTTTTTTTTTTTCACCACACACAGAAGCCAGAGGAGGAAGGGGAGAATCAGCTGAAAGTTATTCCCTGCTCTCTTCAAGGTTTTACTCCTCCTCCCATATTGGTTCCCAGACAGGGTCAGGTTCTGGTCGCTTGTCTTGCTTCCAGTGATGACCAGTGCTGGCCACCATGGAGGAGCATGAAGGTCTTCTCCTGGAGTTTAGTTTTACCCTCCAGACTCAGATGCTAGAGTCCTCCTTTTCAGACTTACATCTCCCTATATCTTACTCTGAAAAATTTGGATTTAGGGGAAAAACTAAACCCTGGGCAGTACTCTACAGGCAGGACCAATGCATCAGAAGGAGTTGGGAAGGAGCTGGCTGTCTGCCCTGCCTTGGGGAAACCTCCTCACCCATGTCCTTGGGTCATATTTAAGCTCGACTCAGCCTTATTTGTACTTGGAGTTTAGCACTGGAGGAGGATGACAACGCTTAGGGAAGGTTTCAGGAGATGTGAGCTGGAGGAAGACCAAGAAAATAGGCTTGGAGTGGCATTTCCTCTCTTGCTTTTCCAGGATGGCTGCGCTAGTGGTTTTCAGAGGAAATGGAAAGAATGAGGAGAGGAACAAAGGGCTTTAATGTGCTTAAGTGTTTGTTTTCGTCATTTCTCCAACGCTTGCAAGCTGTGTAATGTGCCAAAATTGTACCATTACTTTCCCTAAAGACAGAGGAAATGAGCTTTTTGGGGGTCCATATGCCCCAGATTCACTGAACTGAGTCCAGCAGGACTGTCCATTTGTCTCTCTGTCCATCCGTCCTCCCCCAGCTCTGCAGGACTGACCCATCACGCTCCTTTCCAATGGGAAGGGGAGCAGACGCTAACACTGCTGCTCTGGCATCCCCCCAGCTTCCTGGCACCCTCTGCATCCCCCCTTGGTGCCTCCGAGACCCATGGCTCTGTATGAGAGATGGACAAGCCCTGAGCACGGGTGTCCCCCCGACCCCAGCCCTGCAGCGTGGGATGCAGGAGATGTTCCTCATCAGCGCAGGGATGTGTCACTGGGGATCACCCCGGAATACACCCCACTGTGTGTGGGCAGGGGGAGATTGCATCTCCTGGCTGCCCTCATGTCCCAGCCCCAAACTCCTCCTTGCTGTGACACAGAAGCTTTGCACAGGTTGTGGTTTGGTTGTTTGTTTTTTTTCATCATAAAGTACAGCAAATCTGTAAAACAGCAAGATATTTTGGGGTGGGAGTTGGTTTGTTGTTTGGTTATCATCTTTCAAAAAACAGGGGGAAGGGCAGCACCTGAAATTTCTGGAATGCTGGCTGTCCTAGAAAGGGGTGAACCTTGTGGCCCCAAATCTCGGGGGGACCTGCTTCCCACCCAAGGTGTGGAGCAGCCTGGCTGCTCACACCCTGTGGGCTCTGGCTGTGGTGTGAGAGCGCCCTCACGTCCCACTGGGTCTGACCCTCTCCCCTCCTCTCTGCAGCAATACTTCATCCTCCTCATCATCACGGATGGGGTGATCAGTGACATGGACGAGACGAGACACGCTGTGGTGCAGGCGTCCAAGCTGCCCATGTCCATCATCATCGTGGGGGTGGGCAATGCTGACTTTGCTGCCATGGAGTTCCTGGATGGGGACAGCCGGGTCCTGCGCTCCCACACCGGCGAGGAGGCCGTGCGAGACATCGTACAGTTCGTGCCCTTCCGGGATTTCCGCAACGTAAGTGTGGACAGCAAAGAGGGGATCACAGGCAGAAATGGAGTCTCAGGCCTGGGAATGACCTGGGAAGTGGAGCAACCCTGATAGAAGCAGACAGAGGCAAGAGGCAGAGGGCTGGCTCTCACCTGCCTTACCCTGGCCCTAAACTCCACATCCCTCAGTGATGCTCTGGCAGGCACCACATAAAGTGCTGCAGGCAAAGGCACCAGTGATTCACATCTCTGTAGCGTGCTCCATCTGAGCATCCCTCAGTCTCTGCCACTCCCTGTCATCACCAGGCAGGTGGGAGCAAAAGCCAGTTAATTGTAGGAGGGCCTGGATTCCCACAGCAAGCTGGGACGGTGCTGGGCTCACATCCCTCGCCGTGGCACCACACCGGGGTCTCCCACTCAGGCCTCATCTGGCACCCGTGATGTGCCACGGGCTTGATGCTGAATTGCCTCAGCCTCGGTCCCCTCCCAGCACCTGTGGAGAGGGGCAGTGCCAGCACTGGCCCTGCTCGTGCCCCTCTGCGGGATGGCTGCCCACTGCCCGCCCCACTGTTGTCTGTTGGAAAGAAGCTGATGAAGGAAATAAAAAAAAAAAGAAAAAGGACAAAAAGAGATGCAGTTCTCTGCCCATCTTGATCGGAGAGGCGTTGGCCCTGGGTCAGATGCTGCTGCTGACACGGGATTGCCAGAGGATGCAAAAATTCAGCCCATGCTTGTCTTCCCTCTGTTCACAACTAATCAGTGTCTTTCCACTTCACCTGCTGTTACTCAATACCTATTTTTTTCCAACCTACCGAGGATGTTGTTTTTCTCCCTGCCAGCGAGTTACCTCCTGGAGGGAGGGTGTAGTATAGAATGTAATAATCCCAGGTGTATAAAATGCTGATTTCCAGTAGACTCTAGGGGGTATTAAATTAAATGCCATGGTCTGGAGTTGGGAACAGCCCAGGCATGTTCTTAAACAGTGTCTTTTTCTTCTTGCCTGCAGGCTCCCAAGGAGACTCTGGCCAAAGCTGTGCTGGCAGAGCTGCCCCAGCAAGTCGTGCAGTACTTCAAGCACCAAAACCTGCCGCCCATCAACTCGGAGCCTGCCTAGAGCTGTGCCAGGCTGTGCCCTCTGCATGTTGCCGACACCTGTCGGTCCTACCGAAAGCGCATGTTCCACATGCTTTTAAGAGAAGAGTATCCTCCCTGAAACACTTTGTACTTTTAATTTAATTGCTAAGGTCTTAAAACTCATCCCAGAGAAGTGTCTGGATTCATTTTGTACAGTCCCAGCCCGAGGTAACACTAAGCAGCCAGGCCATGTCCTGATCCTGCTCTGTTGAGTTACTTTTCAGTATTGAATGTACTTTGTATAATTTCGGTGCAACAGGATACAATTTTTACAATCAAAAGTTGCTTTTTCCAGGCAATGAAATGCTTAATATATTATTATCATTCAATGAACTGGTCATTGTATAGTTCATGTATCTGTGTTGTACCTCTGTCGCACTCTATGTTCATTTTTATACAGTGTACGTTATATTTGTTATACTCAGGTTAATAAAGAAACTTGGACATTTAAAACAAGGGTCTCTGAGATGGGAAGGAATGGGAGCACCTTACATTGTCAGCGGTGCTGGGTGGTGGAGAGGTCTTTGTGTGTCACCTGGGATTACACAGCAGCACGGGCTGGATTACAGCCTTCCAGGTAATGGTCCTTCTTGCCATCTCTGACATTTTAAGGCAAACTCTGGCTGTAATTGCTTTATTTCATCTGCAGTTACAGACTCTGCTGATGGGGGGGAAGAACAAAAGCCCATCCAGCCCACCAAGGATGAGCAGGCTGCTCCTCCTGCAGCTTTTGTGGACCCATGGAAGCAGCACGAAATGCTTTGCCCACTCCTGCACCGTGGCACAGGCAAAAACCCAGTGGCAGCTGCTCCCCATGCTCAGCGGTTTTGCTCGCTGTGCCCTAGGCCATCAACAGCATCATTTCCTGAAGGTGATTTACTGAAGGCAGAAGTGAATATGGATGTCCCAAGGAGGGCAGCATCCCTTGGATATTCCCCATCATCTCTCAGTGCCCTCCTGAGCTGAGCGCAGGGGGCTGGGGTATGTGCATGCACCTGCATGCTTGGGAAAACACTGGTGAACCCCCAGCAAACTGGCAAAGGGAGATTCACAGTTCACTGCTGCTTCACCTCTAGAAATTTTTCCAAGTCTGAATAACAAAAGCTCCCTGCTGCCTTGGAAAAGATGGGCTAGGTAATGAAATCCTGCTCTCTGGCAGCATCTCTGAGCAGCTCATCAGCAACACGCTATCATCAGCACTAATTGCTGCTTTCTTCTGTTGTTAACTAGATTAAGGGCTTTGGAAACTGGCAGGTAGAAAGTTGAATATATTGCAGGGATCACCAGCCTTACCCCAAACTTGATGTCCCTTCTCCCCATTAGTGACAGAGCTTGCAGCGGGAGGTTGGTGTCTCTGGGTAAAGCCAGACCCTGTGCCCATGGCAACCTCCAAACGTGGTTGTCACTGCTGCCACTGAATCACCAGCACCCAGGCTGCCCCGTGCCATGAGGTGCTGAGTCAACTCCCAGCACGGTGCTGGGCGAGGCCCCATCCCTTGGGAGAGGTGGGACAGCTCCGTGAAGGATTTGCATTGCAAAGCCTCCTGGAAGGAGAAAAAAAACCCAACCAACACCACCCTTTTGCCAATGGAGAAGCTGCCTTTGAAGGGTGGCTTGATTAAAAAGAATGCTGTACACAGCTCAGCTTCCAGATCAAACCTGTGGCTCTGGACAAACGATTTCTTCTTTCTGTAAAGAGCCTCCCAGGTATCTGCACTAGCTACCACGTTCTTCCACTACAGTGATTGCGGGGGGGGGGGGGGGGGTGTTGTTGGTTTGGTTTTTTTTAAACACCTCTCAGGAGCTTTAACAAGTAGCACAGACAATGAGCAGTTTATGAAGCTGTCCCTGGGGGGGGATGAAGCATACACTGTGCAGTCAAGCAAAAAGAGAACAGTTGTAAAAAAAAAAATAACCACCCCCAAAAACATCTAAATCCACCATGGAATGACAGGGTTGCTGGAGCCAGCTGTTTCTCTCCAGCGTGTCAGCCCCAGGGCAAGGTTACTGCCACAGCTGCCATTTCCAGATTTATCCTCCTCCATGCACTCTTCATGCCCCAGCACATCCCTCAGTGACTTAAGTTATGTTCACATCAGGTGCTTCTGACTGTAAGAACGCAAATTGGACCAAGGGACGGAGTGATGACCTGGGACAGCTCTGCAGTTTGTTCACACAGGTCCAGCCAGCAACACCAGATGCGACTCGAGCTTGTGTGAACTAAAGCTGTTCCACAGGTGCCCTATTCCTGCCCTTCCGGGAACAAAAGGAAAGCAGGGGGCTCTCATTCCTGCTTTTACTGAATTAAGTCTCCTCATGGCCTTGTGTGGTCCAACATAATGACCATCACCATTCCTGGGCTCACCTGTAACCCCCATGGACCACCATCACCATGTCTGCTCATGGCTGCCAAATCCCACTATAAATTTCTGTCTAATCAGTCTTTTGGACTGCAGTTATGCAAAATATAACTCATGAAAACGGCCTCAGTTGTTCTTGCAGCCAGGTCAGGCTATACTGACTCTACAGAGTAGAGATTATTGATCTAGCTGAATGCCAAGGAAAGACACCAACATCTCTCACTCTTTCACTCTCACAAATGCAACTTTCAAGAAAAACAGGCATTTTTTTCTGCACCACTTCCATTTCACTCCATAGCTACACACGATGAAAGCCATCAAAAGCAAAGCATTATGGAGGCTGCAAGAGATCTTGCTATTTTCCACCTGAAAGCACCATAATTACAGTAGTTGTAGAAGAGGCAGGAGCAACTCTGGAGCAAACACCAGAGGTGCCAACCAGCCCAGAAAACAGGGGAGGAATTACAGTGTGTTTGTAAAGATCTGATTGTGGAACAGGGTTGGGCAAACAAGAAGTATTTGGCTAGAGATAGATCCAGCAAGAGCATAACTCTGCATGTTTCCTTTGGGAAAGTTCAACGCTCAAGCTAAGGCATGAACCCTGCTAAAGGCCTTCTGTTTTCACTGCTTTTATCTCAGCTGCTCTTACAAGCTGCTCAGCATCACAATCATGTAACTGCTCTCTGGTACACACATCAGCTGTTTTCTCAGAAGCTTATACACTTCAGCACAGTGCAGAGCAGGACTGCTGTGGGGGAGGCTGTCACAAAGACATTCCCACCTCTGAGCAGTTAAGCTGAGCTGTTCCAACCCACTGACCTCCCATTAGTGCTTTTGGCACAGAGGTGAAAAGGATGTGCCCTCAGATTTCACAGCCTATTTCTCACTCATGCTTGGCTCTCTGGTCCACACAAGCCATAAACACATTCATGTAAGGTTTCTTAAATCCAATACAACTTCAACAATCACCATCTGCAAAGGATGTTGGAATTCCCCACCTGCACAGAGGTCTGGCTGAAGCAGGGTATCCCACTCACTCTGGATTCATGCTCTTCAGGGCATTGCTGCACAAAAGCTGAGTGACTTCTCAAGCACCAGTGTGGGAGCAACAGCCTTTGAGCACAGCAGCCAACTGCAGCTCCTCTGAGTTCACTCAGAACAAGAGTTTTCCAACACCATCTCCACACTTGTAGGAGGCTGCCTTGTGCTTCTGGATGGCAATTTGAGGAAGGGGCTGGTTGGGCAGAGCAGAAATTACTTAATGGAAAGGGAACAATTATGAATGGCACAAGCTAAGATGAAAAAAATGCATTCTGAATGTCTTTAATCATGTAACACTAAAACTTCTTTACAGTGTCATGGCAATCTACACTTCACCATCTGCTCAATTTTTATTCTGCCCCCATTTCTCAAATACAGAATAAAAATGACATTTTAAAACAGAACACATGGCTCTTTCTACAAGACTTCAGTGCTTCAAGTGAGTATTTTTTTGCCTGTGAGTCCCGTATAAACTCCAATCGCCAGAATTCTTTCTTTCCATAAGAATAGTAAAAGATAAAGCTTTCTCCTCCCTACCCTCAGACTTTCATTACATTACTAGGTGTGCCTTCTGTTTTAGGACGGCAGCCTTTCTCCAGGCTCAGTGTGCACCCAAAAATGGGAAGTTGGTTGAAAAAGGAAAAAAAAAAAAATATAATGAGTTACTTTAGGAGTATCTGAGTGTATTAAAGTTGAGAGGTTAGCTAGAAAGATTGTATTTGGGGCAGAAGGATGCATCAGGCATCCATCAGGGCTTTGGAAGATACTCTGCACTACATTACACATGGAGGGATTTCCTTATGGACCTTCAAAGAAATTGTTGCTACGAAAGACAGAAGAGACGATCTTTCCAGTGGAATTAATGGTGCCTTCGCTATCGGAGCTGGACTCCGAATCACTGCTTCCTGAGTAGGCGCCCAGGCCAGGCAGGATCCCAATGCAGACGGCTGCTGAGGGACAGTGGACCGTGGAGCCTCCCACTGAGCTGCTCCCCAAGGGAACAGAGGATGGTTTTTCTGAAAGAGAGGAACCTCAGTCAAAACTGAGAGCGATCTAAAAGGCTTTTAAATGAGCCCAGGAACCGCCGCGTGCCATTCACCTCCTATTGCCACATCAGCAGTGGATGATTGCAGGATTTAATTAAAGCATAAGGCAGCTTTATGCTGCAATAAAGCTGTTCTGACAGGAAGGACTTGCTACCTCAGGGGATTTTTTTTTTCTCATCACTACTTTAAGCCCAGCTCTATGCTGGCATTACAGAGTTTTAGTCTGAAGTTGTCAGTTTGATGCTTGTCAAATACCAAACCCACTAAATAAGAATAAATAGCTCTGCTTTGTGTAATTGAGTATTTTTTGTGATATAACAGCATAGTTGGAGAAAAGTTTTATTCCATTGCTCTGCTAGTCAACATTTCCCCTCTTCCATGGCTAATTAATTAATTTCCAGTGTTCTGAAATTTACTGAACAGAAGGAGATTCAAAAAGCGCCTTGGGTTGTCATTACACAATTGCAGCTCACCCTATTTGTGTCAGAGGATCTTGACAGCAAGTCAGTTCCAGCCCTGGCAGCTAAGACTGAAATGCAACTTAATTTTTCTTTTAGTTCCCCAAAATCTTCTGGAACAAATTGATTTCAGGATAGACAAGATCACTTCATAGCAGGAAAAGCTAATAGTGAACGTATACAAACAGACCAAATGCTGCTCTGAAGAGGAAGGGGATGATCTGTTCTCCATGGTGACAGGACAAGCACAAGGCTCGAAATGCAGCTACAGACTCCTATTAGTTATCAGATAAAACTTTTTAAGGGTAAAATCAGTTAAGCATTAGCATAAACTGCCTAGGGAACGTATAGAATCTCTATCTGTGGAGATTTAAGAGCAGCTTAGAAAAACATCTGTCAGGAATGGTTTAGGCAGGGGACAGACTCATGACCCGCACAGGTTCCCTCCAGCCCTTTCGGTGAAGGCTGTCAGCACCTATAGTTACCATTTCTACTGCTGTAAGAGAGAACGTGCCAACTGCAGCCTGTGCTGTCTTGCATAATGAAGGAGCAGAAAAGCAAATCCTCTATCAGATTTAACACCAAGTCAGTTGCTGTTCAGGTGAGAGACAGCTTCCCACATGCAGAAATCAGGACATACCTTGATTCTTTTCGTCATGATCAGTATCTAGTTTCAACCTCTTCACACTGTTACCACCATCTGAACTGTGGAAAAAATAAGAAAGTGTCTTATTCCTCATAAGCAACCACTTCATTACCAGGAAGCTGAAGTCACATCTTTCCCTCAAATGCTACAGCAAATGCCAGCAGGATTCCCTGATGACCAACACCACTTCTAATGGCTGTTAACTGGGGCTCCTTGAGGAACATCCTACACTACACCTACACTCCCAAGTATCGCCTATTAACCTGGGAAATGGAAACACGCCTCTGGGAGTCCAAGTCAGACCTTTTGCACAGCAACCCAGAGCTGCCTGTTCAGCTGGAAGTACCCCACAGGAGATCAAGAATGACTACCTGAGCTTCAGCCACCCCACATGACCACAGGCTTGCACGTGTGGATAATTACCACACTTGCTGGTGCAAGCTCCACGCCTTCTCCCTTCCAGGGTTTCCTTCCCTTCAAGCACTGAGAGAGCCTGTTCCAAAACATCTAAAAATCCTGCACCCAGTAAGAGACCCAGTAGGTTTTGCAGAAATTCACACACAGATGCACTGTCTGATCTAAAAAAGAAAAAGAGGTTCTTTTGGGGTCCAAAGTGTTGTTGGGGAAAAGGAGCATTACTTGGACGTGTGACTCTTCTGAGCCCCTATAGCTCTTCCGCATCACTGCTCAGTGTCTTTCCCCCTCTCTTGCATGTTCCCAATCCTAAACCATCCTCATAAACAAATGCTTCCCAGCTTCAGCTGAGATGCAGTCTGAGCATCACTATGCATTAACTCTTTTCTGTTCCTGTCAGAACATGCAGTACATATGAAAAACCATTCTGCATGGGGAGGTTTTAATAGTAAAACATCCTTTACAGGGAACTACAAAGCTCAGAGAGCAGATGCTGAGCTCACGCTACACGTGGTTTTGGCCAGTTTGCAATAAAAGATAAGATGGCAAAAATAGAAGACTGCACAGCAGGTCTGTGATGGCACTGACATGTCAGTTAAGACGCTTTCTTCAAATAGATGCCATCTGCAGACTTTAGACGTGCCACTAAGCACATGCCAGCTCCTTATCTACATCCTACTGGGTTAAGCACTAGTAGTTACAAGGAAAAAATCATTGTCGGCTGCTTGTTATCAGTCCAGGGTTTTTCTCCTCTGCCTTACAAACCCCCAAACAACTATCCAACCCCCCCACATTAGCTGGTGGAAGTGCTCACTTTAGTTTTCAGACATGCAATTACTGCTGCACTGGGAGCTAAACATCACTCTACAAGATAAGCGTCTAAAATAATCTCTCATTCTCTGGGACAGATTCAAAAAGCACTGACTGAATTTTGAGATGTCAGTAATCATCCAAAGTATTAGACGACTCATCTGTGGGAAATAAGTCTGGTCCCAGGGGCCTAGTTTATCCATCACCTGTAGCACAGCAGCAGCTGCATTTGCAGGCCAAGATCAAACCAGCAAACAGATCACAAACCCAGCTGCCATCTCCCTGGGATGGAGAAGGGGTTGATGTATCCATGCAACTCAGTGAGGAACAAGGGAAGTTTGCCTGATGCCCCCAGGGTCAAATTGGTACACAAAGCAATCTTCCCTTGTAACCATGCCCCTCAGATGCTCCTCCCAGCAGCAGTTAAACCAATCCATTTTAGACACAGAAAAATGGAGAATGAAATATGGAAACCTGAATGAAATTACAGTGAGGTGACACTGATATCTACAAACAGAGATGTAAAACAGATTCTCTCTAGATCCCCAGGATTGCCCAAGCCTGGCAGTCTAGAATGAAGAGTCTACCCACTTGCTTTACACACGCTTATCTATTTGAATTGCTTCATGTTTTTCCCACAGTTTGTGAGAGCCTATAGAAACAAGGCTGGTCTTTTCTTTTACCTCCCCCTTTTTTCTTTAGGGCTAAGGTTCACACCTCACTCTCTGGAGGCAGTTTTGGCCTGCTTCCCTTTACACTGCTAACTGGGTTCCGTTCCTCATGAATTTATAGAGGTGTGAAACTAACCTTCTGTGTTTCACAGCTCCTGCCAACAGCTTTGCCTGAGAGAATTTGTTCTTGTTTTCCACTGACTTCATGGGCAATTTCTTCTCAGTTTCCTTCTTTGGGTCCATACTGACACCCACTTTGGTGAGAGTGCTGTGAATTAAGGGTTAAGGATCAACCAGGAAGGAATGGAGAAAATAGACGCTTCCTTTCCAATATATTTAGCCAGCTCTGCTGACAGCAGTGGCTGAAGTTCATTCACATATTCTATAAAAATAAACTTATTTAGCTGGCACCTTCGGCCAAGAAAGAAGAGACTTCACCAGCTGGGTTTGGAGCTCTCCCTGTAAAGACGTCCAGCCAGCAGATTAGGAGCTGCTTTTCTGAAGACAGAAAGGCACAACACATGACACATCCAGCACCTATAAACCCATCATCCTTCCTTTTCCTAAAGGTCTTAAAAAAATATAAAGTCAGACTGGCCCAAAAAAACTCTGCTTTAACCCCTAATCCTTACTAAAAAAACCTAAGGAGCAAAATGTGGGCTCACTTCCACCCCTCAAAGCCTCCTTTTGCTGAGCCCAGCAGACTACAAAAGCAAACCAACTCAGTTTTCTGTTTTGGTATTACCACTCTAACTTTTCAGCTCATCTCTTTGTAAAGGCCATGAGGCTATTACAGCTGGTTTGAACACAAGCCTCAAGAGGAAGGAGACAGTTCTGATTAAGTGTGCACGTGGTCCAAGATTCACCCAAAAAGACTGCAACTGCACAGAAAAACTAAGTAGCTTAAAACAGTCTTAGCAAGGCGGGATGCAGCCAAAACCTATAATGAGGTGGAGAAGCTTAAGCAGGTTCTCAGACAGGATAAGGAGCAGAGTCTGTTACTAAGGCACAGTCACTCTGTGCACACACTAAACGGGTCTCCTTGTGAGGCCGTTCATGTCCAGCTGTATCCAGCAGAGTGAGGTCCATCAAAGATAGTGTTTGTGAATGAGGTGCCAGAGGAGGCACCAAAGCTTCTTCAAAACCTTTAAACTGCACATAGCAAAGGTAAATCAACCTAATTAAAAAAGGTATTTGCTTATAGTCCTAAATCTAGCTTTCTACCAGGTTCTTCTCAGACTATGATTCTGCTGATCAGATGACCTAACCACAAGCTGGAGACTCACAGGTGCTCCAGTGCAGATAAATACCGAATAGTGAATTTCATTCTGGTGGACCATATATTTGAAGTCATAAGCTTTTTCCCCACTGAACATCTGCAAATCAAAAACTCTTATGGTTTCCTTTGAAGTGACACACTCAAAAGTCTCCAATCACTTTACAATGATGAGTGTTCAGATGCCACTCCTTATATGATTTTCCTAAGGATACAGTCGTAATCCAGACTGCTCCCTACCTCAGCTGAAAGTCTTCTCTGCCAAAACCCGAATGTTCAGGGTTATTTATTTTTAGATGGCACAGGAGTGCCATCCTGTGGCTACCAGAAGCAATCTGAACGCTTGTTGAGTTGAACACTGACGCTGCCACACACGATTTCACACACTACAGCGCTCAGCTTCCACATCTCGGTTCATTACCTTGCTACACTCTAATCCTGCACTACATAAGCCTGGATGAGGAACCCAAAGACTTCTCTTTTATAAGATAACAAATTACAGGCTTTTCACTTCCATCCAGGATGCCATTCTCTTCACAATCAACAACTACCAGAGACACAGAAAGGGGCAACACTTGACACATCCAGCACCTATAAACCCATCATCCTTCCTTTTCCTAAAGGTCTTAGAAAAACCAAAACGTCAGACTGGCCCAAAAATTGCATTAAAAAAGCTGTCTTACACTAAGGCCTGCTCCTTGGAAGGGGACTTTTCCTACACTAACATAGGATTTAAGACAAGAGGATGTTATTCTTGAACACTACTTGGAACTGGCTTAAAAAAAATATCTGTAAATCTTTAAACAGTGTCAGACCAGTGGTGTCTGGATAGAGTAAGGAGAAAAAAACTAGCTGTTCATGTAGGAGGAAGCAAAACTCCTATGCATCCATGCATACGAATTTCTTATGCTCGAGAGCGCATTAAAATATTCCAAGGCATGTTTAACCTGACGACATATGATTTCATGATTGCTCAATCTAAAAAATGAAGGAAAAAAGAAAGAAAAAAACCTCTATACTTGAATATTAACGTAGGTCTTACAATTAAACTAATGCCTCTGGGTAGCTTAAACTGGATGTTATACCAGGAAGAACACCAAATAATCAAACCCACTAGGTTGACATTCCTCTTATTAGTTTGGAAGAGCACTTGAACAGTACCTATAGATCCAGCACATTTACCTAGCACCCAGTTTTTTGTCACTGTAGTGATAAACCCTTAGTAGCTACCTACAGATGCAAAAATATCTTTTGCACTTTAAAAAAATACCACCAAAAATTTCAAACACATGTGAGTCATTTTGCACGGTGCTCTGAGGTTGCTTGGGTTGGACTTAACAACCTTAGAGGTCTTTTCCAATCTTAACAATTCCACAATTCTATGAAATATTGATTAAATAAAAAATAATTAGAAAAAGGAAACAGAATGTGCAAAACTTCTCATTTTCTCATAAGATGACTATAAAGCATTCTCCCTCACTCCACCCCATCACCAATTAGTTCTACAGTTTAATTTACAGCAAGACTTCAGATACAGAGCCAGACCATACCACTAAGACTGTAAGACTGAGGTTTAGATGGCCTGTACAACTTGAACAAGCCCTGCTCAGTAAAGTCATGGATCCGTGTGTTATGTGGCTAATTCAAGACAACAGAAGAATCCCCTCTGGGCTGGTATGGTTCACCCCAGACGTACGTGACCTAACTAGAGCTGTCAGCTGCTTCCACAGCACAATCTTACACTGCACATCCCTGCATCAGCCAAGCCCGCAAGCAACCATCACCGAAACTAAATATATCCCATGAACATCCCATTATTAGATCCAACAACCAAGAAAATATTCCAAATCCATCAGCCAACTACAGACTCTTTTTGAAGTAAAAAAAAATGCATCAGTACTGTTTTTTCATAAACACATTACTGAGATAACTTAGATGCTCTTCAAAGAGCACACACTCCAAGTTATAATCATTAACTAATACAAGACAATAAATATCTTTGTAGCACTGACACTATGCAGCTTTATTTGCTGACCGGTTTTGGTCCCCTCCTTGTGTCCACAAACTCTTTCATTTATACTGAAGCATCCTTGAGAACCACCTTCTTTGTTCACTGATGACTTGAAAGCATCAGTTTTCATAAGGAGGCAAAGAAATCATCAGGTTTTGCACTGACACAATAAACTTCAATACCCCAATGTTTAGCTTATCAAATCCTCAAATCATTCCAGTCTCCCGTACTGATTAGAGAGAAAAAGCATCCTGTATTATTTTCTAGCATATCTTCATGAAAATTTGGCATTTAACAGCAAAGCCAAATTGTTCTGCTCTTAGCACTAAAAGTCTGTATTACCCAAAGGAGCTGGGTCTCCGTGGGCACTGATTTCCCAGAAGAAAGTCAACACATCTGCACAGATGTATTTCATTTCTATCCTGCAGTTATGAGTAAGGGAGAAAGCAGTTAAAACTTCAAGAATAACACCAGAGAAAGCAATTAAAACATCATTTCAAGTAAGGTAAAAATACTCAATATGCAGTTAAAAAACACCAAACAAGATATTTGCTTTCCAAGAAGACAAAAGCAAAAGATTAGAAGTACCGTGCTGGTTTGCCTTTATGTTCTCTTTCTCTTTTTAGCTATGGTATTTCATGCCCTCAATAACAGGAAAAAAAATCAAAACAACCCAACAAAAAACAGACAAAGGGGAGAGGGAGAAGGAAAGAAAAGTACTAAAGACACGTTAGAGTTGAGGGGTGGAATATCAGACATGACTGGGATATCCAAGCTACAATGAAAACATTAGTCTACAATTGTACATGTTCTGTAAAGCAGTTTTACAGAAAGAATGACAATGACAGGGTAAAACTACAGCCCAGTTTCTTATCCCCCTCTATATAACCACCTGCCACTTTAATGCAAAGGATATTCTGTATTCATTTAGTTCTTTCAGCTCTTCTTCTCTTCGTTGCTTTTCTAGTAGCTCTTGCTGCCGAGAAACCTCATCAAGGAAATGCGTCTCATCTTCATCTAAGCCTCTTACCATATTTTCTGAATAAAGGAAAAGAATGCATATTGATAAGCTAAAACCACTCAGGGAGTAGCCATTTATTTTGTGCTACTCTACCATTCTCTCAGAACATTTTCCAATGAGTGTAGGTAAGGATCCACACCTCACATGTGACATTTCTAACACTGCTGAGATAGAAAAACTTGCACAAAGCCACTGGGAACACAGAGAGTGGAAGTAGAGCCCTGGGTGACCAACTGAATTGGGTGCTCCAGCAGTCACACTGTTGTGTTGAGAAGAGGGTACAAAACAAACTCCACAAAGCTATCTGTGGGATTCTGTGATTAAAGAGTAAAAATACTTCCCAGTTAATGATACTGGATGCTAAAGATATAAAATACAACAAACTAACACAGTTTGAACACAACACTATTACTACTGAGACAAGCAAGAAAATTCATAGGAAGCCATGAAATGCTGTTGGACTTGCTGATACACTTAAGGAAAACGAACCAGGTTTTCACACAAGCAGCTTTTCTGCAGTTCTGAAACATCACTTGGAACAGGTTACAGGAAACAAGGAACGATGACATTAAGTAATGATATATTGTTTTAGATTCAGACACAGAGTTTAAGCCTGTTGCCTCACAATCTGTTCTTAAACCAATCAATAACTGGGAAAACACACATTACTTCTCCCCATAAATCTTGCCTCAAAATAGGAAGTACATTTTCTTAAAACAAACAATTAGTTACTTAACTGAGATTAACATCTGTTAGAAAAAAAAAGCAGAAGCAAGACAACTCCTAACTCCCAAACAAAAATAAATTCTTCCTAAAGCTACTCTACTTTATGGAAAGTACATGCTAATGCAGTAGGAAGGTCTTTTATATTCTCTTCTTTAAATGATCAGGATCTCTCAAACAAATTATTTAGTTAGAAAGGTGTAACAAATGGTTTTTAGAAAATGAAGTCTTGCTGTCTGTAGTCATCCTCAGAAATCTTAATCCATACATCACCTCCAGTCTCCATTAGAGTTTAATTCCGTAAGAGGATTTTTAGGCTTTTACACAGGGTCACCATTTGTTTTTTACTCTTCACCCACACAGTCAAGTCCTACTCACTTTAATGGCAAGCTAAGAAATCTATTTACACTGGTAATTGGCAAGCTTCTGTCTTCGACAGAAAAGCTCTAGAATTCAATTACTATTTGAGGTGACTTTTTAAAGGCAGATCCCTACTCACTCCAACTCTAAGAATGTACAGCTCATTCATAAATCTTTATACAGTAACCTGTAGGATTCACCACTACTGCTGAGGGACCCTTCCAACAGACAGCAGAAATGGTGAAACTCTGGATATTCTTTGAAACAAGTGACATGAATTAATTTCATTTTCTGCCTGCCTGATCTGCAAATGAAGAGAAGCAGCCATAGAGATCCTTACAGCTGATCATTACTGAGATTCCCTACTACGTAGTCTGCAGTAGGGTTGTTTTTCCAGATTAGCAGGTACCTGTCATTCTGCAAGGGGTTTACTTCTCAGTTACCACCTCCCAGGGATACTTCCTATTCCACTACTTGGTTTACAGGCTTCCTGAACCAAGGGGAAGACATTGCAGATCTGATTTAACTGGGCAAGGGAAACAATTAATTTAGCTATTAGAAGCCTTTCCCATTCAGGCTGACAGCAGTCAGTTTTCTGGTGGCTACCTGGGCAGACTGCTTGATCATGTCACCACAGATGACTTGAATCAGAAGTCTCCTGAAGTAAACTGGAAACTTTCCATCTGGAAAGAATCCTGTAGGTACAGCTGGATACTTTAATGCTATCTGTACTTTCCACTTTTCACCACCAAAAATACAGACAAAACTTAAGAGATAGGAAATAACTTCCACTTATCTTATTTTGGTTACTGTAAGTGTTCAGAGATACTTTTAAAGTTGCATTTTAGAGACTACTAGTACTATTTTTTATTTAAAATTATCTAACATTCTACTAAAATTACTTCACCTTGAAAAGGCACACATTATTGCAATGCTGAATAACCTACCAGAAAGAACCACTAGTCTGTATCCCGGGTTCTACCTACACAATCTTTAGTTAGTCAGTTCCTCCCATTCACCTTCTACCAAAGAAATTTGGCTACAGGCATGATTCTAAAAGCATGGACTACAAACCAGGAACGGCAACCATGGTAATGAGTAACACACTTGACAGCAGCCCCAGAGACAGGGGCTTATCTTACAGAACTCAAAGACTGTGCCATAGTTAAAGGTAAAACAGTTTTGTTGCATCACAAATACAAGAGAAAATCTAGACAGAATCCAGTCAAGCAAACTGGAGCTTAAATAACACAATACTTTGAGAGCAAGGCTTCCAGATAAAGAACAATAAACAATCAGAACACACCTTAAAATGCAGTCCTACAATAACATCCTCACTTTTTTTTCAACAGAGCAAACAGCTCGCTCTTTTCCCCACACACAGCTGACTAACAGTTTTCTAGTTCTCATTATTGTCTTTGCACTCAGCAGCACATATAAAGGTGATAAAATGCAAAGGATTTTTCAATAAAACCAGAAATTCAAACATCAGCAGAAATTAGGTTTCCATTCCACTGGAACAGTTAAACATCTACTATTTGACAAATGAACTCCTGTATATTTACTTCTTCCAAATAGTCATCCTGAACCTCAAAATACTTTTACATCAACAATTACATCTTGGGAATGTAACACCTGCTGGAACAGAATTTCTTTTTATTGATTCAAATAGAATGCTCTTGTGATAAAGCACGAGCTCAAGAGCCACAAAACCATGTTACATTTCCACTTTTCCATGGATTGGTATCAGGGTGGGGTTTTTTATTATTGTTATTAATTATTTTATTAATGTGCAAAGTAAGCCCAGTATTCCACACTTTACAGGAATGTAGCTTTGTAACTGCAAGCAACTTTTGAGCTTTGTATATCTGCAGTGCTGTCTTGGTGCCCAGAACAATGTGTTATCTACAGGAATACCCACATCCTTGAAAAACACAGGATTTCAATATTACTTTTCTGAAGCCTCCATTTATTTCTCAGAGAGGCAGACAAGACACACAGATAGGTCTCTCAGTCAGATGTTGGGTACAGCTGTTGCATACAATACATGCAGTTTGCTGGGGTTTGGTTCAAAAAAGTAACTGCTGGCACTTACTGAATTTAAATTGTTCCTCAAACTCCTGCTGCTTCTTTTCTCTCTGTTCCTGAAGTCTTTCATACAACGAACGTGGGTCGTACGCCTCCTCTGGGCATTCTGAAACGAAGGAACAAATCAGGAAATGAGACTGTATATTAGCTAAATCATCATCAGCTCTTAGTTCCTTCATGTAAAAACCTTCTGGAATTGTAAATACAAACTATGACCTTTTATTTCGGCTTTGCATGAAATAGAAACATTCTCAGATCTCTTCCCTGTAATTATTAAAATCTACCCCATACCTTTGGGATCATCAGGTTTTCGGACCTTTTCCCACTCTTCTTGCCTTCTCTTTCGCCGCTCCTCTAGCTCCGATTCTGACACAAACCTCTTGTTAATGACAAGGTCTGCAGTACCATCTCCCCCTTCCATTGTGGAATAGCCAGTCCTAAAACCACAATATGAAAGACATCAGGTGCTTGATTGCACTTGTCAGTGCACGAGACATTACTACACATCCTCAACAGACCCACTGCACTTACAGTAACTTCAGTGTTCTAAAGATCACAACACAGTAAGAACCAACTGAGATACCTACTCATTGCCCAACTGCTAAGACCCAACAGCACCACCAATTCTTTTACACCTTTTTGTAATTACCTCTTCCCTGTGAGCTGTCATATTTTAAAGGAATTTTCCCCACTTCACTGGATTCAGCTTGCTAAAATAAATATAAAATACAAATTAACCACACACACATATACTGACATCTGTTTATTTCAGTTCTCACACCTCTCTGCTCTAGAGATAGGGAGATTTGACACTTTGCCTTTATTTTACCCAAGTTTTTTTTGCTTGTCCTCTGAAAACTTGATGAAGTTTGCCTGTTTTCAATGATTTGAATACATATATTTGTAAGTGCTTAACGGTGAAATTTCAGAAATAACCAACTAACTTCTTCAACTAATAACCTTCCAAAGCATTCCGCAACCTCTTTGCAGCTTGGAGAGTGAGACTTGGACAGACTACGCAGGGAGGCTGTCTGTCAGTTCAAGAGGTGTGAGAAAGAGGGAATTCCCTTGGGCTAAAACAGGGCTTGGATCAGAAAACAGGAGCAGCAATTCCATCCAAGTGAGCATAGCCCCTTCCCACACAGCACACCCACCCTCTGCTTCAGGAGACCCTAATACTTGAGTACTGGCCTATTTCCGCACCAGGTGCAGGATGGAGATGATCCAAGGAGATCTTGATGCTTGATGCCTGTAAGCCCAGGACGAAACAAACTGCTTCTGCTAGTCTTAAATGGCTCCTTTCGAGATTTATTCTGCTACAGAACAAGGCATTCACATCTACTTTTCTTTCTTACATCAAGCACACATACAATGTAAACACAGCAATGGCAGCTGTCCATTTAAAGTCATGCTAACCTCATGCTTTTTTTTCTAGTTTTTCCTTATTTCCTCAGTATAACTTCAGCAAGTACCTCAAAGACTACAGATAACTGCCCCCTATACTGCCAAGCAGTATCCACATAGGACCCCACCCTGCCTGCATTTCAGCACCTGAAGAGAACTCGGTACATTTATTCCTCCCCGGGAGGGAGGAATGTAGCAATCCAAATAATAGAAGGAATCTTTATCATTCTTCCCTTGTAGCACGAGGAACCACTCCTGCAAGAAGCAGAGTCCTGCAATTCTTACAAAACCTGATGCTTTTGTGGGGCACTGTTTGTAAGACAACCAACAAACTAAGGTCTCAGGAGAAGTCCAGGTTAGAGGACCAGACAAATATTTGTTACAGCACAATGCATTCTTAAGTAGGAAATTATTAAAAAAAAAAAGACAAGACAAAAACTGGGGAAAGGAAGGACACACGATTTTTTTTTTTTACTTTTGCTTCTTTTCTTTTTTTCAGATTCTTTTTCAATATCTACAAAAATTAATCCCAAGATGAGTCTGCTTTCCAGAAAACAGAGAATATCTGCCCTTCAGAGTACCATTTCTGAAGGTGGTTTGATCTGGAAACCTATGGAGAAAATGAAAACAGAGTCTCCCTCATTAACACAGATTCTAACCACCAGGCCAGCTTTCCTGCCCAAGTGCTGTATAAGCAGGATAACCTTGTCCTGCACTGTGTCACTTCAGCCTGTCCATTCAAAGAGGAAACGAAACTCAATAGTAACAGAAAGTCATAAAAACAAACCAGAAGAGAGAGATCCAGCAAGGGGTAATATCTGGGGACTAAAGCCTTCAACATCAAACCACCTGCTTTCTGGTTCAGCCAGTTCACTTAGACAATATATGTTAAAGATATGTGAAGTAGTTTAATTATGACTAGCTTACAGCTATAGCATTTTCACTGCAATCCTGGAAAGTGATGGCTGATGAAACACAATCTGTAAATAACAACTTTACTAGCAATCACATCCTGGGGCACAAAAAAAAAATCAAGCAGCACAGCATTTAACATGTTTGTACTTACAGAGTTTGCTAACCTTGCCCTCCCTCATCTCAAATATAAGCAAAATCTTTCAGACCAGATGAAACACGATGTGTTTTGAAACTATCCGATTCGCTTGTTTCTGACCGATGACTGTAACCTAGTGAGAGGCACGCTGTCATTGTGAATGACAGAGGCTTAGGTGGCAGCTAGAAACCGCTCACTTTCATCCTATCAGCTGCTAATATTCAAAAGATAAAAAAACTAAACCGTGACAGCCCTTGCCATCACTTCGGCTGGAAGAGACATAAAGCAGAGCCAGTTCCCAGGTGCAGCTTCTGTGCTCTCAGACCGCTGTTTAACGCTAGGCCTCGCTACCGGTCACTGCAACGGCCGCGCTCCCCGAACCCGGTGCTCAGGCCTGCGTGAGCCGATCTGGGCCCGCTCTTCATCCGGCCTCTGCCTTCCCTTCCCTTCCCTGCCTGATCCGGGAGCCGCCGGCCTCCCCCCGGTCCGGCGCGCTCCCAGAGCCCGGCCCAGCCTCCTCCGACCCTGCACCTGCACGGCCCCACAACCCAGCCGCGCCCACAGAGCCCCGTGCCGCCGGGGGCCCGTACCACGGCCGCCGGCCCGTCACAGCGAAAGGCGCAGCCCGACCCAGAGCGCCGCCATTGATCACCTCTCGAAGCCCCGCCCCACTTCCCCTCACTGTCCCATCACTCGCCCCGCCCCTTCCGCCTACAAGAGCCAACAGAGTACTCTCTTTCTCAGACGGCCCCGCCCCCAAGTGCAGCCAATCCGCGCTGCCCTTACGGAAGGCGGAGGAGCGCTGCCTCTCGCCGGCGCCCAGGCGGCCCCGCGCCGCCATTGGGCGAAGCGCAGGGCCCGGGGGAGCGGCCGGGGGCGTGACCGTGTCGCCCGGGAGACGGCGGGGGGCGGGGCGTGGGGGCGGGGCCGGGCGGGGCGGGCGCGGCCGGGCCGTGTGTGGCCTCCATCTTTCTGCCGTGCGCGGCACAAAGGAGCGGCGCGGGGCCGGGTGGGGCTGCAGCGGGCCCTGCCGCGTTCCCGCTGCGCCTCAGGTGAGGGCGGGCGCGGCGGGGCGGGCAGCGACCTCGGGCGGCGGGGCT
>JAUMJL010000611.1:0-302272 GCA_033558185.1 Dromococcyx pavoninus | reverse complement strand
GGGGTGTCGGTAGACCCGAAGGATTTAGGGGAGGGAGGTCGGGAAGGGGAGCCTCGAGGGGGTCGGGAAGGGAGCCCGAAGGGATGAGGGGGTCGTTAATCCCGGGAGATGAGGGAGAAGCCCCGGAGGATTGGGAAGACGGGTCGGTAAGGGACCTCGGGGGGAAAGGGGGTGTCAGTAATAGGAGTCTCGGGAGGGGTCGCTAGACCCGGAGGATTGGGAGGAGGGGGGTCGGTAAAGGGAGTGCTTGCGGGGGGCTGGTCGGTAAAGGGAGTGCTTGCGGGGGGCTGGTCGGTAAAGGGAGTGCTTGCGGGGGGCTGGTCGGTAAAGGGAGTGCTTGCGGGGGGGCTGGTCGGTAAAGGGAGCCTCAGGAGACGGGATGGAGAGTTGGTAGCCCCGGAGGATTGGGGGGCGCGAGGGGGGGGTGGGTGGTTGTAGGAGGGTCATAAGGAGACCCCGGGGGGAGGTAAGCGGAGAACCCGTGGGGAAGAGAGGCCGGGAGGGGGGCGGGGAGGAAGAGGGGGAAGGGGGCTCAGGCCAAGCCCCGGCACGGCGGAGCGGGCAGCTGGGAGGCCGTGGCGCCGACTGCCGGTACCTCTTCTTGTCGGTGACGCCGCCGGGGCTCTCCATAGCGGCGGCTTGGGCTTCTCCCTCCCGCCTGTGCAAGTGCAGCGGACAGCTCCGGTCGCCGGCGCGGGACGGATGGCGAAGGCGGCAGCGGGGCCGGGAGTGAGGCCGCGCGGGCTCAGCGCATCGGGGCGAGCGCTGCGGGGCGGTGCGGGCGCCAGGCGCAGTGGCGGCAGCGATGGGCGGTGCGGGGCCGAGCGCGGGGCGGTGCACCCAGGGGCGGGGAGGGCGGGCCCCGGTCCGGCTCTGCGCCAATGAGAAGCGGTGCTACGCGGAGGGGCGGGGCCCGGCCCCGCGCTTATCCAATGAGAAGCGGTGACGGCAGAGGGGCGGGGCTCAATGGTGAGAGGGGCGGACCCCGGCCCTGCGTTGAGCCAATGAAGAGCGGCGCTGGCGGCCCGGCCCCTACGCGCGCGGGCTCAGCTGAGCGCCCAGCTGGGAGGGGGTCACGACGCGGGGCGGCCCGAGCCGGTGTCCGTGGTGTTCACTCCAAGCGCCGCCGGTTTCCCAGTCCTAAAAGATTTAGATTAGACATTAGGAAGGTATTAGGATAAACTTCACTCATCGCAGGGGGTCGGAACTGGATGATCGTCAAGGTCCCTTCCAACACAAACCATTCTGTGAAAACCCTCATTAATTACAG
Source organism: Dromococcyx pavoninus (assembly GCA_033558185.1). Taxonomy (NCBI): domain Eukaryota; kingdom Metazoa; phylum Chordata; class Aves; order Cuculiformes; family Neomorphidae; genus Dromococcyx; species Dromococcyx pavoninus. The sequence goes on along the minus strand of JAUMJL010000611.1, from coordinate 301,002 downwards.
GGAATAGGCAACTGCACGGCCGGGCGGGCCGGGAGGAGAACAGGCTGAGAGAGCTTGGGAGACCTTAGAGCAGCCTTCCAGTACCTGAAGGGCTCTAAAAGAAAGCTGGGAAGTGATTTCTACAAGAGCAAATAGTGATGGGATGAGGGGGAATGGCTTTAAACTGGAAAGGAGAATATTTAGATTAGACATTAGAAAGAAATTCTTCACGATGAGGGTGGTGAGACACTGGAATTGCACAGGGAAGCTGTGGATGACCCATTCCTGGAAGTGTTCAAGGCCAGGTTGGGTGAGGCTTGGAGCGACCTGATCCAGTGGAAAGTGTCCCTGCTCTGCCATGGATGATCTTTTAGGTCCCTTCCAACACAAACCATTCTACAATTCAATGAAAACCCTCATATTAATTACAGGGAAAAGGCAACTGTATGGCCGGACAGGCTGGGAGGACAACGCACAGCTCGTTACAATCAGTTTTCAAGCAAGTTTTACAACTTAAAAAAAAACCCGACACCTAAAGGCAGAACCGGGAAGCTGGAAGGGGCCTGCACCGCGACCCCACTGCCTCCCCTCCCACCCTGGAAGGTTCCACATGCAGCACTGCAGCCTCCACTGGGGAGGGGGTGGAGTTGTCCCTGTCCCTTTCTGAGCTGGGCCCCTATGAAAAGAGACTGAGAGAGCTGGGGTTTTTCAGTTTGAAGATGACTCGGAGGAGACCTTTTTGCAGCCTTTCAATAGATGAAGTGGGCTTATTGGAAAGACAGGGGAAAATATTTTTAGCTTGGCCTGTAGCAATAGCACAAGGGGGAATGGTTTTAAACTAAAAAAGAAAAGTTTAGGCTGGATATTAGGAAAAAATTTTTTTCACTGAGGGTGGTGAAACACTGGCATAGGTTGCCCAGAGAGGTGGTCGATGCCCCCATCCCTGAAAACATTCAAGGTCAGGTTGGATGGGTCTCTGAGCAACCTGATCAAGTTGGAGATATCCCTGCTCACCCCAGGAGGGGGTGGGACTGGATGACCTGTAAAGGTCCCTTCCAACCCAAACCATTCTGTGATTCTACGATTCTATGAAATGACCTCAGGTTGTGCCAGTGGTGGTTTAGATTTGCTATTAGGAAATATTACTTCATCGAAAGGGCTGCCAAGCACTGGAACAGCTTGCCCGTGGAAGTGGTGGAGTCTCCATCCCTGGAGGTGTTAAAAAATGGTGTAGATATGGCACTTAAGGATACAGTTTAGTGGTGGGCTTGGCAGCATTAGGTTTACAGTTGGACTTAATGATCTTAAAAGTCTTTTCCAATCTAAACAATTCTGTGATTCTGCACCCTTAGTCCTATGTGCCTGAGCTGCGGGGAGTCAGGAAGGGTAAAGCTCCGGGTGGAGGGACTCCATGGATCTGAAGATTTCCTTTCCAGCTTGTAGGCTTCCTCCAGGAAGGACTTAAGTGATCATATGGAGCTGAACCTTACAAGACTAGTCGTTTTACAGTTCAGAGGTAATGATACCTTTAAAAAAAAGCAACTTTGACAGGCATAAGTAACAACCCTGTGCTGCTGTGTGCACATGTGATGTTGTAAGAAACACCTGCAGGGCAGAGCGATGTCGTTTCAGTGCTGTACTTTCCTAACAATTCTGTACTGGGTTCCAAAATTCCAGGTAATGAACAGTCATTTCTGCATACAGATCTGATTTTTTTGTGGGGTGTTTTTTAAAATTTCTGTTGAAAAAAAGCAGTGACCGTGACATTTAATAGAAATCACAAGGAGTTTCCATATGAGATGATTTGCTTCTGCCCACAGTGCTCAGATATACAGAAGAGGCACAGGTGCTATAGACTCCTTTTATTCCTTTAAGGTTTCTCATCTAAATGCTGACAGAGCCCAACCTTACTTAACTTATGAGATGTGACAACATGATAGCCCTTGGCAATGTGGCTGTGGACTACTGATATTTCTGCTGTTCTGTGTTCATTGGAGCCTCAGGAAGAGAAATAATCAAAGCAAGGCTCAGACTCAGGTCTCTTGCATAAGTATCATGAAGCCATGTACAAGAGTTCACGGACAACTTCATCTTTCAAAATGGGGTATAGGCAGTTTAAACATAGGAAGAAATTCACTCATGCGCAGCAGCCATGCACTATTTTAGCCGTCATAGAGTCACCATAACAGCCCCTGAGGAATTTTCATGGTGAAATGGGGGGATCTCCTGGCAGGCACAGAAATTACATACACAGCTCAGTGCCACCTTCCCCATGAGAGCCCCTGCCACGAGGAATGCAACGGAGGAGTTTCAGTAGTGAAGCGGTGCTATCAGAGGTACTTCCCGTGCCTTAGAGGAGACTGGTGCAACTTGGAGCAGCTGTTGCAGCTTCTGTAACCTGAACATGAGGATGAAGAAATTCCTGGTGAGCTGCCACACTCAGAAATGAAAGCCTTTTCTGCATTTTGACTGCAATCTCGGTGCTCACACTCCCTTCAAAAACCAAGTAACACAGATCAGGTTTAGACCAGGGACTGCCTAGCTGTAACGTTACGGAACTTGGCTTGTCCTACCTGGTAAGCTCTTATTTTCAATCCTACAGCTGTCACTTCTTTCAATGACAATTTTGGTGCCCATAAGCATGGATGTCTTATGATCCACTTGTGCACCTTTATTATGATTGTCCAAATTCACATGCTGTGCAATACATCGAAAGCCTTCCTCACTGAGTATTCTCACACTAGGTTCTGATTATTTTAAATCATTCTAGGCTAGAGATGTGTTAGCAAACTCTGAGTAAAAGACACTGCAGAAAAACCTCAGCCTACAAATTACTAACACTGCTCAAGTTGGTTGTTCAAAGATGTCAGACTTCCCAGCATGAATTGGCTGAGGAGCTGTGAGTAAATGTTGTGGTCTCCTTACTAGACACATTTCTTTCATGCCAAGCATGCTTAACCCAAGCTCATAATAAAGAATACTGCATCAAAACCCAACTGTGTTTCAGGAGGATGTTAGTGGAAACTCATTCAGCAATTAAGCATTTCATACCATAGCAGCCCAAGAGAGATGTTAAGTAAACACTCTGCCCCCCATTCCCCCTCCCTTTTAAACTTCTGCATCACTCAACTAAAATCCTACATTTTTCCTGCTTTGCCAGTGGCTGATAACAGAAATTGATGACAGTAAATAATTCCTTAGTCACTTTTCTTGACCTTTATTGCCATGCTAAGTTCATACTCCAGCTTACATTAAGAGAACTTCCTGAATAAAATAGCGTTTGCATATGACTAATTAGGGCAAATGCACAAGTTGATGAGTCAGCAAACAGCTTGGTGAGGACAGTAGCAGGGATTCAGCAGCAGAACAAATCAACGAGAAGATGTAAGATACGCTCCCGTCTGTGGTTTCATATTTGCCTGCTGGTGGGTCAAACCTCACTGTCATGAGCTCTGCGTGCATTAACTCTTAGGACCCAAATGCTTCCCCATCAATAATGACTGGCAAAACTTCTGCTGGCTTCAGTGGGAAGAAGATCAGGGGCTTAATTTTCTCAGCTATCTTCCCTCCAAAAAACACTTCAAATTTCTGAGCATGGACTTACAGGAGGAGGGTGTTATAGAGAAGTAAGGACTTCCATTTATCTTGCTTGAGTCGGCGACTCAAGCACCACTCACAGTGGTGTCACTGTGACAACCAGCCTGCAGTGCTGGCTTTTCTGGGCTTTTTCTTTGTAGTGCAGCCCCCTCACTTTTAGGGAATTAATATTCATTGATTCAGTAAAAGGCACAATACACTAAGGGTGGGCACCCATCAGTCTGTGGAGATGCGATCACAAAACCCCACTTGCCCACAGCACCTGTCTGCAAGCATTTACTTGGAAGAGAAGTGCCACGAGGTCTCTTTGGTTGCTCTCCCTACATAGGGTGCCAATGGTCCAATGCTCGTTACTACAGCTTTGCTTAGCAGTGCAAGAAGCTGAGGTCTCTGGTAGTCAACTCATTTCACAATAGAAAAGTGATTTGAAATTTGAATCAAATTCAAACCAAACCATTGGTTGTGAAAGCCTAATGGTACTGTTTCTGAAATACAAAATATTGTCTGAAACAAGAGTACGTGATGGGAGAAGCAATCTCTCTTTGGCAACTGTTGTTTCCACTGGTCTTTTCTAACCTTAGTTCTTCTCCTCTCCTTCTCCAGCCAGGATCTTTGGTTTGTTTTTTTTTTTTGCATTTGCACAATCCACATTTTTTAAACTATGACCACCTTCTTGACTCAGTGCACATTTAGACATTTGGAAATATTCCCTTGATGGTGATTTCTGAGACATACACTGATGCGGATAACAAATTCTGAACCATAATCAAAATCTATGTCAAATTCAATGTAATTATATTTGAGGGAAGGATTTTTCTACCCATGAAAGGAGTTTTCCAGATGGAAATGTAAGGCAAGCAGGTGCTCAGCAGGCTGCTCTGTATGGTTTCACCAGTCGGCTGCAATCCTACCAACCCCAAGCCACTCCTGAGCAGGTATTGCCATTTGTACAGTGGTTTTCCTGATGTGGAAAAAAAACAAGATGGAATTGAAAAAGTATCCTCACAGAAAGGATGGGTTTGTGGTAAAAGCCTTGAATGAAAACTCAGGGAGCTGAAGTTTGGTTCCAGGCTTCCTTTTGGACTCTGGACAAATTACTTAGAGAAAGGCTTTCAGATTTCAGTGCTGCAATCCTTTGCCAGAGTGCAGACTGGAGGAGTGCACTGCCTGCTGGGTGTGGAGTCTTGGTTGCCCTTGCAGTGCACTGCGAAATCTGGGACCTGTGCAGGAGCCTCAAAAACCAGCTGAAGAGGGAACGATTGAGATAACAACAACAGGGACACTGAAAAAAAAGGAGTGCTGCTCACGCCCACGGCCTTGCCAAGGCCAGGTCCAGTTTCCTGTCTTCAAGATATTTCTCTGTACTCAGGATTCTCAGCTGGTAACTCTGCCCTGCAACTTAGTACAGTGATGAGACATGGGAAGAGGAGCTAAAGTGTGTAAAGGGGTAAAGCACTGTCTTGGAGGTCAGAGACACATGTTCAGTCTCTGCCCTGTCCAGTTCAGACTGGGGTTTGGTACCCACATGGGCGACGCCTCTATGATTCTCTCCTCTGGGAGGTGTTTCACTTTAGCCCCTGAACTGCTGTTTACAGGGAGGCATGTGGGGACATGGGGTAGCTGGGTTTTAAGTCCTTGCTGCAAATCAGGCAAAAGAGTGATTTGGGCACAAATTTGTCCCATTCAGCATTTGGAGGGTGCAGAGGTGCCTCAACAGTGGGTTTGGTGCTTCTCAGCTGAGTCCTGAGTACATTTGAGCATATCAAGCACTGTTTTCATGGCCATCAGTTTTACTGTGTAAGATGGAAACAAAAACACTGCCTCCCGCACTTTGCCTCTGTTCACACACTCCATGAACAACTTTCTCATGAGGCTGCAGTGACGAGCACAGGACGTTCTGTCATCACACTAGACACCAGTGGTTTTGTTTGTGACCAACAAAGTGTTTTTAACCTACATCTCTGGAGCCAGCAAGACACTCCCAATATGCCAATCGGCCAATAACACCTCATACCTACCAGGCTAGTTTTACTTTCTTCTTTGCCTAGCTTCCCTTTTGAAGGTACTATAAACACAAGTGAAACACTTTGAGGAGACGTAAGGGAAACCAGACGAGCAGCCAGCAGATGCAGCGTGAGCTGAGCAACAGCCTTTGCATAAGTTATACCTAGAGCAGAGGGAAAATGTTTTTCTCAGAAGGAGATGTGGTTTCAATTTCATGCAGATTTCTGACTCCTACAGCTACTTATAATCTGCAGGAACGTTGTGAAAGAGGTTTCTTATCCTTTTTTTTGATCCTTTTTGTCCCTCCTACCAAGCCCTTTGTTATTTTACAGCCTGGAACCTTAAGTTTCTCATACAGAGCGAGAAAGACTCAGAAATAAATCAAATGATGAAATAGAATGGGCTTCAGTTATCATTAAAACATAAAGAGGACCAAACTATCTCACTTGATCCAAAATTGAGAACTTTTTCACATTCTGGTTTATTCTGGTTTTGGCATTGAAACACACTTTCTCGCCAATGATACAGTTTCTTAGATGTTTCTACTTAACATTTCCCCAACTTGGATTTAGCTAAAACACAAAGGCTTGAGGTTTTATTTGCTTGTTTGTTTGTTTTCCCACAACACATTAGAAAATGCAGTGCAAGCTTTAATGACTATGTCTGTTTTAACATGCCTTTTGGAGGACTGTAGGCATTTATGAGGGAATGAGGTAATTAATATATTACTTAGGCATGCAATGACAAGCTAGAAGCGGCTGTCTTTTTTCTCTTGATATGGCAACACGATCATTAAAACAATAGCTCCTTATATCTTTTTTTTCCTCTTTGTGTTCACAGACCGCTCAAGTTGCTTGTTTAAGTCAAAGCTTTAAGAGATTACCGTGTTTTCAGGACCAGTACTTTCTCCCAAACGTACTGTTTTCTCTTATTTATTTGACGTAGCAAAACGAAAATCAGTTCACAATCCCTTTAAGGAAATATTGGTATCCAAGTAAACTCAAGAACTCCCACGTTCTCATTTCAGCCTCTAAAAAATGACGTTTATAGCACATCCATTTCTCTTCCAGACTCAGTTTTTCCACCTATTAAGCTAGAGCCACAGCCTCCACAGCTGTGGTGAGAAGCTGTAAGTTTAGCTGATCCAGCCAGCTGCAAGAGGTGTCAGGTACCCCAGAGCCTGGATCCACAAGCAGATGAAGAAAGGATCAGGTCGCGTTACTTCCTGCCTTGCAGAAAGCCAGGTGGGTAAGTGAAGAGGGGATGCCTAAACCTGTGTTTCTAAATTGCAGGGTCAAGGAACTGATCGTTGCTCTAGGCTGAAATAAGCACTTTGCAGCTTGGTAACAACAGAGCTGAGACACAGATTACAGTTCCTTTAATTTTCTTCCAGTTAATTAAATGATCAATTGCAGCATTGGCTTTCAGCCATGGCAATGCTAGCTGAAATGAGCTTTCCAGTTTATGAGAGGCTAATCAATAGGCATCATTGTCAGTAGTGATATGGTTTATTTTGAAGCCAAATATCAAAATGCAGAGGCAAAATACTGCTGTTATTCAGAGCAAATTGAGATCTTCTTCTGCCCCCAGAAAATCCCAATGAAGGGAAGAATGTCACAAGTAGTTACAGCTTTAGCGTGGGTTATGTTTTTACTTCTCTGCTTACTGTAGACTTCCTACATGACCACAGACAAAACATTTGAGTCCAGATATGCACAGATATTCAGGGAACTGAGATAAAAATCTTTTGGACTTAGATACATAAATAGTTTGTGTATCTGGTCCTTTGGAAGACTGAGTTCTCCACTTATGAATGGGGTAATAGGTACTTTCCAGCAGAACTGCAACAATTCCTGTCACAGAAGACAAAGGCAAAGTAAGAGCTTGGGAAAGGCAGTGACAGAGTAGCTCCAGGGTATTTGACCATAAAGCAATGTCTGAGCACTCTACAAGGTGTCGTCTCCATAGCGCTACTCACCTCAGCCAGTAGTAACAGAGATTGACATCACCTTTGATCACTTTCCAGCTGTTTCTTAGTTCAAACTCTTCTTTCCCAAGGCCTTCATCTGGAGACGCTGTGGAGCGCAGGAAGAGTGAAGTGCCAGCCAGTGAAACAAGGACCACCACTGCTGGGTTGTCACGACACTTTGGCAGGTGGGAAAATTAAAAAAAAAATTAGTTGAGTCATAAAAAGGGCAATCCTGGCATTCCTATGTTCTTAATGAAGATTTTGGCAATACTGGCAGGTTGTGGTAGGAGCTAATAAGCAGTGCATTTCAAAGACTAGGAAAACCCTGGGTTCCTATATTAAAAGGTGTCAACACAGGGTGGAAGGAGTTTGCCAAGGAACTGAGTAAGCAAAATTCAGAACCATAATGACAAAGTTGGTGCATCAAACCTCTCTTTGCTATCTGAGATCACGTTAAGTAATGAAACTCTTTATCAATAAGAGACAACTCATGAGCTTGGGAAACAAAGATCTCATAGGAACAGGATCGAGATAAGAATGACCACAGACCTCATCGTTTTCAGAACCAAATGGATATTTGTTTATGCTGCCAGCTTTTGCTCAGTGTATTCATGCACCCCAACAGAGAGAGATACACACAAACTAATCAAGTTTCCCTTTTCTTATTCTCTTGAAAAGGAGAAAGAAAGTTAGTTCATGGATTTGATTTTCATTTTTAGACAGTCAAGAAGCTGTTAGTTTATCAGGAAAAAAGGACAGCAAGGTCAGAAACCAGTTAAAATTCATCGCTATTTCATTGCTACTGCATTTTATTAAAAATAATGCAAGAGGAGTGTAGCAATAGCATCTTTACTACTTATTTATATTACTAGAACTGTTATACAAATTGATAGAAGAGAACACTGCCCACAATCTCCCCCAGGTAAAAGCAAGCATAAGCCCGAGTGCAGCAGCTCGTGGATTATTGATAGGACAAGCAGCTGAACGTTAAACCATCTTCTCCCAATGCAGCAGCAAAAGAAATCTAATTGGTGGAGTAGAACATGTCTTCTAGAGAAGGAAAAATCCATTCTGGTGTAACAAGAACATTTTACAAGGTTTAAAACTGATTTAAGCTCCAAAACAGACAAAATTCAACCAATAGCTGCCACGATCCGTAGGAGACATCACTGAGGTAAACTGGGCTAGGAATTCGCAAGCCAAGGAGTCTCAATAGCTGTTAGAGGCGTATGTATCACTATAGATGATTTATTGGACAGGAACGCTCCATCTGACATGTCTGGAGCACCACACCTTCACCCATCTGCCAAGTATCCTTAAGGTTCAGACAGACAGACAAAGGCCTCCAAGTGGTAGAGTTAGGGGGGGAAGAAACACCTCAATGACATCTCAGGCTCCTCTATAGCCAGCCTTGCTGACTGAGCAGTGCTTCTTATGTTGCATCTTGGCATCATCTTGCTTCCCAGCAGGTATGTACAGAGGAGGAGGGAGAGGAGAGCCCTGGTCAAGGTGCCTCCAGTGCATCAGGCTGCAGAAAAGGCAGGGACAGGCAGGCTGCTCCACCAGTGTGGTTTCTCAGGAGAAAATTGGAAACATACAAAGAGAGTCACAATAATAAAACACAACAGAAAACAGCCCCTCTCCCTCAAAACACAGGCGTGGCTTAACCCAAAGGTCAGCTTGTTGCCAGTCTATTGACTTCTTCAAGATCACGTAGGCAGCCAGTCAGCTTCTTAGGGATACATCCCAAGTTTCCAAATTCACAGGCCTGCCTGGTAACCACTAATCTTCCTGGCAGGGATTTTTCACAGACAAAAAGTCACTCACATATTTTCAGCCCATCAAGAAAAGACAAGCATCTTGCACATACAACTTTTATTATTTTTCCCTGCAAAGCAAATTCATCTTAAAAAAATGGGATGAAAATGACTTAAATGAGATGAAAACTACCCAGGAGCAATATTTATTTTACAAAACCTAGTTATCTCATGTCCAGGAGCCCTCATTAATTTGAAAAGTTTCCGCATGACCTCAGAGTTTCTGTAACATGTGTGAGCGTCCTGAAGCCACTGCTGCATATAATGGTAAAGAAATCACTACTGCAGCCCTGTGGAAGCAGTAACATCTGTCTGTCATGTCTGAGACAGCACACCAGTTTATTTTTAAAAATAAATTATAAAACTGCACATCTCAGTGCAAGCACTTAATTGGTGCATATGTATGTTCACCTAAAAAATGAAGAACAAGTAGCTGCTGTTCACAAGGTTATGGCCTCTGTCATAGATTGGATGTGACCAGCTTTGAAGTGCTGGGTGTCAGTGAAATCAGGCCGTGCTCTTGCAGGCTCATAGTAGGGGTATGAGGAAAATATAATTTCCTGGAGTTAGCTAACACATCTGACCAGAGAAAGTCAATCTCATCGATTAGTATCTCTTCTTCTGTTGGCCCTCTCTAATTTCTTCTGCTTGGGCGACTCCTCCCAAGCACCTCATTGCTAAATAGCAATTAAAGCATAAATAGATTAGCAACTCTGTATTATAAATTTGCTGGCAAGCCACATGGTACTGCCAAGCCTGGCTGTGACAGTGGGGCTCCGCCTCATTGCTGGCTGCTTTCCCATGCCAGGAATATCGATCAGTCACTCTGAAACAACCTCAGAGTTCATGTCCCGTTATAACACGATTTTGACCTTTACAAAGTGACTGCAGCCTCTTCGAGGCATACGGTGCTAAAGGGCCAGATTCAGGTGATGGTTCCTGTTCCCTGCTTCCAGGCAGCTCCTGCCTCAGCAGACTCTTGCTTCTCCACTTGACTGAGCCAGAAGTAGTCCTTTCTCCTTTCAGATGATGGGAAACATTCGTAGTCCATCATATGTGCAATAGCATATTGCAACTCTTCGGTTAGCACTTGCTGCAGCACCTGTGCAGGCGTTCCATGTGCTGTCCACAGAGTCTGGCAGGGCAAGGAAACCCAGTGCTTTCCCTTTCAGTACTGAGTTTATCTCCAGGAATACAGGGACCAGCCATGAAATCCTATATCTCCATTTACCTTGCTGGGCACTCAGCAGTTTGGAGTGAGTTTTTTGTGAAGCCAAGGAATAGGGGGTTTGATGTGGCACCATTATCTATGGTGCCCAGATGGGAATCTCTCACTGCCAAGTCAAGGGGATGCACGTGGAAGAGGGGAGGATGGGCAGCGAGAACACTCTGACTCTGTAATCCCATCCTTACACAAGTAATCCCTGGTCTCCCAAGTCATCTCTCTGACGTTTTGCTGTGGCAGGTCATTAACAGCAGCTCCTTAGGTATGAAACGGGATGCTTCTCCAAAGCGTGTTGACTTTGACTCAGTTCACTAAGACTGTTGAGTGCATGAGCCTCAGGGTAAGCCGTTGCCCCTTTGCTGCTCCATTTCTTCTGGATATCAGCTGGCCAAGTTCATTTCCCCTGTGGTGAAACGAGGAGATAAAGAATTATTTTAAAGTCCTGGAAACTTGTATGAGAGAAGGGTGAGGGCCTCCTCACTTGTTTACAGACTGTTTTGGTGGAAAAGCAAAGAGGTAAGTCTGGGAAGAGAGAGGCTTTCCCAGGGCATCCTGCTGAGCTGTCTTTGGAGGTCCCTGAACTCCTAAATCACACAGGGTACAGGTAAAAAGATAGAGGTGGCCAGAGAGCAGAGGGATGGTAAACACATGACTCAGGCATGAAGTGGTTTCTGCAGAAGGATGGTAACGCACAAGCAATAAAATGGGAGCTACCAGCACATTTCCTGTTAACCACATACCAGACTTGCTCAGCTTTCCAAGAAGAAGAGACCGGAGAGAGGAAGGGGTGATCTGCTGAGGAGCCATGGCACAGTCTGTGCCAATGTGTTACCCTAGATGTAAAAGACGAGAAATTCCTACCTCAGCCCAGCAAGGTCTGGGTGCTTGAGAGCTGCAGCAGGCAACAAAAAATTAATCAGGGCAGAAACGGGGGCAGCGCTGGAGTGAAAATCCTGCAGCCTGGCAGAGCGAGGGAAGAACAGCTGCCTGCTCGGTATTTGTGCAGGACTGCTGGATCAGCTCCGCAGGATGCACAGGATGGGGCTTTCCCACGTTGGCTCTGCTTGTTTTTCCTCTCTAGGAAAGAGAATTTGTTTTGGGGCAGGTATTGGGAGTGCCTTGCTGTGCGCTGCTCTTTTGGGAGCGGTGCTGCCATCAGGAAAGCTGATGGCGAGGGTTGCTTTAACAAATGCTTTTTGCAAGCAGCCTTTTAATGGGATCTTTTGCCTCTGGAGGATGTGACGTGTGTTAACAGCCTGTCTGCAGAAACACTTGCCTGTCTGTCTGCTGAAATAGGCCAAACACGGAGTTTTCTCCTGATTCATACCAAAAAAAAAAAAGGTGTCTTTTTAACTTTAAAACTGGCGTCCTTTCACAAAGCACAGACACGGCGCCAGCAGCCGCTGGGGGAGAGCTTTTCTCTCAGTCACACACAGTGGGATCTGCCACCCGGCTGCCACAGAGTAGCTGTTCTGAGTGCCCCTGCTTGTGGAATGTATTTTATGCCCAATGCATGGATTTACCGAACGCCGGCATTTATGGAAAGTCACCGGATATTAAAAAAAGGCACTGGGATTAAAACTGGAAAAATGTACAATATTAATCGCAGCACTGATTTTTTTAAAGAGTTAACGTATGTAGAAAATACAGCTGACCGCAATTCATAATTGTTTAAAAGACGAATGGTATTTTGTGGCAAAATACTGCTCTCTGTGACAGGTAGGGAGGGAGCATCTGGGACAGAGGGACTCAATGACATTAATTTGTCTTACTGTGTATTTTGGAACATGATTTGTGTTCATTGAAATGACAGCTTTTCTGGTAATTTCTTCCTTTTCCAGCAAAGAAGCCTTAATCTCCTTACTGGAAATTGTACTATTTATGCAGAAAATCCTGCCTCTGAGATTGCTTGAGATCATGAGTTATGTAACCCAAACAGATGGAGATGGGACCTTGTTTTTTTTTCTGATGTCAATTCATATTATAATCCCAGCAGGCTGCAATCATTTATCAGCTCATTTGCAGCATAATAAAAATAAACGGACGATTTTAAGTATACTCTTAATGTAGGAATTAATACAGGAATTGCATAGGAATTCTTAAGCCACTGACAAGACTGTCACTAAATACCGATAAAGGTAATAATGCTTATTAAGGACTTTCCTCATTCTTATGAGCAGAAGGACTCTGTATGATACACATAATAATATGTACAGGATACTATGACCATCACCCTGCAAAGACACGTGTGTGGTTGTATTTACACGGTGAATAGATGTGGTTGTCTGAAGCAGTGCTATGAAGTTAAATCTGAGAGTACCTGGGAGATCAAACTGGTGAATAAGTGGGAAGGAGGAGCTAAGGGAGAGCTGGAGAGAAGCAGGCCAGGGCAGGGCAGTCAATGTAAAGAACCTGATTGATGCTGCCCTATTCAAATTCTTGAGCAATTTTAAGACTTACAAAGATGAATCATCATTCAGCTCCCATCTAATAACATTCATACCCTGTAGAAGTCAAGATTTAACATACAATATCTAGTTTTAAATTCACATTAACATAACAGTCTGTCTGCAACACAATCAGGCAGATAAAACCCTAAAAGGCTCAACTACACTTGCAGAGGTTTTATCATTTTTGTACTAATGTGGCCGGTCTTGATTCATGTGAGTCAAGCTAAAGTGAATCAAGGCTATAGGAAAAAGAGGATTAAAAGGGATGGAAGGAAAAGGTAGCAAGCAAAAGCTATTAAAAATAAAATTAATGCAAATGGAGTATCCAGGTGTCCTTAAAACTGAAAGGGGCTTGATCAGATGAATTTAGGATGAAGAGGAGAAAGAAAGAATAATTTGAACCCAAATCTAATTTTCAATCAGGCTGAAGTTCAACCACTCTTAAAAAAAGCCAGCAAGTTTAAATACAGTCTTAATCCAACCACGTGACATACTTCTATTTCATTTTGTGGGAATTCCCCCTGAGAAACATTTGTATATTTGGGCCCAAAGTGTAATCTAAGACTCAAACCACGGCAAGGAGCTTTGTTAGAGGACAGCTTTCAAGAAGACCTCAGGAAACAGAGCTCCTGGTAGGACGCAGTACTTACTGCAAAAGCAAAACCAAAACAGAGGTGTGATGCAGCTGCCAAGGCTGGGTTCACGGGTCTGTGCATGGAGCTTAACCTCCACGGACCTCCTGTGTGTTGGTTTTAACTGTTGTTGCACAACCATCACTTCGTTCACACTGCCTCATTAAGCTGGGGTTTGCCAGAAAGGTGTGCAAATTGGCTGGAGTGGGCTTTGGCCCAGGGAACGCAACGGAGACCCCAAGATCCAGTCTGTCTCCAGCGCTCTCTGCTACCCTTCCACACATTTGTGGTGGCAGTTTTTCCTCTTTTTTTCAGGCCATTGTGGTCCTTGCCCACTGGGTTGTCATTCCCAAGGGTGTACCTGAGTGGGATGCTGTGAGTGAGAGCTGTGCTGCAGCTGGGGATGACTGCAACAGCCCAGGCCCCATTGCAAGACAAGCCCTTATGTTTTGATCCTATCTTTCATTTTGCTAAAACCTGAACGCTTTATCTGGTGAACGCTTTTATGGGACCAACCTAGAAAATGGAACCTAAGAACTGCTTGCAGCCATGTGCTTCACCATCACTCGTTTTCAAGTCTCACCATTGACAACTGATCTTCCACTAAGAATATTTCTAAGCAGGACAATAAAAACCAAGTGAGCAGGAGTCAATCATTTAAATCCAGGTGTGGTTATGGACTTTAAAAACCCTCATCCTCTTAAAGTTCAGTTTTTTTCCTTTCATATTCAAGGCTCCAGAGAGAACAATAGATTTTAATGGAGCATCAAGTGATGGAAGTTTTTAAAAGATGGTCTGACAGTAGAGGGGATTGCAATAGTTCAAAGACAACACCAATTTCAGCCAGGAGCTTACCGTTTCTTGTACACAATATTATGCTGTACTTTGACCTCCTTTCTTCCGGACTGGGGGCTTTACCTACTTCGTAATGGGAAAAAAATTATAATGGACTTTTAATTCATTCTGGATCTTGGCCAAATTTAGACAGAAATTTTTTCTACTCGAAGATCCTTTTTTTATAAATTATTATTATTTTTTCACAAGCTTCTGCTCCTGTTTGTAAATACATGTAAATATTTAACTGAGCTGGATTTTGCTCAAGCTTATAAAGCGTGCTTTCTTTAGAATAGCTTTTCCCTGGATGATGTAATTCACTTGACTGGGTATTTTCTACTCTTGCACAACTGTGTTAGTCGATCTAAGCAGATTAATCTAAGCACCAACCTGGCACTCGCTTTGCCAAACAGTTATTCAGTGCCCTGCAAAAAAAAAAAAGGATTGTTATTTCAGGGAGGCAAAAGGATCACTTCTCTGTGCCCGAGATGACTTTCAGATGGATGTTAGTCTGTTTGTGTGTAAATAGGTCTAAAAGCCCCAAGGACTGACTGGCTGGATGAGCCAGACTCTGTATCAGCAGTTACATAATAGGAGAGGAGGAAAAAAATGCCCTTTTTTTCCCCATTGTTCCAATGACAGTCTGGAGACAGATGATTTAAAGGGCGTAGAACTGATTTGAAAGGGAGCATCCACAAGGCTGGCTGTGCTGAGAAGTCCCTGGCCACAGGCTTCTTGAAATTAGAGTCTGGGCTCAGAGGGGTCGGGGGATAAAAGAAAGAGGGGAGAAATAAAGAGGTTTGTTTTAATAGAAAAGATTCTCAGACAAGGGAAAGGCGATAGACTGGCAGCTTTTAGGAAACATTTTTTTTAAAACCTAAAGCACAGTCTGAAGGGGAAGCAGATTCAAGCCATCTCTGTAACACGCTCCAAAATGCTTCAATATCACTGGGTCAGTCTGCCCTTAAGGGCGAGATAATTACAGCTGTGCTGTCTGAATGAGGGAATTTTTGGTTTGCTGATCAAATATTTATTTTAAATCAACTTGAAATGAAAATTTGACTCCTTTTTTTTGTTAGGGTTCTGGGGAAGTTGACATTTTCCCCCTTTTCACTCAGAATTATTGATGTAATTCAGCCAATGTTCAAGAAAACACAATTTTTCATTAGGACTAAGGAGATTTTAGGGGAAAAAAATCACCATGAATAATTTTGCTGTTGTAAAAGTACCTCCTACTTCGTCACGCCAAACCTGCAGGTTCCTGTGGTGAAATTTCTTCCTGGACTTCTAGTGATCTCTGAATAAATATTCAATTCCTCAATATTTCAGCCTATTAAAAGACATAGATTTGGTACATCCAATCACATCTCCCTCTTGTGGCTACTTCCTAAGCCTGAAAAAACCTGCTGTTTACCCTGCATTATATGGGATTTTATAGGTTGCTTCTTTCTCTAGCACTATTTTTTCCAGCATGAACCCCTGCTGACAGCAGCACATAGGTGTTCGAGAGGCTACACCACCATTTCTTGCCTTGTGTTTCCCAACAAGTTGCCACCAATTGCACCTATTGGGGTCTTGGGGACAACGATGCCAAACTGGAGGGTCCCATCAGCCCCACACTGACCAGCTCATCCTTTAGACAAGACGAGAGGGATGATTGCAAAGCGAAGGCTTTTCTGTCTGCATGATGGGCAGTTGAAAATTCCAGTAAATAGACAAACCTGATGAGACACGGGCTTTATAAGAAGTTTTTCCCTCCAGAGCTGCTGCGGACATTTACCCCTGAATTACAGCATTTTGCTGCTCCCCACTTGGGTTTTACAAATAGCTGCTTTTATAACTACTTTTATCCTCCTATTAACGGTTTCACAGCTAATGATATTTCATTTTGATGAGAAAGCTTTTGAATAGAAGCCAGATTGCTCCAGGCAAAGCAGATTTTGTTTTCCTACAGTTTAATCAGTAGAAAATTAAGAGGCCAATATTGTGCTGCCACAGACATGGAAGAAAGCGTTTGTTCGGATGAGTTTTCCCTCTCCCTCACTCCCCAGGACTTAACCAAGAGTCAAAAGTCATACGGTCTAACATAAATCTGATGGTCCCAATCCTCGGCCCATGTAAATTAACGTCATTCCATCAGGTGAACTGCAGATTTACAGCCTTCATCAGTCAGCATCCATCACAGAATAGTCCTCAATCAGTCAATCTGTCTAATTTGTTAAAAAAATCAATTTTACCTTTTTAGGAGAAAATCAAGGACATAATTCAAATTCCTGTTTGTGTCCTTGCCTTAAGAGGAAGACAGCTCCTAAAGTGGCTTCTGGCAGCTGGTCAGACAGTATGAAAAGCCGCTGAAATTATTTTTATTTATATGTTTTTTCATGCTGTCTGAAAGGGTCAAGGCTGGCTGCTCTGAGTGAAGGTGTTTCTAGGCAAACCTTAATGTGACACTCTGAAGGAGTGATTCAGCCCCATAAATATGTGCCTGTTATCACACATTTCAAACTCTGTAAAAAACAAACTTAGGGGACTTCAACCTGTGCATTCCTTCATGGAGTTTGTCGCAAATTCTCCATCTGAAAGATGTTTATCTCACAGGTTTTAGTTAATATCAAAATTTATAGTCTAAATGCTTTCCAAGAGGTACTTTATGTAGAAACTGCAATAGCTGTGTTGCTTTACGAAGGACCCAGCATTGTTATCTAGGTGACTGTTTTCCAGCACAAGCCTGAATGATGGTGAGGGACCTGCAAATCCTGCAAAGATTTATCCCGATGAAGTCTCAGTTTACAGCAAAAGTCTTATTATACATCCAGCGCTCCATCCTCAGGAGTGAAAACTCCTTGCTGGGACCTCAGGCTCCTTCAGGAGGAGTTTTATGCTGGCTGGTACGGAGGAATGCTGCCAGCAGCCTCTGGTCATGCGGCCGGCAAGGCTTTAGCACTTGGACTTTTACATGGGGTCACCTGAGGCTAAGAGCAAGGGTGGGGGGTACATTAGCTTGGGCTCCTCCTGCTTTCTAATAAGGATCAAACTGAAACTTATTTCAGTGCTGGATAGAACCTCACCTCCGCCTCCCCCCCCTCCACCCCCCAGCCCGGCAGGGGTGGATTTCCCACCCACTTTGCTAGTTTTTTAAGGGGAGACATCTGCAAACTTCAGCTCTGGCTCCCAATGTGGAGCGTGTTTGAGCAGGCTCAGCTGGCTGAGAACTGGCAGGCTGGAAGCAGGAGGGAACGGAGCAGCCTGGAGACAAGCATGCTGGCCAGACACAGGCTGGATGTGAATAAAATGCATTAAGGTGAAGGGGCTGAGATGCCTCCAGCCCCGAGTGGGTCCCCTCTGCAGCATCCAGACCCCGTGGTGGGGGCGATCAGTGCGTTTGATACGGAAGGAACATCTTCAGCACCGCCTCAGCATTAAGTGTCTTTCCTGGGAAGGCAGCTGCTGATAGCTGGTTGTAGGAGAGGAAAGGGGAGGGTGATGGCAAGGAAAACCCTGTCACCTTTCTCCGTATTTCCTCATCTTAAGAGTCAGCACTTTATCATATCGCTGGTGGAAAGTATTTAAAGGCTCCTTAATTAGTCTGTGGTCTGAGGCAGTTCCTGTGCTGACTACTAGATGGGTCTGGGTGATACCGCAGGGTTCATTTAGTCAGATGGAAAAAGTTTTTGTGTAAACTACAGCAAAATCCTGTGTTTGCCTGACTACAAGGCTAGTGGAGGTGGAGAGGGGACGATAATGTCAGTTAGGATTTGTCTCTGCGATGTCCTAGTACGAAGTGACAGGCTCTAGGTGAGCTGGATTTCAGCAGGTCTCACCTCTGAAGTGCTTCTCTGCTCCTGACTGCTGGTGCCTTGTGCCACAGTTGGTGGAAGGAGGATGGGAATTTTTTCTCCGAGAAAAGTTGCTCAGCATCTGAAATAACCATTCTGGGTTTTGCCCACCACATCCTGCTGTGTAGCTCACAGCCAGTGTAGCTGAGGTTTTCCTCTTTTCTTTCAAGCTGAAGTCTCACAAACCCCTTTTTTTTGTAGGACCCCTCTCTACCATGACCTGTGCCTTGGGTACCATCACCGAGCCAGCTCTACTTCAGCCTCCTGCCTGCAGTGGGGCTCGCAGCTAGGGCACTGGGGGATTGAGGGCTGGGAAAGGACATCTCATGCTGTTAGCAGAGGCTGAGGTAAAGCCTTTAATCACTTGCTAAAATTATTGTTAAATTAGATAGTTAACTCAGCCTTTTACTCAGCTGAAAAACCTGCCTTTCAGCTGGGAAACCTAGATGATTGCCCCCACTTTAGGGGTGAAACCCCAAGCAAATCCAAGCTACAGTTCCTGACTTAGAAGGAGATCCAAAATCGGAAGCTTGGAGACTTTTCCTTGCTACTTCCTCCTCAGGGATCTGCCTTCCATTCCTCATTATACAACACCCCTCAGCAATGTGTTGCTCACATCTTCATAGGGAAGGCTCCCAGAGCTGGCTGATCTTGCCTGTCGTGGGTCTCCCACCTCCTCCTCCCTCTCCTAGCCCCAGCACACCTCCTTCCCACCCACCCCCAGATCCTCCAGCTGGCATGAATATCTATCAAGCACCTTGGGGCTTTTCTTTATGAACAAGGTGCTCCTGAATACACATTTACATCAGCTGTTGCACATAAAAAAATAGCAATTGTACAGAAGTATGTGCATACTGTCAATATAATGATATATTACAGGGAAATATTTCTCCCACAAGTGTCCAGAAAACAGCAATCGGGGACCGCCTGTTGCTGGTTTTTCTCATCTTTACTCCCATGCAAGGAGCAGAGGCTTTCACAGCCAACCACAACTGGAAACAGATTTCTGAAGAAGTTTAAATTAAGAGCATTTTCCTGTGCTTAGGCAGGCATTTGACAGTGTAATTCTTAAATATAACCTATTGCTATTAAGTTTAATTCCTGTGAAGGATTACATATCTGCTTCCTTGCAAGTCTGGCAGCATTAGGAGAGTAGTGTCTGCTTAGTGTTTTTAAAACATCAAACACCTACAAAGCCCTGAGCAAGAAACCTTTTCTAATGGCTGCAAAATGCCAAGAGTCCGGGGAATTGCATCATGCCAGGAAAGCTGATGGCATGCCCTTTGAGGAGCATTGTGCTTCAGCTGCTGAAGCATGTGGTGACAGAGACACAGCCACTATAGAAACTCTCTCTGCACCCAAATATTCCAAATACTGCTCTTTGGCAGTGTAAAACAGCTGTCTTCAATCCAGGCAGGCAGGTGGGGGAGCGGGAGCTCGCACCCCTTCTCAATGGGATGAAGAATAGTAGAGTAGGATTTCGGATTTTAATAGTATTTGCAGATGGGATGAAGAATAGTAGGACTTGGGGTTTAATAGTATTTGCAATATTCACGTTGTAAGTAATTGTTTATGATGACCTCCTTCTTTCTCAGATGTACATGTGGAATGAAAATCATTTCCCTCAGTCCTGAAACCATGGATTTGTAGCGGGGATGTTAAGTTATTGTTAAAGCTGGAGGTGCAGCCCAGGATAGGATAAGCCAGGCTGGCTTGGACCCTCCTGTTGTGGAAGGGATCTGTCAAAGGATCTGTCTCTTTAAAAAGGCTTCTTAGTTTCTCAAAAGAGGCTGAAAGTCAGTATTGTTTGCTCTAATTAATGGCCTCTCCAGCTCAGGCACTAGCCTTAGGCAAATACACCCCAAAAATCCCCTGGAATGAACACTACCACTTTGATGATAGTGTATGAGGTGACTTGCCTTGCGTTACAGTAAATTGGCACGTGGGAAGAGCAAACCAGCCACGCCACTTCCCCGCTCCCTACAGAAAGCTCTGGGAAAGCTCCTGCGCAGGTACAGGGTCCTTCACCCTCCATCTTCCAGGAAACTGGGACTGTGCCTTGTGAGTCGGAGTCAGTCATTGCTCTGAAGGGCCCATAAGCTCCATGTACAGGTACAAAGCAGGGACAGGGAAGTGTATTTTTGATTCAGCTGCTATTAAGGTGACTCTGATGTCTACATTAGCTCTGCATGTTTCCAGGCATAAGGGTTTGGCACTGGAATCTGTAGAAAAAAACACTTGAGCTACAGCAATGGATTTTTAAGAATTATTTCTAATGTGTTTTCCTAATGAGTATTTGTCTCCCGGGGAAGGGAGCACATGCAGTAGGAAGGCTGTGGGTGCCAGAGGCAGCACTGATCGGCGGAGTGTGAACGGCAGCAGAGCAGCACCTCCCATTGGGTACCAGATGGGCACAGAGAGGATTCACCCATCTCTGGCAAGATGTGGTGGCCAGGAATCCCCAGAAATCTCATTTTCTGCTACAAAGAGGAAAGAAGGGAAAAAAACAGAAATTACTCTAAGATTTGCCTTCCAGTCTCTGGCAGGAGGTTTAAATGTAATCTCCAATTACTTCACCTCCACAGCACAGTTCAAACTGCTCATAACTGTTTCCTTTACATCAAAGACACAGAAACTTAAAATAAAAATAATAATCAAAGCAGCAAACAAATCACAAAGTAAAAAAGAGCTTCTTAAAGCAGAGAGGGAGACAGGTCTCTCTTCATTTACCTGAGGAGAGCCCAAAGACAGAGCCTCATAGTTGCTTACTAAAAAGTAGGGTCACAAGGGAAGGCTCTTGGCTATATCCTCCACCCCAAATCCCACAGCCAGGCTCAGGCGAACCTGATTTAAAGTTGTGTTTCCAAACCAAGCTGCTTGCACTGAAAAGGAGCTGGGAGCATGGGAGAAGTGCTGGCCTGCAGCTGGGCAGAGTGTTTGCCAGGGGCTGGGAAAGGGATCAGACACCTCTTCAGGCTGAACCTCACCCACAATTACCCAGCCCTAATTAGCCTGATGGGAAAACATGATTTTTTATGAACAGAGTCCAGGGTGGGGAGTGTCACCATGTCACAGCTTCAGTTATACCAGTTTGAATCATCAGCTCAAAACAAGATAGCAGCATCGGCCAAGAATAAATATTTCCATCTTTGGCTTGGATTTGTTGTCCTCAGATACTGATGTGAGCAAGGGAGGACCCATGGGCACCCAATATGGGGCACACCAGCTTTTTCACAGACGACCTGGTGGGAAGCTGAGCCCCGAGTTACACTCAGGATTTGTGGGCAAATCATTACCCAGCCTGCAATATTAAATGTCACACAGTGTACACGCGCCCAGCAGAAGACTGATTGCTCTGGCAGCGTCCAGTGCACTCCTGGGAAGTTTCCTTTGCATTAAGTGCTTTTGACACTAATGTTGGTGCCTAAGCAAACACATTATGATGACTAAAACACTCGGACTGCTAGGAATCACAGAGCACACACGCTGGAAACGCAGCGGCAGACCCAGAGCAAGAGAAATGTAATGTGCTTTTGTTTAACAGCCGGCCCTTGGTCTCTCCTGCTTTTGCACAGTTCTAAGTTGGGTTTGGGGAGATGGTTATGCGTGAGGCAGTACTTCCTCATGACACTTCAGTGTTACTTATGAAGCAGACCTAAATATTCTGCATTTAGAACTCACGTGTGTGGATTATGCTCACGTGAAAAGTAACTGGATTTGATTGTGCTCTTTACAAATATGGGAAGCGAACCCACAGCATGCATTCAGTAGCATTAATATGTGTAAGGATAGCTGAAAAGAGAAGAAAATCAGGTTCATTGCCCACACTACTTGGTGCTGCCACACAGCACTAAAGGTTTTGTTGCACAGATTTCCAGCCCAGATATTCCCATTTGGAAGACCTTGAGATTCGGGGGAATATGAAGGATGCGTGGGAGTATTAGGCAGTTCTCCATGCTGAAGATGAAAAAGGCTCTCACAGAAGTACTTAATGGCCTTTGAAACAAGAATAAAGCATGCAGGATATTTTTAGAAGCCCGCCTGCACTTGCCAACACCTGCATGTGCTGATGGCAGAGGCTCTCGAGTGTCAACACCCAGCACCTCTCCTTGCCATACTGCTCCGGAGTTTTACACAAGAGTATCATCTGCTGCAGCCACAAGAAAAGGGGGAGTGTGAAATGCACATTCTTGGCTGAAGCAGGGAGCATATCCTGACTAAAGCATCCTGGAAAAGTCACCTCTGAATAGCTTCAAGGACCTTGGTTTCCCTTCTGGAAACCAAGAACGTGTTTGTGCTTCAAAGATGCCACCCTGGATTGCTGGAGACAGTGCACGAGAAGGACTGAGGTGGGACTTGCCCAGTGAGACTTTGACAGTTCCCTTCTTCACCCATCTCTTCTCGTGGTTAGGGACATCATATCTTCAACTATATCTCTATTTTGGACTTCTTTCTGGGAAGCTAAATGGTGGCTACCATCCAAAGACACCAGTACCAGTCAGTTATGGAAATGCTGAAGCGATGCGAGTTAGAATTTCTTTCGAACACACACTTCAAAGCAGCATAAAAATACAGAGTGGTTCAGTGTTTTGCATGTTTACCTACCACTCCAAAGAATGGTTAGAAGCAGGTTGATAAGTGAGGGTTTGTAATTATCCTGTGTGTTTTTCCTTTCACCCCATTTGCCATTAGTTTCTTTAAAAATAGACACACACACACTGGAATGAAGCATTTTCCCATGAAATACTACCCATGCTAGGTGGTGTAAACTCTTAGAAAATTACTTGTTATTACTTGTTTGGTTTTTGATATTAAAAATTTGTAGTGTCTGAATTTTCCAGCAAGAGAAACTAGATCTTATTGTAGGAGAATTATCCCAGGCCAGTAATAACATTTCTGAAGGACTCAGTCATGGAAAACAAGTTTCTCGGAACTATTCTCAGGACAAGAAATTTCCTATGAAAAATCTAAAACTCAAAAAAAAAAAAAGGATAATTGTAACAATCGGCTTGGGACAGAGCTGGAATTGCTGTGCAAGAGTGTTATGTGTGAATTTAACCAGTTGGTGCTGCTAATAAGAGGGGGTTTGTCCTTCAACAGGATGGCCAACTGCTGTGCTTTAGATTACAAAGGAGCACCTCACACGGGAATAACAACATTGAAACTATCAGTTTATAGGGGTTGTGTCATAGAAATCTGCACACTGATATCCATCACCCCTGAGGCTCGATGTGAAAGTCCAGGATAGTTTTCTCTTTGCATGGTCTCCTCTCCATTCCTGAGCCAGGCTTTGGAGGAGAAGTCACCTTTGCATCTCAGTGCCTTCTAATCCAAACAGGTGGGCAGATGTGGCTCTGCCAGTGGAACCAGAGCACAGATGCCTCTACAGAAAGATAATGGGACATATCATCAGCTTAACCTTTAGGGGTGCTCTGGTTTTAGGGGTACAGCCAGGCATCTCCATTGATATCCAGCCCACACACAGGCTGGCTGGCCGCTCCCTGCTGCAGGGGGCATGAACCTGGGCTCCTGTCCTCACGACCTTCCCCTGCTTGCTAAGCATGGCTACAGGATGGGCTCTTTTCCTACCCAGAGCCATACATGGAAAATATATTTTGCTGACAGTGTTATATCTGTCAGTTCTCCTGTTAAAAGAGGAGACATGAGTTTTGTCTCTGCTGAGGCTTGTATGTGCAGTAAAAGCCCTTCTATCAACAGAGGCACCAAGGAAACGAGCTGGCTAAAACTCAACTAAACTGTACAAGATCCTATCTACCGTCTCGCAGACTGTTGGATTACTGCCTGCTTGCACTGAGGGCATTCAGCTGGAGCAGGATGAGGGATTGGGGGTTAGTGGAGGAAGAAGCCACGCTTCCCTCGAGCCCTCTTCTGGGATTGCCTTTGTGTTTATCATCTTGCCATGCTTGGTACTCACTGGGATCTTTGCCATGGCCAGAGGGCATCCCTCCTTTCCATCTGGCCATCCTCACTCTGCACCCTGAAGATCCAGAGAAAGTTTGGGAAGAGGCTAGGTTAATTCACCCCTACCAAGGAGCAGCATCAACTTGACAAATGCTATTCACTAGTATCAGCAATGATTTGTTTGGGAAACAGATTAACTTGGAGTCAGTCTAATGTAGAACTTTGTTTCCCCAGTATTTATTGTAACCAGTTGGAGCCTTTTGCTGTGATCTAAGGGCCTGTTGCAGAGCTGAGCACTGCAAGAAGCGTGGCAGTCTTTCATTATTCACTTACCGAGCCAACAGGGAGGATCTTTGTAACAGGAGGCCAAGGGCAATTCCAATCTTATTCTGAAAAGCTGCATTTCATTCGGGCATCCTTTGAGGATCAGAGTTTCTCCACCATCTGAAGCTATTGCCTTAATCTAAATTGTTGGTTCAATTGCTTTCCATGAATTTAGAACTTAAAGGAATTAGGGAAAAAAACTCTAAGTCTCCTTCTGACCTTTTAACATCATTAAATGAAAGTTGGGACATCAGTAGAGGAATTTGAAGTCAATAACTGTTTTTTGTTGTGAGCCAAACGCTGCCCCTGCCCTAATCCTCCTTGTGTGGAGCAGAGTCATCTGCTGTAGTCTTCTGGGTTTGGCTTTACTTTGACCTCACCAACAGGACAGGACTTGCAAACAAGGCAAGAGAGCAATGATACAAATAAAAATCAGAGAGACAAGGCTGCTCTGCTTGAGCCCCAGCAAGTTCTCAAAATGGGCTGTTGCTGAAATCCTGACCTTGTTTGCTCTTGGGCTGCCTGAGCTGCTGCCTACCCTGCAGCCAAGACTAATTAATTCTCATATTGATGTGTCAAGCAACTGCCATAAAACAAGCAGAAAGCTGTTGGCATCCTGTAAAACTTGAGGAGACAAGCAACTAACACACAGGGATATACAGCGTGGTGAATAGAGCTAGCACAGCTATAATCTTGGGTTGGGTTGCCTAAAAAGAGGCAGACCAGGCACCTCATTCTGCTCTGCATTACCCTGGGCAGAAGTTAATGGACTTACAAGGGCATAAAGCACGTACAAGTGAAGAGAGAGCCACCAAGGATGCCAGATCCTTACTCCTTTCACATTTCATCTCTTACATCAGGTAAGAAGATAGATTGTGAAGTCTTTTGGCAGACAGGATTAGTTACAGAGATGAGTTGTAGGTTTAGACTTCCTTTCAGCTCTCAGAGCTCATCTTTGTCTCCTCCTTGACCCTGTGTTGAGTCCCTTGCTATGACTTCAAACAGTTGCAGTAACACTGTTAGAGTTACGAAAACTATTTTAGAGGTGTGATTCATGTTCATAGAGGGGATGGAAGGGAAAGCTAAGCAGTTGTGCAAGCCCTCAGTGCTTGCAAGGAACAGCAAGGCTGGAAGGAGGCATAACCCATGGCAGGAGCCTCTCATCACCATCCCCTTGAATAAGAAGGTCCACAGGTCACTTGATTGACACATGGTGGTGCTGGGGGATTTGTGGTTGGAATAGATGGCTTGTGCCACAGTGGTTCTGTAGGGCTGGAACAGGGACCTGGATCCATAGCAGCATCGTTTTACAGCAGGCTGCACATGAGGCCAACTCCACTTACTTCTTTTTGCTTTTGCAGACCTTTTCTCTTAGATGTTGCCTCCCTGGGAGGGAACCATCTCTTGCAACATCTCTGCACTTTCCAGCACAATGAGCCCCTCTCAGGAGTCTTCTCTTACTCCAGCACCAAAGTACAGGGGAACCACAAACAAGAACTGTAGTCTTGCAACACCATTGCACTGTCTCAAGTCGTCTCAGCTAAAAATAAACTGCCAGGATGGACTGGCAGCCTAAACAAGCAGCAAATTTTCTTTTAGTGAATGCTGTAAGGACGACACCCATCAAGAGTACTAACTCAGACCAAGCATGAATATCTTCAAATACTGTGATGAGTTTCATATGTTACCTCTCTCTGAGCGTAAGACTGCCCCAGCCCTTTCTTGTACCTCTGTCCCAAGCAAGCAGCCTGAAACCCTGGTATTTCTCCAGCAACTCTTCAGTTTGAATCTTTTTCCCTGCTCTCATCGCTTCAGGGTGTTCATGTAGCCCACAGGAGGGTAAATCCCCGTGTATGGGAACAGCAACGACCCTCACCTTTGCTTTATGTTGGGTTCAAATGACCTGGGAACTCTGGTTCTTGGCCAAGCCCTTCACATTTTGTGGTGATATGCAAGTTTTGCAGCGATATGCAAGTTTTGCACAGCTTTACAGGGAGTGAGGGAACCAGCCTTGCGGAAAACTGCCTGCAGGCAGACAAAAGCTGGCAACAAAGCTTTGTCTGAGCCATGACTGCTTTTGCTGGGACTGGTAGCAGTGGAAAGCCAAGCTAGTTTTCTCAGCTGATCTTACTTTAGTCTTAGGAGGTTATATGAAGTTCAGCTCTCCCCCACCCTGTGCCAGGCTGCCCACGGCACACGGCTGCAATTCAAGGCAGGTTCTCAGCCTCATGGGAAGCTGCTGGCTGCAGCAGGACTAGGTCTGATGCACACCATGCTAGGCAGGTTCCTATCTGCCCCTTGCTTTTAAGGTGAGATGAAGAGACTAAAGATGGCCTCTGACACTCCTGAAGACACTTCTGCAAAGCTGCCTGTTGTGCAGGTTCCCGTGAGATGAGACAACAGCTCCAGGCTTTGGAGGCTGTGCTGTGTGTCTCACATAAAAGGGCTCCCCACACTTTCTTTAGAGTGGTTTCCAGTTCTGTGAGAGAGCCTAAGATGCTGGAAAGAGAAAGCTAGATGGTTTTCCCTCCCTTTCTCTAGATGGGTGTGCAACTTCATGAGACCCTGATGGCTTTTCCACAAAGCTGCTGCAAGGCTCAGCAGGAAGTCTGCCATCTGCCTTTGGTCCTGCCATCCTACAGACCCATGTGAGACACTAGGATGTGGTCCAGAAAGCTTTTGGATTTCAACAGTCCAAAGTTGGGTGGGGGGTGAGGGGTGGAGGAGGAGTGTGGACCAGTACAGCCACAGCTCCACTGTATCCCCATGAACTCAATGGATGGCAGCAGAGGCATCCCCAGTGCCCCTGGCTGGGCCCAGGCATACTTGGCGGTGCCACAGAAAGGAGCCATCCCTTAACTGCTCACTCTGTCTCCTTTGTATCCAAAATAGCCACACTCAGGCCTCAACCTACAGCATCACAGAGCCGTGCCCAGGAGGAAATCCCACACCCTTTAGCCTCCTGCTTTGCCTTATGATCTTTGAAAAAGTCTTGGACCGAGTAATGGGACAGGATCCTGGCAAGCAGAGATAAGATCAGGCTGCAGGTGGCAAGGGACTGTGTTTTTTTCCTCTAGCATCAGGCAGGCACAGAGCTGGCAGGGCAGGACAGGCTGTCTCTCTGTGCCACCCTGACACGGGCAGTCCCGCTCCAGGGAGACAAGATGCTTGGTCCCCATCCAGACCTTGTGGCAGGTGCTGCAGATGCCTTGTCCTCAAGAATTGTGCTGATATGGCATGTGGAGAACTGGAAGAGAAAACGCACACTGGCTCTTCATCTGTCCTTGTATAGCATGTCCACTTTACCAGCACAGAGCAATGGTGGGAGATGCAATACTGGGAGACGACTATGGCTCAATATGGGTGCCCAGTTGTTAGGAAAATTTACTCAGTGTTCCCAGTTTCAAGTGGGATTAAGTTCTGGAAAGGTTTTGATTCAGATATGTCAAACCACTTACAAGTTAAAGCAAACGTATTTTTGATGCTCCCTCAACCAAGGGTTACATTTTTAGCTTGGCTTATCATGGCACATCACTTGAACACCACTGCGTGAGGACAAAGGGATTTTTGGTGCACAGATCTCTGCTGCAGGGTTTTGGAGCTGCAGGTAGGATCACTTTCACCTTTGCTGAAACAGTTCATCACCAGAGTCCTCATGGCAGGAGTCAGCGCAGGGCTGGAGAGTATGGGGTGCAGAGGATGGGGTCAGACACCTCCAAACATCGCTCCCATCTGAACCACAGTCAGAGCAGTCACAGGCACAGGGCAAGGCAATGTTAACCAAATGGAAGGGTTTTGACTGGAGCTTAGTGAAGTGACAAGAGAGAGATGCACTTCAGCTCCTTGTAACAAAAAATTTCAGCTTCAAACTTCCTTGCTCTCGCAGAAATTGCTGAAAAAACACAAGGCACAGAAATTCATGGGTAGGTTCATCTCCGACCAGTGTGATTTGAAACTCATTTCTTCAAGGGATTAGCAGATGTAATGAGAATAATAAAAATGCCTATGGGGCAATTTGGGAGTTAAACCATGCACTGGCTGTATCAGACCCTGAGAAAGGCAGAAGGAATGAGGTTGCAGAAGCAGGCTCCCACCTCCCTGAGTGTGGCTTCAGAGCTGCAGCCAGCCTGAAAGGCAGAACAGAAGACTATAAAGCCAAATGCAGCTGATTATGCCTTTCACTTGTCTTCATTTGCTGATTGCAAGGCCAGGAAGGAGGCAGGCAGACAGTACAATTAAACAGCTAAAGGTTGTTGTCAGAGATGCAAAGCAGAGATGCAGTTCCCCAACCTCCCAGGTGGCCTGTTACACCCTGGTCCTCTGTGACCTTTGGAACAGACTGAAAACTACAGCCTGATGGTGCTGGGCAGCATCAAATCCTTGGTCCCTAGGAGATAACAGAAACTGGGATGTGTCCTTTGTAATGACCCTGGAAAGAAAAAAAGCAAGTGCTTGAGCTGTAGCACCTTGCCATGGGCTGAGTTATCTCTTGCTAGAGAGGGGTCGATGCACACAGTGAGTTAACTCACACTCACTAACAGGAATTTGGCCTCGTGTGTTTGGAGGCACTGCACCAAATCCCTCAGCCTTGGCTGATGGTGTAGCAGCAGTGCTTTGGCTCTGAGGGGTGAAGCAGTGTCCTGGCCTGGGGCAGAGCTCCTTCAGCATCAGGGAGTGTGATCAGCTCTGGTTTGAGCACCTCCCAGACTGCCCATAGAAACACCACTGTACTACAAACACTCCTTGGGGTTTTGTATTCTTTCAATCAGCAAACAGCTCAGCCTGACTTTTCTCTTTTTCTGCATAAATACTCAAAATTCTCCTAAAATGGCCTTTTAAAAATTTCCATTTTAAACACAAACTGGAAGTTAAAAGAGAAAAAAAAAAAGCTGTGTGTGGCCAAGACAGACAGTATTGGCTGGCTATGGGATTTATGCTGCATCATTGTTATATTTGGCTTGTCCTAATGTCAAAACCTACCAGGCTTTTAAGGTTGCATTAAAAAGACAAAAAAGGAACCAGAAAAGGACAGTTCAGGCCAAACTTTGGTACTGTTGAATTGGACAAATACACAATGCAGCTGCTTTAAAATCCAGAATCAATATTTTCACATCAGAACACTGCACAAAACACAAACCAGAGAAACTGGGGAGGTTTTGACAGGGTTTTCTTTGAAAGGTCCTGGCTGGGCTCTGGAGACTGGGCTGGCCAGGAGTCAAGGCTGCAGGAAGCCTTTACAGGAGTTCTATGCAGGGAAACATCCAAATGTTTTGCAGCTCTGCAGCTGTACGGGCCAAAGTGTAATTTGTTGGGCTACAACTATTTTCCACTGGATCTACTGGGACCTGTAGCTGCTAGTCTGTGGGAGAAATTTGGTCCTGTGATGACTTGAATTTCCTCACTCAAAGAAAAACATTGCTTATGTGTCCTAAAATATACTGAGAAAAGGGAAGTCATGCCAGATGGTGCAGAGCAGATAGCAGCACCATCGCTTGTACCCCGTGTTATCCTCCCGGATGACTGTAATGCCAAATAAATGGTGCAGTGGGAATGATAAAGTTGTGATGATGCTGCTTTGTGAGCAAAAGCAGCAGGGTTAGTTCATCAGATATAACTTGTTTCTGTTAGGAAGGAAAAGTTCAAGCCAAAGAGCTTCTCTCCACAAAAGCAAAATTTGTAAAGTAATTCATGCCAGCAAGTTATTACTTTTCTGATCAAAGCATGTTTGAGATTAATGGAGAATCTCTCCATATACAACATGTATATGCACATGAATACCATGTCTCAACTGCTCTCTAGCTCCAGGTGATAGGAAGGTGGGGCAGCAGTAAGAAAAGCTGGATTCATCCAGATGGAAGCCAGCACAGCACACAGAAAGCTGACTTCTGAGGAGAAAATAAAATAAAAATCCAAGTAAAACCAAGATCAAAAGAAAGGAAGCCCTGAGATGTGAGGGGTGCTCAGTGGGCGAGTGATCCTGGGCTAGATTCTCCTTCTTTGCTCAAGATTATCTTCTGTTAGTTCACTATTGCAATTTGAGGGAAAAAAGTCCTTCAAAATAAAATTGCAGGGAACTCTTAAACAGTATTACAAGGTCCATTTTTACCTGGATGCCTACACGTGGAGGGCCAGGCTCTCCAACAGTTTCAAACACCCCCACCAGAGAGGAAGGACACTGCTAAGTCAGGGACACAAAAAAACCCTCAAGTCCAGTGCTGACCACCACAAACCTCTACTGGAAATCCCTGTCCAATGAAGGCAACCTTAGTGATTCAGGCTGGGTATGTGGTGGTGTAAGAAAAATGTAAGAAGCGAGCCCCGAATACTTACAGGAGAGGTTGAGCAGCTCCTCTCCTCAGCCTGTAACAACCCAGCACCTCCTATTTATACACCCTGCACCTCTAATTGCCATGCTCAGAGCTTTAATCAGCTACAGCAGAAATACACAGTAATTGGATGGCAGCAGGGATGCAGCCTCACCTTGCTCAGGCTCCCTGATGGTGAGGGAGAAAAAGGGGCTGTCTAGGGTAGCCAACACCGTGGTGTGGGATGGGAGAGGAAGAGCTGCAGCCTCCCTTCCCCTCCATCAGACCCAGGCCCTGATGGCAGCTCTTGGATGCTCTAGGAGTGTGACCACAGTTCTCAAAATGTTTGCATGCCAGTGACATCCCCATACAGTTTTCCCTGGGTTAGGGTCACATCCAAAATCTGGGCACATTCTTGCCAAGGCAGTCCACAAGCTGGCTGAGGTCCTGCATCCAAAGTGGGCAGCAATGAGTCGGGCTCCTGAGGACCTCATCCTCCTTGACTTGCAGAGGGAAGGACAAAAAGACACCAGGCATGTCCACGTGCATGGAATTTGGGTCCATTTTGGGGGGACTGACCTGCTGAGGTACTCTCCCCTCAACCCCAAACATATTTTGCCAGCAGAGCATGCTGAGGGGCATCCAGGGTGCTGCAGAGAGCAGAGATGTCCCGGGAGAGATTTAATTGGGGAAAATATTTATATTCTGGACTCTCCTGTCTGCACCCATCCTTGTATTCTTGGGCAACTCCACTTGCCTGATTTGCTCTATTCCTGTTCCAAACTGTCAGGGACTGATTTGCCAGTCCAAGCTGGTGGAGTTGTTGAAGAGTCCGGGCTGACTCAGATGGCTGTGACTCACAACGGAGGGTGAATTTCACCCAAACCTTTGCTGTCTCATTACCTGCCCACAGAGCCAAAGGTGCTGGCTTCACGGTGGGCAACCATCACTCAGCTGCAGGCCTCCCCATCAGCAAGGAGATGCCTGTGCCAGGGGAGGTTCAGATTAGACATCAGGAAAAATTCATTCACCAAAGGGGTTTTCAGGCACTGAAACAGCTGCCCAAGGAGGTGGCTGAGTCCCCATCCCTGGGAGTATTCAAAAGATAGATGAAGCACTTAGGAATATGATTTAGTCATGAACAGATAAGGTTGGACTCAATGATCTCAAAGGTCTTTTCCAACCAAGAAATTCTATGATTCTATGATTTTATGACCAGTGATGTTCTCCACTAGTAACCTGGATCTGGAAACCAGGGGCGATGAGGAGCAGAGCACCACGGAAGGCGCAATGCCAACAGGAAGGGTGGATGGAAAGGAGCCAGAAACGTGCTGGGTGCTACAGATAAATCCCCCTGGGATGGGGAGGCAGAGCCCTTAGTCAGCTCGGACTTACACTTTGGGAAGGCAGAGGGGATGCTGAGCCTGCCTGGCTAACTGGGCTGGGTTGGACACCCTGGCAGTTTGCAATCAGAGCCTGGAAATTCCTGACGGGTCAGGAGATGAACCACAGTGTGCCGGGAAGGGGGAAATGGAGGGGCAAAGTTGTAAAAAGCTCTGATAAGAAGGGCTTTGTAATCAGAACAAATACTGAGTGAATCAGCAGCAGCTGATCAGGGAAGGAGTAAACTGTACTTCTTGCTGTCTGCGACGGTACAACAGCCTCAGTCGAAGCAAAGCAGCAAATGCAGCGAGCAGGTGGCTTCTCCCATTGCTGTGGCACCTGCTCAGCTTCTGTAGCAGGGACCCCAGAAAGCTGGTGTGAAAAGGTGTGTCGTGCTGCGGTGAGCGCGGGTCTTTGGCCCGCAGGGATGGCAGCAGCACTCAGCACTGGCCGCCGGGCAGGAGGCCAGGACAAACAGCCAGGTTTTCTGCTGCGTGTCCTGGTAGACAAATACTGCTGGCAACGTTACCTCACCAGGGGATGTTGCAAGAAATGCAGTCCCCTCCTAGCCAAGCCTTAAAGAGGGGCAAATGGCCAAGCAGCAGGTGAACGTCCCGACAGTGTGTGTTATTTGCCAATATGGGTCAGGTCTGCCTTTAGCCCTCATTTCACAGTGCTGAGGTGCGGTCCCCATGATGCTCACACCACCTTAGCTCTGGTTTCAGAGGCTGGGTCGGTGCCCAACATGGTTATTGCCTTTTATTTCCCCCCAGATTCCCTCAGTAGGTAGTTAGAAGAAGGCTCGTTCGCTTTCTTCAATGGGAAGGTGTCGGGAGGCATCAGCTTTGCTGGGCTAGGACTTTGAAAAGCCAGTGATGCCTCAGGTCACAGATAGGTTTGCCATCACCAGGAATACAGGCTTGGAGCCCAGGCTATGCACCCCTCCCCTTCAGAAATTCAGACCTTTGAATGAGACCTAGAGCTGCAATGGAAGAAAGTAAAGAGGAAAAAAATCCCAACAAAACCCCACCACCTCCCAAAAACACGACCCAAAGTTTACTTCTGAAAATCCAAGTTCTCATCCTATATGTAAAACATAAGCGTGCTTCCTGCTGGCTCCACCCTCTTGCTCACAGCATGGCCGTTATTTCACAATACCTGGCTGACAAAGAAATCTTCACCTTTCCTAGCAGAGACAGATGCCATCTGGGGTTCTCTGATGTGCAGCCCTTTTGCTCTTGGCTACCACAGATGGACTGTGGCTCAGAGGAAGGCCAGTGTCATGCCTCTGGTTCCTGTGGAAAACCAGCGAAGTTCAGGGGGTGGAAAAGCCAGAAACAACAACAAAATGTGGTGGTGGATCCTATGGCTGCCCACACCATGCTAGGGTGTAGACTGAGAAGATTCCTTGATTGCACAGGTCTTTTCACACTCCCTGTGCCCTTCCCACCCATTGTGCCTGCACAGGCAGCTGGGAGAACCCAGTGGAGAATGCTGCGGTGGGGCTGGGCTGGGTGTGCAGAGGGGCTGAAAGCTGCTCTGCTGGAGCAACCTGGGCAGGAGTGGCCTGTGCCAAGAGCACTCATCTCCTTACACAGGAAAAGGTGAGCATCTGCAGTTCTACTATGAGCATCTCCAGTCCCACTATGGTGCTGAGCAAGGGCAGTTCCTGCCCCCACTACTGCCAGTGGTGGGGGCTCCCAGCCATGCCATCACCGAAGCTGGCATTTCAAAACCATAGCAACAGTCTGCTCACACGACATGGATCCACACTGGACACATCCCTACCCAGACAGGCAGATCTGTGCTTATTTATACCAGCTTCAAGTGCTTATTTATACTAGCTTGGCAAGCTGGATAAATGAACAACGAACTCAATACTGGTACAAATAGTGATAAAATCAACTTTTCAGAGATTGAACTTTTTCACCTTGGAGCAATTCTGCTGCTCCCCAAAGAGGAGCTGACACCAGAGGATCAGAAATGGACTAAAACACAAAAGGAAAGGGAGAAGCATAAACAAGACAATGCAAAGATCATGCAGGTACTGAGTGAGGTGTGGCCACAGGCTGGTGTGACTTGACATGGATTTGCAAAGACCTGTCCAGTGATTGACCAATCTGTGTTTGTTGAGAATCAGCTGGACCTGACCTGTTAACCAGATTAGTGGGTGGTGGAAAGTCCCTATGAGACCTGAAGTCGCTGGCTAAGAAGTAGGGGAAAAAAAATCAAACTGAGGATTTTACCCCCCTAGGGAGCACAGCTCATGGGGCAAATATGCACTGTTTGGGCTTCCCCATCAGCACAAGTTAAATCTGGGTCACGGCAGCCACCACTGACTGCAGTTCCTGTTGCTGGCAATGCACAGTGCTGCTTTGTGGCTGGGATTTGTCACTGCTGCTCCAGCCCTGTGCTTTGCACCCCATAGTTCCTCCCTAACTACCTTCAATGGCTTTGCCCGTGAAGAACAATAGGTGGGATGTGATGTGAATCTGGGAACGTATCCCCAACACACTGGTTGGCACGTGGGGAAAACATGACGTGTTTGTCACAGGATTCTTGTCATAGGCACTTGCTGCTAAATTGACTCTGTCTCAAGATTTTGTGTTCCACCTGTGGAGTCCCTTGGCCATGGTAAGACAGGGAGTGAAACACTGGGGACTTGCCAAGAAAGTCAGTAGCTCTGGCATCTCCCCTGGAGCCTGGAGAAGAGCTGCTTCCATGCTGTGCATCATCTGAGACCACATGGTGCCTGCTCCAGCCACCACAGCTGCTTTCCCTGCCCGTGTCCTGACCCCAGCTGACCGCCTGGGCTCCTTGGTGGTGCAAGAGCCACAGCCCATTGCATCATTCTTGCTCCACTGCCTAAGGCAGTTCTCCATCAGCCCCAAACCTAGCAGCTTCCCCTGGGAGAACTTTGCCAGCCAGCCCCGGCCAGCTATGAAGAGCTGGGGTAATGCTTTGCCCATGTCCGAGAAAATACCCAATATTTTGAGTACTTTCCTGGTTCCAGGTCATGTCAAAGATCTTTCCCAGTTCCTGGTTCTCTTGAGACAGCAAGGAAGCACCCTCCTCCAAGACCTCCATGTCAGCTCCTCCCTGCTTGCAAAGACCAGCCCCAAAGGGATGAGGCTGATGGGTTTCCAAGTGCCTGGAAAGGATTGTCATGGGCATGTATTCTGATTTACCCACTAAAAGCAAGATGATTTTACCTAGATTCCTAGGAGACCAGAAATGAGGGCAAAAGTGGAGCAATTAGCCTCTGAGGCAGGGATGGAAAGGTGAAGTTTAAGGGCAGGGTGGCTGTTTCTCAACAAAGTGGGGCCCAGGTGCTGCTGAGAATGCTTTGGTAACACTGTGTGAGAGAACCTGGTCCAAAAAAGCAGCCCCCCCTTGGGCTGGAGAGCACCAAGAGATGATGCTTCTCCAGAGCCACCTTTTATCTTTTTCCTAGGCTGGGAGATGTTCCAGAAGCTCTCTGTTCTCTTGTCCACCTGTAGCGTGATGGCCTGTGGCTCTGTCCCCAGCCTGACAGAACACAGTCTTTAAAGCAGATGAAAATCCTGTTCGTATAAAAATAAAGTTGTCAAGAGCTGTTGACCTGAGGGAGTCCACGAACTGCTGTGGAGGAATGGGCTGGTACCAGGGCCAGCTGAGGACCTCAGGGTACCCATCTGAGTCTCACTGTGTGTGGAGGGAAACAGCAAAGCCATCACTGGGCATCGCTGCATCACACCCACAATTTTTTAGGCCTTCCATCGTGGGCTTTTCTATTTCTGCCCTACTACCTAATCACATAAGCTGCTTTCCAGAGTATCTACAGCATTTGCAGCTTTCATTGACTTCCTCTGAAAATGAGAGCAAGGATTGTCAGGAGGGAGGGGCCAGAGCCACACTCATTTTGACTTGGTTTACTCACCTGGATGGTCCACGGGCTTCAAACACCAGGTGGGCAAGCAGCAGGGCGAGCAAAGGACTAGCAGTGTCCAGCTGGCATCTGCTACCCCGTATTTTGCTGGCGACTAAGAAGCAAAATATCTGATAAATGGAGCTGTTTGGTTACAGCTCTCTCCACGCAGCTGAGGCTGAACTAGAAAGCCAAATCAGTCTCCACTCTACAATAAACAGTGAGTGTTGGATTTTAAAGAGCATCTCACCATGACCTTGATGTGTGGTGGCATGGAAGGAAGCCCAAAGGTGAAAAGGCTTAATTAGTAATACTTCGAGCTGATTACTACGGCCCATATATAGGGTGACCTGCATCTACTATCACTTAGCATGGCAATGACTAAGTACAGCATGTGGTTTAAATATCCCCCTAACGCTAAAGCTAAAAGCATCTATAGCCCTAACCCTCTAATTGCCTGATTCTAAATATGATAGATTAGCTTTCCATCTCATTATACGTACCTAATCAGGGGATAAGGGTGTATATACCTTTGGACACATGGTTTTTCATTTCTACTGCCCTGCAACAGCAATTAAAAGAAAATTACTTGTCTGGTTGGGTTTGTTGCAGGCTTATCTTGCACCCCATCTCAGAAAGCTGCTGGATTGACTTTATGATGGTAATAAAAATAAGCTACAGAATTCTCCTTCTATGTGGACACCAAGATTTTGAAATGTTGCCTATGTGCCCTTTGCCTGATGACCCTAAATCAGTGTGGGGCTCTTGCTCCCTGTGGTCATGGCTCATGGGCTGCAGTGCCCAGCGGGAAAGACTGGGAGCAAGAAGCAGGGGAGATTTTTGGCACAAACAACAGCTTAGACTCTAACTGCCCATTCTCAACTAGGATGCTCATTTAGATATCGTCTAAAAGAACTTTCCTGATTCCAGCAACCAGCTGTACAGGGTGCCTTTTTCTGCAGTCATCAAACCCAGCAAGGTCCTGAACACCAGGCAGGCTCCATTCCTCTAGCAGCCACTCACCATGGCCCCAGCCTGAGGACACAGGTGGGTGGAGGACTAAGGCGAAGTCCTTGAGTGACCTCATGTGCATCTTCCAGCCCAGCTGAGCCGTAATAAGCTTGCTGCATTTAGGCTTTCACTCCACGTCTGGGTAGCTCCAGGCACCTCCTTGCTTATGCCTTGTGTCTGCCAAGAAATCAGCCCTCAAAGCAGGATGCCATGGGCTGGCTGGGAATTGTTGAACTCCAGTTGTCACTGGGGGCTCCTAAGTCCCTTGCTAGGGGTCAGGAGTCCTCAAGATACGCTCATGCTCCACCAAAACTGAGAGACACTTACATGAGGTCACCCTCAAAATTTGAACACCACCTGTAGACTCTCTGGATGTCCCCTCCTGCTGGGAGGTGAGAGTGTCCATCTGTCCCCCCCCAGCCCCTCTGCCTGGGCTTGGCTGAATAGGGAGAAGAGAAATTGCTGACTTTTTGCCCAAGATGCTTTTGGGGGAACCAAGGATCAACCACGTCTAACAAACCTTCACTGCTAGCATGGCCACGAGTGCTTTGCTTCCTCTATGTTGAACCCAACATAGAAGCTACAGAGCCAAAACAAAGGCCCAGAGTTCTTCTATGGTCATACTGGCTTCTCCAGACAAAGCACATAGATCTATATGTAGATACAGAGTAATTCACCACAGGGAGATGAGTGATGTTATAATTTTGTCATTTTCCACTCAAGTGTCCCAGGCACTGATTGCAGTTTGGGAATTTTCCTTCTCAGACAAATTACCAGGCTCCACCAAAATAGCTGTGAGAGAGCCTTATTTTGGATTGTATCTCCACCAGATCAGCACGCGCAAGGGAAATGCCTGCCAGAGGCAGGAGACTCGGGGCCATGGTAAATCGTTGCAACGCAAGGAAAATTAAAGGGGTCAGGGTACAGACTAGAGAAGGCACCCCAAGCTGGGAAGGGAAATTCTTGCTTATTAGAAGCAAAACCAAAAGAGCACCTTGAATTGCCAGGGTGTAATTTAGACTCAGGCTTTTCGCAGCAGTTTTCATGGGTCTGCAGGGAGCCCTTCGGTGATGAAGGTTCCCTCAAGTAGAAGGATTTTGCTAAAGTCCAGGCCTAGATTTGCAGGTTTAAAGGCCACACTTGCCTCCCTCCTTTGTCACCCAGTTTAAAGTCGAGTTTTAAGCTACAGAGATCAGCATTTGAAAGGGAATGTTATCCTGTGACTTACAGCTCACTTGACCAGTTTCCTCAGGCAGCTGGATGTAGGTTTTCGCCAGTGTCCAGGGGAGTGGTAGAAGCACCAAGCTGAACAAAACCACCACCTTGCCTTCCCCTTGGAGAAAGGTTTAGTGATGAGCAAGAATAAAGGGCCCGAGAAATGGCAAACAGAAAGGCTGCCCCAAGGAGAGCAACATGTTCAGATATGTCTGTCAGATAGCAATAGCGAAGCTCAAGCCCTGGAGTGTGTTCACAGAGCTTAAAAATGATGGTGACACAGCTTAGGTGAAATACTTACTCACCTGTAATACTGCCTTCCTGCCTCAAGTCAGAAGGTTTGAGCTACCAATGGTCCGACCTGCACTCCAAGTTCCAAGTTTGGGAGACACCAACATCCCAGAAGCTAGAGAAGACATTGGCCATTTGCAAACCCAACAACCCAATTCTTAGGGTGAAGATGACACTATGTCTCAGTTCAGAAGAAATCTGTGGTTAGCACCAAACTCTAATAAAGATTCTCAACACCCTCTTTCTTCCAGTCTCTGCGTATGGGAAAAGAATGAGACTGGTGCAGAAGGCATCTCTGGGCAGCAGACAGGCCTGCAATGACTAGGAGGCTCAGAACATCTTCCCACCTGAATCTAGAAGCAGATAAGATGAAGCCATACAAAATTGCCTCTCACTTCCAGTCCAACCACAGCACACCTTGGCTAGTCTCACAAAATGGCTTTATTGACAACTCTTGCAGTGTTCTTCTGTCTGGGCATATGTGGGCATTGCTGCTGTTGCAGTGGTTTGAAGATTTTGAGGTCCTGTTCCTGGAATCAAGTGAGATGAAGGTGAAACAGGTTTCATTTAAGAAGAAACAGTTTTAGATCTCACTTGTAGAAAACGTGAGGCTTTGACCCCAGTTTGCATTGAACTGGGAATGAGAAACCAGGTGATGAATAAATCCCTCTTTTGAAGGAGGGAGGAAAGAAGCACTGGAGGAACTGAGTCACTAGTTTTGAGCAATCCTGAACTCACTCCTAAAAATCTCTCATCTCCACTTTTATAAGCCCTGTTGCCAACAGTATCTATAGGAGCTCAGAGCTGGAGCCGGAGAGTTGACACCACAGGCAAGTTAAAACTGTTTCAGGGCTAAGACCTTCACACTTAGGTTGTCAGTGGGAGCCTCTATCTCTGACCCAAGCTTGTCTCAAGCTTCCTTCCTAGGATGAAAGGACTTGGGAATGTTCCTTAACTATCCTGCCTTGCAGCCATTTGCCACAAGGGTTTCTAACTCCCACAATCCCTGAGACCTGTGGTCCTCAAGTGTCCTGATCAAAACATCCTCATTGGAACCAAGGCATCTGCATTTCCCGGTGTGGATGGGGGCAGAGATGAAAAGGTGACTTTCTCATGTCTTTACTGGGTGCTACAAAATATACTCCACCCTCTTGATTACAGTCGAGAACTTTGACCCCTTTTCTTAGAGGCCACCCTCCTGTCCCTTCTCTCTTTTAGCTTCTAAACAAGGCATGAGAGGGGAGATCTCCCACAGCTTCCAGTCGTATAAGTACATCACTGTAACACTGGCTGCACCAGAGTCTCAACCAGAAGATGTCCAGGTAGCCAAGATGACTTATTGTTCTTTCATGCTTTTTGACCTCTGGTCCTTCCTACAGGCCTTGCTCCAACAGTTGGATACTTTCAGCTGATGACATCCCGAGGGGTGATGCAGTGGTGTGGGAAGGCAGGATGGGCAAAGAGGCAGGTGGGGAACAGCAGCATGGGATGCAGAAGGCAAAAGATGACACCCTTGTGCGAGGACTGATACACAAGTTCAGAAACGCTGCTGAACAAGCCCTAGGCACAGCAACTATACAGCATGGAAATGCCTTCCACAGCCTTGCCTGTTATTTTTTTCACTCCTATGCCTCTTGTATGCCATATGGTTTGTTATGTGGGGCTTGAGACAGAGAGGCAAGGAGCCACGCTGAGGTGATTGTACAAAAATAGTAAGTGGTGGAAAAATACAGAAACCCATGCTCTCTGTTTTCACAGTTTATCACCCATCTCTTGGTGTTCAGCATTTTCCTCCAAGCTCCATCACCTGAGTTCACATCAATTCATGGACCTCAGCTTCAACCTAAAAAAATCATAATTACACTACATTCCAGTTACTGTCAATGTGGAGAAGAAGTGCAAGGCAGAATCCGAAATATTCATAATCCAGCTGTTAAAAGAAAAAAGAAAACGCAATCCAAACCAAAAAGACTTTGACATTTATTACTTTGGAAAGCTCTTTTGATTTCTGAGTGAGCCATGACTTTCAGACAACCTGACTCATCATTTCTGAATGCTTTGGTTTGGCAGCCCTGTATACATTTAGTAATACAAAGCCCGACTTGCAGCTTCCAATGAGAATCCTAGTGGCACGATAAGACAGATTTTCATCTCATTAACGTCATTTTCGAGTATCAGGGAATTTACTCAGCAGCAAGACTCATAAAAACTGTGAAATGGTCTCCCTGGGGAGGAGTAGAAACCTCCTGACTACACTCTTGAACAGCTGGGCAAACCAAAAGAGGTCAGGCAGCATTGAACAGCTCTTTACTTTCTGGCCAAGGAACAGACCGATGATCCCAGGCACGTTTTCCTCTTCATTTCTCCTGGCTCTGGGCATTGCTAACCAAGCCCTCATACCACCACCACCGAATCCTCTCTCATGTCCAACTGGAGAACCAGCAACTTTGGCAGGAGAAACACACAGCTTCAAGGGAAAATACTGTTGCAAAGCATTTAGGACTTCACAAGGAGTGAGGAACCTGTGCCAGTCTTTGAGAATGCATTCAAAGCATCTTCATCCAGCAGTTAGAATTGCATTTTTTACATTAAAGTCCCTTAGGCACCTGGAGTCTCTGAGATTTTTTTCCCATTGCCTATCAAGCAGTGGTATTAAAAATGATGTTTTTGGCAGCACAGCAGGCCTGAGTAGATGTCAAACGATTTCCATCTATTCATTCTAGATCATCTGCTTTTTTTACCCTCAACATTCAAAGGCCTCGAATGAGATGTAGGCCGCTGAATTTTACAGCTAAATTTCATGAACCTCTTTGAAAATGAAAGGATTGCACAGCACACAAATTTACAGACATCAAAGGGACCCTCCCTTTTCATGCAAGCACTAAAAGCAGAGCAAAGGGAACTAATTATAATTTGTTCTATTGCCAGTTTTCACACTGGAGCAAATACAAGCATTTTATGCTTTAAACCTTACAAACCACTGGCTGCCAACTTAATATGCTCCTAAAGCCAGGACCAAATTAATAGACTAAAACCATCTTGCATCCACTCAGGTAAGCAATGAAGCCAAAAGAGCTGGCAGGCTAGCTCATGGAAAAACTCTTCCCTTTTTTGTTTCCTTGCTTTGTTTATAAAAAAAAAAAACCAATATTTCTTTACATATTCAATGGCAGCATAAACACTAATTTAGCTTTTTCAAAAGCAACTCTATTGCATAGATACTTTTTATTGAGCTGATCTTCATCCACGCTGCTGACAGAGTCTGGAGGGAACACGACTGAAATGGCAGCTCCTCGTAAAAAGTATGGCAGAGTTCAGGGATCTTGGCCAAACGTGGCTGACTCAGGATCTGCTGACTCGAGTGGCTGAAATCGCTATGCAGACATGTGAGTTCCAGGCAGGCAATGGAGGGGAAGTGCTGCCCTAAATTATGCAGCAAGATCCAGGTGAAATTGTGAAAATTGAGGAAATCACTTCATAGCAGAACATTAAGCTTCTAGGCCAAACACAGACCTGCACATGCCCTTTGCAGTGAGGGTGATGGTAGGGTGGAGTGACCTCGATGCCACTTAAAATATGTGAAAAGCAAAGGTAGGTAAGAATCTTCCTTTGCTATTCCTTTGCTTCCTCTCCCATTAAGCCAATAAACCCTGGGCCAAAGCAGGTACTGGCTGGTCAACGCAGAATCTTTTCCTGCTCCCCAGGGTGGCCTTAGACACCATTTTACATCTTCCAGAGATCCACAGGCTTTCTGATTTACAGTTGACAAAAAATCCTAATGGATACCTACAAAGGTGTCTGAGTTTCCATTCCCCAAGCTTTCAGGACACAGATTGGAGGGTATTGGAGCTACACAAATAAAATTCTCCAAAGGTGGATATTCCTCATTCTTCAAACTGTCGGTGGTGTAAGCAAAGCTCCTTGGATCCTGGGCCCATGGAGATGGGAACATGTTTTGGTGTTGAAGACAACTGGAATCAGTCCAGAAGGTCTCCAGAGCCCCAAGGAATAACACAACCAATGAAAAAATCCTGGGATGACACCAACATACTGGCAAAAAAGCGTATCGCTTACTGTTCTCCCAATGATCTCTGAGGAGGGAGAGGTCATTCATATTCCTCAACAGTGGGAGAGTCAAAATCTGTCAACATGAAATTCATAGAAAGTTCTGGTGCTCCCACTTCACTGCCCTTACCCCGTGTGAAGCGAGCACTCCTGTAACCGTAATGCTGGGAAACGGGGAAATGGAATGTGTGGAAAGTGGGAAATGGAATGCCTAGGGTCATGTCTGTACCAGATAGGTGAACACTACACTTAATTCACTCGTGAATAAGATGTCACAGTGCCCCCCCCATGAAAATG
This sequence comes from Dromococcyx pavoninus, assembly GCA_033558185.1. Taxonomy (NCBI): domain Eukaryota; kingdom Metazoa; phylum Chordata; class Aves; order Cuculiformes; family Neomorphidae; genus Dromococcyx; species Dromococcyx pavoninus. The sequence goes on along the minus strand of JAUMJL010000611.1, from coordinate 257,939 downwards.
TGTTCATCCTTAAACCATTTCTTCCCATATGGAAAAGCAACTTAAGCTAGACTGCATGAATGGTTCTTGGATCATTTTTCTAGATATCCACTCCTCTTCTCCCACTTATACCATACAATCTGTCTTCCATCCTCACTTGCCCCACTTTGAAGGAGTTGGGTACCTACAGGCCAGTAAAAAGATGAGAGACTGGTTGGCTACAATCTGGCCAGAAGATTCCAAAGGAAGAGAGGGATGACCAAAGGATGAAGCTGTTTTTATATGAAAGAGGAGACGCAAGAAAGAAAGAGGGAGAATTGGTAAAACACACAAGTACAAAGAGGAATCCAAGGGTAACTGAACTGCCTCATCCATTGAAGAGTTCGGTGGATGGTTTTGGGGTAACAGTAAAGGGGACTCAGTCAAGCACAAAATGTTTGGGTGGGAAAGGGTAACTCTTGTACGTAGATCTCAGGTTTCATTTCCTATTTCTAACTTGGTCTCACAGCAGGTGTGTGTGTACATACTGGGTCCTTGACAAAGGCTACGTCACCTCCACAGCTGCAGTGGTGCAAGGCCTGTGCAGAAGGTCTGTCACCTCAGTCTTTAATAGTCAGACCAGTTATTCCCAGAGTATTCAGACCCCTGAGCTGGAAGACAGGGATGGAGAGCAGAATAACCACACACAACCCTCCCCCCTCATCATAACCCAGGAGGAAGCAGTTAATGACCTGCTACACCACCGACACCCACGAGTCTATGGGGCCAGAAGGGATCCAGCTTGCCAAGTCACTCTCCATCATTTATCAGGATTCCTGGTTAACAGGGGAGATCCCAGATGACTGGAGGCTTTCCAATGTGATGCCCAGCTACAAGAAGGGCTGGAAGGAGGATTCAGGGAACTACTGGCCTGTCAACCTGACCTCGGTAGAGGGGAAGATTATGGGGCAGTTCATCTTATCTGTGCTCACCAGGCATGTGCAGGACAACCAGGAGATCACGTCAAGCCAGCATGGGTTCATGAAAGACTGGTCCTGCCTGACCAACCTGATCTCCTTCTATGACCAAGTGGCCCGCCTAGTGGATGAGGGAAAGGCTGTGGATGATACCTATCTACCTTGATTTCAGTAAACCCTTTGACACCGTTTCCCACAGCACTCTCTTAGAGAAGCTGGCAGGCAGCTCATGGCTTAGACAGGGGTACTTTTGGTTGGGTAAAAAAATCTGGCTGGATGGCAAAGCCCAGAGAGTTGTGGTGAAGGGAGTTAAACCCAGCTGGTGACTCGTCATAACCAGTGTTTCCCAGGGCTCGGTGTTGGGGCCAGGTCTGTTTAATATCTCTATCAATGATCTGGATGAGGGGAATGAGTGCTCCCTCAGTAAGTTTGTAGATGACACCAAGCTGTGTGGGAGTGTTGATGTGTTTGAGTGTAAAAAGGCTCTACAGAGGGATCTGGATTGGCTGGATTGATGGGGCAAGGTTGATCGTATGAGGTTCAACGAGGCCAAGTGCCAGTTCTTGCATTTTGGTCACAACATCCCCTGCAATGCTCCAGGCTTGGGGAAGAGTGGCTGGAAAGCTGCCCAGCAGAAAAGGACCTGAGGGTGCTGGTTGACAGCCAACTGAACATGAGCCAGCCAGTGTGCCCAGGTGGCCAAGAAGGCCAATGGCATCTTGAGGCCACACCTCGAGTACTGTGTTCAGTTCTGGGCCCCTCATTACAAGAAGGACATTGAGGGGCTGGAGGGCGCCCAGAGTAGGGCGACAAGGCTGGTGAGGGGGCTGGAGAACAAGTCTTATGAGGAGCAGCTGAGGAAACTGAGGCTGTTTAGTCTGGAGAAAAAGAGGCTGAGGAGAGATCTTACTGCTTTACAACTACCTGAAAGAAGGCTGTGGTGAGGTGAGTGTTGGTCTCTTCTCCCAGGTAACTATCAATAGGACAAGAGGAAATGGTCTGAAGCTGTGCCGGGGAGGTTCAAATTGGATATTGAGAAAAATTTATTTACTGAAAAAGTGATGAAGCATTGGAAGAGGCTGCCCAGGGAAGTGGTGGAATCTCTGTCCCTGTAGGTGCTCAAAAAAGGTGTAGATGTGGCATTTTAGTAGGCACGGTGGTGTTTGGCTGATGGCTGGACTTGATGATTTTAGAGGTCTTTTCCAACCTGAATAATTCTATTATTCTGCTTGTCCCTCTGTGCTGCATCTCACCCTTCTGTCAAGTTAAGGCATGTGAGTAGCACCATATAAACACGATCAGCTCTGCCAGAAGTTACAAACCCTTCTCCTTATTCAGTAATTCCTACCTGCCTAAGGAAGAGGCTAGAATTCTGACACACTGCTTCAAGCCCAGAAAGGAGTGCAAAGATGTTCCAAGGAGCTACAGAAAAATCCTCCAACTTCCAAAAGAGAAGGGAAAGCACAGAAAGCTCTCCTAGAGTGTCTGGTTTCTACAAACTGCACTGAAAAATTGTCTCAGTCTGCCTCTGGCAGAAGCTTGAGGCTGCAGCTGATAAGTGCCCTGTGAGTAACAAGCCCTTAAATCCAATCTAAACCAAACCAAGCCACCCTGTTTCTTAGTGTTTCTTTCTGTTCTGCTTGGTAGAGTACCATGTGATAAAGCCCTGGATGGGAGAGGGCAATGTGCACTTGCAGCCCAGAAAGCCAACTGTATCCTGGGCTGTGTCAAAAGAAGTGTGACCAGCAGGGCGAGGGAGGGGATCATCCCCTCTGCTTTGCTCTTCTGAGACCTCACCTGGAGAACTACATTCAATTCTGGAGTCTTCAGCACAAGGACGTGGACCTGTTAGAGCGAGTCCAGAGGAGGCAACAAAGATGATCCGAGGGCTGGAGCACCTCCCACATGAGGACAGCCTGAGAGAGTTGGTGTTGTGCAGCCTGGAGAAGAGAAGGCTCCAGGGAGACCTTACAGCAGCCTTCAAGTATTTAAAGGGGGCCTACAGAGGAGGGACTCCTTATCAGGGAGTGCAGTGACAGGATGAGGTGGAATGGTTTTAAGCTGAAAGACGGGAGATTTTGATTAGACATTAGGAGAAATTCTTTACTTTGAGGGTGGTGAGGCCCTGGAACAGGCTCTCCAGAAAAGTCATCAATGCCCCATCCCTGGAGATGTTCAAGGCCAGACTGGATGAGGCTTTGAGCAACCTGATCCAGTGGAAAGTGTCCCTGCCCATGACAGGGGGGTTGGAACTGGATGGGCTTTTAAGGTCCCTTCCAACTCAAACCGTTCTATGACTATATGATGAGATAAAGTTTATTGTTGTCATAGGAGAAAGCTGTCCTTTTGTGTTAACTGTTGGTCAACAACTCTGCTTTCAAGCAGTTTGCCAGCTCGGTTGCTCCCATTGCAATAATGAGACAAATAATTTAAGCGCTACCACTTTGGATCAAAATTTTAATGAGGCACTAAACCCACAAAAGGGGCTCTGTATAGTATAATTAAATAGAATGGGCCTAAATAAACAGTAAGGTTTTACAAGTTACATTATAGTTGAAAACAGCTGGGAAGCAAAGAAAGGAGCATTGAAGATGCATGATGTAAAAAGGCATTTCACAGAATGCAAACACTAAAACTTTTCATATCGCGCAAACAGTAAAACACTATGAGCACATGACTTTCCTTTGATTTGGAAGAATCTGTGTGGGGCACAGGGCATTTGTTTTTTTCCTTCTGCTAGTCAGCACAATGAAATATTTCACATGGAAACCCAAACAGTGGCAAAAGAGAGTCATTTGTCCTTCAGAAAGAAATAAATACTGCAGAAACAGGTAGAGTCAGCAGGAACATCTGGTTCAGTCAAGCCATGGGATGCTGGATCACGGCTCCAAAATACCAGAGAGTGCTGGGACTCCTCAAAAAAGTCTTGCAAACAATCAGAATTGTAACAAGTCTGTTTGGCTCAGAGCTGCAAGACACTCGCTCACGCCGACTCCTCGAATCCACTGCAAGCAGTGACATTCAGGCTGAGCCAGCTAGCTCAGCATTCAATTCTCTGTCTGCTTCAGCTATTTACAATATCATGTTTGTTCCAGTCCTGCCAATATTTGATCCAAGAACTGCATAAGTCCTACAAACACAGGAAGTTTTCAATTTCACATTAAGGTTAACGTTGACAGTGGTGCTGCTGTATCGTGTAAAGTCAGTGCACTTTCACTCCTTGAGAATGAAATTTCTGGTAAACTTGGTTTCATTTCACTTCCCCCCAGTCCTCTCAGCAGCCCTTACCCAGAGCCATAGCTATTGCTGTAGTTCTGGGCTTGTGAATGAAAAGTTTCTGAATTCATCTTGGTTTATCATTGGAAGAATTCCTTCTTCAATGGGAGTCAGAATGGGCTCCTCTTTTATAAAATCTGGATCAAAGTTGCTCACATCATCTTTGGATTTCTGTCATATGGGAAAGACAAAGGAAAGAGATGTCAAGAGCATGCATGATCTGCTTGATCCTCACTCCACATCTTTATTCTGGTCTTGAGTACAACAAACCACCACATCCATAACCCACACTGAGCTTACTGAAAGCTTTTTCTGGGGTTGGACTGGGAGCAGCTGAGTGTCCTCACAGAGCTTCTTGCAGTGCAAAGCCTTTTAGAGCCTCTGCAGGCTGACAGGGAAACCTCTCTCTGATTTAACTGACACCACCTCTGATGTGTTGCTTGCCCGGACACGGCAGGGCAGGGCACATAAATCAATTCCTTTCCTCAAGTGACAGCACAGACCCAGCCTTTCAAAGCAGTTATCACCTGTGTTTCCAATTAACTGACTCCACACTGTCCCTCCTTCTCTCCAGAGTGTCTCAGCTGGGGTTTTTGGGGCCACACTCCTCTATGTGTAGGCTATTAAACTTGCACTGTAAGGAATTACTGGGCTGTGGAAAGACAAATGGCTCATCTCCAGGTGCTGGATTCCTGCTGCATGCCACAAAATGGGACTGTTTACAATGCACACACACAAACTGGGTTTGTGGCACATTTTGACAAGGAGTGTATTTTTCCTGCATCCAGAACATGACGTTTTATTGACCTTGACGTCTAACGTTCCCAGATGCTGTCCAGCTCATGGAGGACCGAGGAGGCTCCCTTAGCCTTTCATTCAGGTAGAGAAACAATTCAAGAGCCTGATCTTGGGCTGATAAAGCTCTCCTAAGGGACTGATTCTGCACTCAGTGATCTTTATGGATTGACCATTGCCACTACAAGCTTGCAGAGTGACCACAGCATGAGACAAAGCCACTCCAGGTGACAATCTCAAAGGCAAGGAAGCCACAGAGATAACCTTGGAAAGGCTCTCTATGGAGAGCACCACTCATGTCGCAGAGCATCCTTAGGGCTGTGCGGTACCACTGGGAAAAGGGGCAACACTGTGTCCTCTGCAGCCTGTCTGCCATTTGAACCACTCAGCTGACAGTACCCTGAGCAGGAAGCACTGTGCTGGGTGCTGTACAGACAGAAAGACAAAAGAGAGACAGCCCAGTTGTGAAGGGGTAGGTGGAGGGGGCAGGACGAGGATTACTTACCCTGTTTTATTTTGGGGGAAAGGCAAAGGGTAGTTACGTGCCTAATCTGCACCAGCTGCTTTTCCAAACCTGCATCTTTTGGCTCATCTGCCTTTGAAAATCCAACATGGAGAGGAAAAGTAACCTGTACAACATTAGTTGGTCAACCAGCAAACAAGCCAAGACCTGAGACCTCACCTCCTGGCTCTTGGGTCAGAGTTTTTGTGTCAAGGTTGCCCTTCCTTCACCTCCCTTCCTGTCTCATGAGAATAAACCTGCTTATAGAGCCCAAATGAGAAAAAAAAAAACAGGGAGCCCTTCCCCCCACCCCCCGTTCCCACGTACAATCCGGGGCCTGAACGGTGGCTCCATCTGACGCTGGTTCAGCAGGTCCCAGTCCAGATCTTTGAAGTAGGGGTGCCGTAGAATCGCGCTCTCGCCTCCCAGCCCTGGGCTGCCCAGCCGCATGTTGGGGTTCTTCATCATGAACTGCAAAACAAAAAGGGCTGTTTGTTTCCTCCCATCTGGCAGGGCCACAGGAGAGGGACCTATTAGCAGTCGCACAAAAGCTTGTCCTCAGCTTTCCTGTTGAACCCTGTTGCTGGCCAGACTTCTCAGTTTCATTTTACTGGAACCACATGCAAGGAACTTGACTCATTCTCTAGAGGAAGAAGTTGGGGCGTATTTCTCCTTGGCCCCTTTTCTTTTGGTCAAATCCTTGGTTACCACAATAAGAAAAGAAAGTTAAATTGTATCGTTTGCGACATTATAATGTTGCACAGTGGTTTTGGTGGTCATTTATTTCTGTATTAATTTCTCAGGAATACCAGCCCACTCTTAAATGCTGCTCACCAGCCAGCCAGGTTTTGGACTGGAGTCAGTCTTGAGCTGTGTCTTTTTCCTAAACCTCAGCCTGTTGAAGCACAGCCAGAAGCCTACGCTTTCCTTCCTGTCATCTTAGGAAACAGAGGAAAATGACCAAGGTGCTGGCTTTTACAGCCCAGTAAATCCCAAGCAAACGAGAGCAGACAGGTGATTATCTCCTCTCTTGGTGAAACTCTAAAAGAGAATTCCTTTTTGTAACATTTTTACTCTGCTACCAGTGAAAAGAAATCTCAAACCTCAGCCAAAGTGCCCTGATTTGCCAGGGAGCAATGAGAAAAGGCGTTGATCATGCACACAATGTGAGAGCCCTGGCGAGTGCCCTTTAGATCCCGATAAAAAAGATGAAGTGTCAGTGCTGTGGATACTTCTTATGGGGAAGGGGAATATTGGGGGAAGAGAGGAACCTTTTCCCTAGGAAGAAAAAGAGCTAGTTGGCCTGTTAATTTAAGATTACAGTTCTTAAAAATTCAGTAAAAAAACAATCTTTCCCTTACTCTCGAGCATTTCTAATTCATTAGAGAAATCAGGTTATGTTTAAACTGGGAAAATAGCCTCTTTTATTCGTCTATTGAAACAGTAGCATAAAGCCAGCTCCACTCTGGTAGAGGTGTCCAGACGATTTCCTCGAAGATGAAAGAGCATTATGTTTAGCAAATAGCTGAACCAGCCAAACTAGACAATCAGTCACTGTTTCGGGAATGACCAAGTCTGCTGCATCTCAGCAATGGGGAAATGAAAAGAAGGGGAGGTGCAGCGAGAGACCGACTTCATTCTGACTGCAGGAGCTTTTCAGAAGGTACAAATTCTCCTAGGACGAGCGGATAAAAGGTCTAGTCATTCCCTACCTAGAGAGAAGACAGGGTGAAGAAAGATTACTGCCAGATTTATTTTAGAAGTCTCCCCAATACCCCATCCTGAGAGGTATTCAGAGCCAAAATAGATGGGGCATCTGCAGCTGAGACCTTGCAGGACCCTGACTTTGCTGACGTTAGCACAAAATCCCCAAATCCAGCCTGACCTCCTGAGCCCTCGACGTATGCTGACATGGCATCCCCTACGGCAGAACTGTTTTCCACAATTCCACCAAAATATCAGCAGAAAGAGCTGCTGAGTGTATCCAGATTTGTAAGAGCAGTCACCAGAATAGGAGCAAAGCCAACGTTGCTTTGCAGTTGGGGTCCTTCCATGCTTCTCTGGACTCTTCAGCCCTCAGTTTAAGCAGCATGTCCAGGGTCAGGCCCAAGGACAAGCACAACTTATCCGTCTCCCAGAGAATTTCAACCTGTTTTTCTGCCTTTCTATCAGCAGAACCCAAACACAGTTTGTTTCCCAAAAGTCTCTGCCTCAAAACTTCTGCGGGATACTGATCCTCACACAACAGCTTTGTTTCCAAACAAGAAACGGGTCAAACCAAAGTCTCTCAGCAACCTGGTTCAGACAAGCCTTTGCAAGTCATGAACTAAACTTCTTTGGTTTGCAAATAGGCCAGAAATCTCCTGGCAGCCCCATCTTTCTCTAGAAATTCCTTGCCCAGCTTCTTTGTCCCCACAGACGGGTATCTGCACCCCACTAACTCTTATTTGCATTGCTGGAACACCTAGAAAGTTCAAACAAGATCAGAGCTCGACAGTGTTGGGAGTGGTATAGACCAAAACAGTCCAAAAAGATGAGAAAAAAAGGAGAGAAGAGCTGGGAGAAGCCATGTCTACTGGCTCCTGATCCACTGTTGCTTCCACTGGAAGCTTCTGCTAAACGTGGAGAGGAAAAAATTCATGAAGACAAATACTCTCTGAAATGGGCTGGTAATAAGACCCAAAATCTAAACTGGACCGCCCATTCCCAGACCAGTTCAGAGCCTGGGGTATAAAAGTGTGTTTACATTCCTATTTGCTTGCTTTATTCCACATGATGCCAAAATCATACCAAGAGAAGGCAACTGATGAAACAAACTGAGAGCCAATGTAAATGCATTCCTGGCTGCCTAAAACACCCTTTTTGTTAGGACAATGAGGATTAGCCAAGGACCATCCCTTGGGGTGGGCTGTTTTGGGCTCTGAAAAAGCAAAACACAAAATTCAAACCAAAGTGACTATTCAGTTTCCAATGGCTAGGCTGGATTTGTGCATTGGACCCGCAGATTGAGAAACCTCAGTTGGGTGTCTCTAGGCACCCTCAACCCCATATTTGGTGTCCAAATGAGGCAGGGAGAGAGGGTGAAGCTTCAAATTCACACACCCCCAGCCGGCTGCTGAGAGCGATGCTGGGCTGGAGTGAACCACCAGTGCCATAAACCACTGCAGACAGGTTTTCCCAGATACTTCAACACCCTAACACAAGCTGGCATGACCTTGAAAGTGAATGTAAGTCATACACTCTAAAAAGAATATCAACAGAGTGTGAAGAGGCCTCAAACTCATACGGATCAGCTCCTACAAAAGGGTGGGATATCATTTCAAGGGATGGTCAGTCTCTTGTTGTTAACTCACATCGCTGAGAAACATATGTGCTGAGACCTCTTGGCTGCATCTGTGCATGGGAACCAGCACTGAAAATGTTTTCTTTAGATGCCATCACACACTACATGAAATATGCTCCTGTATTCTGGGCAGCCACAGCATCTTGCAGATTACTCAGCCTGTGGATACACACGTGTCTCTGCACCTGGGGGCTGGGATAGAAAATGAGTGATTGGCCTTTGTTGTTCTTCCCTTACGTAAAATCTCCTGGTGAAGTTTGGAAATGTCTGGTCTGCCACAACCTAGTGAAAGTGGGGTGTTTTCGCTGGGAAGCAGCTCCAGTCTTTATTTGACAATTGGGCTCAAAAGCAGGTGTGCAAACTGTGACTCCAACAGAGACAGCACTGATGTTTTGCACTGGAAGTTACCTGCCTTACTGTAAGAGCTCTAGAAAATTAAAGGATGACATTTTGGAAGCCAGTTTCAACTAAAATGAATAACAAACCCTCTCAAGCACTATTTGAATTCACCAGAAATTACTGCACTGTCAAAGAGACAGATGAAGTTTTAGTTTGTGTTGTTCAGTAAGTCAGGAAAAAACAAAAGATGATGACCTCTCAAAGGCTCAAAAGCTCACGAATCCCTCTCTTTCTCTCTCTGTGTCTTAGGCAGCACTGATATTTCTCTGCTGACAGCCTGTCTCATGCCACCTTTGCTATCTGACTGCACTTCTAGCAAAGCAAACAAAGAACTCGAGATTTCTGGGGGAACTTAATTACAAGCGCGGCCTCCAACTCTGAAATAAGCAGCTGGAGCCCATATCCATGTCTCTGACCACGAGAGGCACTTCTGCAGCAGGAGGGGTAATGCTGAGTGCCCAGAGCACGCAGACAGTGGCCTCTGCATACATACAGGCTGCTCAGGGGAAAGCTTTACAAAAGTGCAGCTAATCTTTCACCCGACCCTTTGGCTGCAGTCGAAACCAGCTGGAAAATGTCTTACAAAGTGTTGGCTGCTCCTGGCATCCACAAGAAGGCTGGAGCTGGACTCTTGCTTCACAGGTTGGATAGCCCTAAATGTCCTTCCAAGTACAAAACTCCAACATTGTTGCAGGTGATAAGAGGAGATGTTCAGCAGAAAGTTTTTGTGGCAAAATGTCATCTCCTAGTGTTTATTTAGTATCCTTAATTTTTCATGACAACCCCGAATCCAGCATCAATCTCAAGTTCTGGCACACAGAGCTCAGTGAAGAAACAGAAAAAAAATCAGCAGTACAACAACAAGGCAAACCAGAGATGTCCCTGAGCAACACATAATCACCCAAATCCAAAATGTTTCCCAGCAAAAGGTTGGACTCGATGACCTCAAAGGTCTTTTCCAACCAAATGAGTCTATGATTCTATGAAAACCAATAACAAGGCTATTAATCTCAAACTTGAAACAGGCCATCAAGCCCTCACTCTACAATCATGGCCAACCAATTATTCCATTTCCAGTATAAATGGGAACATCTACAGACTGGATCCCTTTGGGCTACACCAAATTTGCCGAGCAGAAAACTTGGGTGAGGCTCTTGCTGACCTCACCTAACCCTCTCAGCATGACAGCCAAAACCAGCAGCTGAATGAGCCAAAACCATGACTTCATGAAATCATTTGAAAACATTTACTGAAAGAAAATGCAGCAAGCCATGACAAGAAATTAAAAGCTGGAGATTAGTTCACAGAAGGCTTGTGAAGTTACAAGGAAAAAATGCAGACATAGCAGTGCCAGCCACTGTGAAAAACCTGCGTCAGCCCTGGGACCTCAGCACATGAGCAGGTGAGAGACTGAAGGGGACCCATGCTGGTCCTCCCCTTAACCTGCTACGTGGCTTGGACCATGCTGGGAAGGGTTCAAAGTCTCCCAGTCGGCTGGGCATGGTTGTACTGGACTTCTCCTGTGCTGCTCACATGCAGTGATGCAACTTCTGTCTCAAGAAGATGAGCTTGCACATCGGTCTAATGGCCTGGAAGTTGCTGAAAGGACATTTGCACAAAACAGATATTTCCAAGCATTGATTTCCTTGAATTTACAAGTTCCCTTTCTCAACACTGGAATCCCTGATAGGTTTTTACGTAACTCATGTATGTGCTAATTGCATCAGGATAATTAATGTCATCACAGGGACTAGATTATGTGAAATTGTATCACATTCTAGGAAAACACGAGCAAGCTCAGCCTGCTTTGCAGAAGGAATGCGCTTCAGGAACAGAAATACAACTTTCTGCTCAGCCATTCCCTTCACATTGACAGCCATCCAGAAGAGGAAGAAATCATTATCTCTTGCATTGAAGAAAGTTTTAGATGCAGCAGCTCCCATCAGGGCTCTGTGGTCCTCGGCAGGGTCCATTTACCTTGTAAGAGAAAGCCCATCCCCCTAAATAGGTCATTTTCCAAATGCCAGGGCATGGCAAGACGGAGGCTCTCTGGATCTGTCATGGTTTTAGCCCCAGTGAGCAACTAGGACCATGCAGCCACGCTATCACTCCCCCCACACTGCAGTGGGGTGGGGAAGAGAATCAAGGCAAAAAAGGAAAACTCATGGATAGAGATACAGACAGCTTAATGGGACAATAAAAGAAGAGAGAATATGGATCTTCATCATCATAAAACATACAAGACAAGCGATGTGCAATCAATTGCTCACTGTCTGATGACTGATACTCAGCCTGTCCTGAGCAGTGATCCCCAACCAGTGAACCTTAGCCCCAGCCAACTTACTGTTTATATATCAAGCATGACATTATACGATACTGAATATCTCTTTGGCCAGTTTGAGTCAGCTGCCTGGCTATGCTCTCTCCCACCTTCCTGTACCCCTGCTCACTAGCAGAGCATGGAAAACTCAAAAAGTCCTGATTTTTTAGTAACAACTAAAAATATCAGTGTATTATCAACATTCTTCTCATACTAACTCTAAAACACAGAGGCTGCTGGGAAGAAAATTAACTTTATCCCAGCCAAGTAAAAGCATTTTCTGGCAGCAACTAAACCAATACGTGTTATCAACATTATTCTTATACTAAATTCAAAACACAGCAGCTACTGGGAAGAAAATTAACTCTGTACTAGCCAAAACCAGGACACCATTTTACAAGCAGAGAAGAGAACCCCAGAGAAATTCATCACTTTATTTTGCCAGGAGCCCAAGGGCAGCCAGTCACAGACACGATGGCACACCCTCAGTCCCACCTCCTCTCCATCACAGCTTCCACATGCCTCAATGGGCCCCTGTTCAGGACTGTGCCAATGCAATAATCAACCCAAACCCTTCTGTTAAACGAAAGCAAGAATTCCCTGTTCTTGATATTAACACTTGCTGCCCGTTGGTTCCTGCTGCAAAAAACAGCAGCAACACAGGAGATTTAATGCCCCACAGTCTCCCCTCCAGTAATGAGGGAGAAGAGGGAGATTGGGAGATACGAACACCCTCATCTCCATTAAGATTCATGAGTTAAACTAACAGGGCAGAAATTAACTCAAAAGGAAATAAGATTTCTCAAAGATCTATTTGATCTCAGACAAAAGGGAATCATTATATAAATAGAGCAATTACTCTAATTAAGGCTTCCCTCCGTGAATCTCTCTCCACTGAATGATGCAGTTGCCAAAAACAGTCTGACTACCTATTATGTAAGGCAAACAAACCTGCAGTCCAGGGTTTCATTACCCTTCATCCACCCCTAAACAAAGGAGAAGAAAGATGGCTCAATGGCTCTGCCTCTTAATGTCTGTACTATTTTTAAGGATTGGAAGCCAGGAGGCATTAGCACAGCAGACTTTTTTCCCCCTTTTTACTTTAACAAAAAGCTGCTCTTTAGAGCAAATCTTGCCTTTTGCTCTCCCAGGCAAGGCTCCCACCACCCTCCACCACAGTCCTGCTGGGGCGATGCTCGCAAGCGTCTCGCTTCCCCGTACAAGAGCAAACACAAGTCAGTTACAGGGAGCGAAGGGAGTCAGCAGAGCCTGGTATCACTAAATGGTGCCAGCTGAAGCTCCAAGGCTCTGGGAACAAGGTTGTCCAAGAGCTCTTCCATGGAAGCCATTCTAGTTACAGCAGCTCAGCTGGTGCCTGGTAACTTAAACCACAGTGACTGGGCTGCGGGCGTGAGCCAGGCACTTGGGAGCCTGAGTCCTACTGACCTTCACTGAGGGTGGTGCTGCTGAGAATAGGACTTGGAGTCATTGCAGCTCTCTTGAGTGCTACCTCTATTTTACACCGTGGATTTGCTTTCATTGCAGCTATTACAAGCCCTGTGGCATTCAGCTTCCACCCTACACACAGCAGGATCAATTGCTAAAAGCCCTGATTCACACCAGTGCAATTCATGGTGCTGCTGAGCCAGAATATGACCCATGCATGCACAGGGTGCTTCTACCCCCATGCTGGGGTCCTGGCTACAGAAAACGGTGAGCAGGTGAAATCTTTCAGTGCAGACAAGGTCCAGGGTGTGCAGTGCCAGGGCTCAGAAGTACCAGACTGCCCTAGAAGCATTTAAGAAGAGGGAAGAGGGAGAGAGAAGAGTGTAAGATCTTAGTTATTTCCTTTTCCAGATAAAAAAGGAATGGGAAGGGAGGTAAAAACCAGTCTTCAGCCCTGCTCCTGAAAGCCAGAAGACTGTAACACTAAGCATGAAAGCAGTCACATGTTTAATGTGCCTGCCGCAGGCAAGAAGAACAAAATGTCAGTGCAGTGGATATTAAGCAGATAAACTTGATCTCACTTTCCCCTAATGCAGAAATGGCTGCTCAATGCTGTACAGTCAAAGCCCGAGGGAACAAGAAGGATAAACTGTATCACAAACAGTGGTGAGCAAGAGAGACTCACAAAATAAAGAAAGGTAGGCAGAGCAACTCACATTTGGGATAGACACATCTAGATCCATATCTCTTGGATGTGTTAACTGATGTAACTTTGCTGACTATCACCAGTAGAGAACTTAGCCCAAAATATGGGAATAATATGTCATCTGAATAGCTACAAACTTCCCTACTGTGCTGAAATCTACTTGCTTCCCTGCCTCTCCTCACTCATCAAGAATAAACTCATCAAAATAATGCGGAGTGGAAAGGCCACAAATATCAAAGGTGTACTGGCCCCTGATGATTTTTGATAGAACCTTTGGTAATCCTATAATAAATAATAATAAACAGAAATTAACTTTAGTCATTAGATATATGGAATATTTAACATAGGTTTTAGTCAAGATGTCACTCTAGAAATCTGTGTTTTCAGAACTGATGAGCCACACCCAGTTCCCACGTGGGTCACCAGCTGCACAGGCTGCTCAGATAGCATCAAAGTCCAACAGCTGTTTCTAAATTATCCCAATTGGACTATAGGTATGTAGATCAATTGCTAAATCAATACATCAATCAGAGTAACACAACTGTGGAGGGAGAATGAGCATCACACTTATTAACAGACTGGGGGCACGATCCCACTCTCGTTTTAAGCAGTGGTAAATCATCTCTAAGGTTGCATACGAAAACAATGAATCCTCCTCTGAGAGTCTTGTCAAGAGGAACCAGGAATCTATTACACAAACCTGGGTGGCCTATTTGCATAGGGTCAAGTATAAAGGGGGCTGAAGTGCCCCAGACAAACTTGTAAAGGCCAATTAGGGGAAAAAAAATCATAGGAAAATATAATACTTCAAAGGAGCTTTTTTTTGTGGTCTTGGTTATATTTCACTTCTTTCAATTTTGAAGGTCCTGAAAAGACACAGCAGGTCAGAACATTCAAAGCTGGAAGGATGACTTAGACCTACAACCCTGAATGGCTGGGACAGTCAGAGATTTGTTACCCCTGTAGTGGTGCTGAGACCTCCCAGTCAGATGGGCTGGGCCCTCTGCTGGGGGCTGCACAACAAGAGCTGGTCCCACCATTCAGTGATCGGACCCAGCTTCTCAAGGGAATCCTTGGGTCATCCTCCAAGATTAGATTTCAATGAACTTCACCAAAACACCTTTGAGGGTCTATAATTGCACTGTTTAACTGTGGCAGAGCCGAGAAGTGAGCCCTGGCCACAAGTTTTAGGCTTGGCCACAGGAATCGTTTCTTCCCAAGCACCTAGGAGCAAGCAGAAAAAGAGGTGGAAGACAAAGTTGGCACAACGAATGCTCCTTCACTTATTTCTCCATCTCTGGCAAGAAAGAGGAGGACGAGTCACACTTGACATTACAATAGGCCGAGTTAGGAGCTTTTGTTATGAAGCAAATCTGAGCCTGCATGCTGGGGACTTAAACAAGAAGCTAATTTCAGCTTATTGGAAAGGGAAAGGTAAAAGAGCTAATGACTACCTCAAGATTAATTTGGCCTTCGCAAGCGATATAGAGATGGCTTTAGTTTTCTTTCACAGCAAATTATTCAGAAACATGGGACTATTACTGAGGGGAAGAGAAGAACTTCAGAAAGGGCTGTGATCAATCCACAGAAGGAATTAAAATCATGTTGTTTGAGAATTAGGAGGCAAAGGGTAATAGCACATTACAAAAAAGGGTGTGTAAGCTCATGTGAAAGAGGAAAGAAGGTAATCTGTGGTGGAGCACAGCCTTGTCACTTCATCACAGTGTATGTTTACAGCAAAAATGGTCTAGACGAGATCATTTAAAACTGCAGAACTCCTTCCCAGTTGGGAATCAACAGGCTCTGGAGTTCTGCTTTTGCCGGAGAGGCTCCAGAGCTAACCAGGAAATGCAAAATGAAAGAATTTGTAAAAAACAAAATACAGAAAATATCTCTACACTAATCCAGCACAGGGAGATTTAAATTTCAGCCTCACACTGACAGCCAAAGCTTAATCAAACTGTGCAAGTGGATTTATAGAGCCTGCCAACTCCAAAGAGATGCCAAGGAGCATAATTTATCAGCATATTTGAAGACATTTTTAATACCTATCTGTCTCTGTTAGCAGACTCCTCAGCTCTGAGGATAACGAGCTCATCTAGATCCCTCTTTGATTTCAGTGGGTCCAGCCATTGTGTTCTTCCTTTTCCTTTTAGTCTTTGTCTAAAGAATACTCCTGGCACCTTGTTCATTCAGAAACAAGTTCATTCTGGCTATTCCAAGCACTGTATGTGAAACAGATTATCTGCCTTTTTCTGTCTTCTGGAAAGACAGATCCTGGCCCAGATCTGTAGGAAGCGAGGGCAAAGGAGAGACATGTGCCTTGTGCAGAGTGATGTAAAGGAAGTGGAGGCAACCTTGCTCCATCAGCATCTGGTTGCCTCATTTCGCACCTCTTAATTGTCCAGGTGAGGACTGGAAAGCACAAACGCAGGGGTTTGGTTTTGCTCATGCAGTGGCCAAACTGAGCACCCAGGACTTGGGGAAAAGGCAAGGCAGAAAAGGCAGCAGGAAGCACATAGGCATTGTGCATGGATTTGCCAAGCAAAGCACAGCTCAGGTATTCTGAGTCATGTATTTCTTGCTGTAGCATGCAGGGAACATGCAGACACCCCCTGTGGTATCTGAGCTGATGACAGTTCCAACCTCCCAGTATCCAGGGGTGTTGGACCCTGAGCAAGTGCAGTGTATGAAGAGAATAAATTCTAAAGTCTTCATCCCCTGTGCTGACGTTAGGGGCAAGCAGCTGCAGCAAGCAGGCAGCTTTTATCATCCACCTCTTCCTGAACTTAGGTATCCCTGCCAGCAGTCTGAAACCAGCCTTTTCTCCTCCACTCCTCTGTCACAGCAGACTGTTCACTTTGATTATGTTAAAAAATCTGCTTCTAAAGTCTTCCTGCCATGAAAACCCTGGCCCTCTGCCTCCTCTCCTCATTAATGGCATTTTCAAGCTGCTTACAGCGGTGGGGCCAGTCTGGTTCAGCACAGAGCACTGATCATCCAGAAAGCCTCTCTGAAATAAAGCCAAAAAGCCACAGCACACACAAAAACGTTCCTCACCGAGGTTGTGGGCAATCATGCTGGCATCTCCTTAGAATGCACCTCGAACCTCGTGTACAGTTTTGGGCCCCTCACTACAAGAAGGACACAGAGTCGCTGAAGCATTTCCAGAGGAGGGCAATGGAGATCGTGAAGGGTCTGGAGCACAACTCTTGTAAGGAGCTGCTGACAGATCCTTTAGGCTGGAGAAGAGGAGGCTGAGGGGAGACCTTATCACTCTATACAACTACCTGGAAGGAGGTTGTAGCAAGGTGGGTGTTGGTCGCTTCTCCCACGTGATAGGATGAGAGGAAATGGCCTCAGGTTTAGCCAGGGGAGGTTTAGATTGGATATTAGCACAAATTTCTTTACTGAAGGAGTGGTGAAGCATTGGATCAGGCTGCCCGGGGAAGTAGTGGAATCAGCATCCCTGGAGGTGTTCAAAAAGCATGTAGATGTGCCACTTTGAGACAGGATTTAGAGGGCACCGTGCTGTTGGACTGACAGTTTGACCTGATGATCTTAGAGGTCTTTTCCAACCTTAATGATTCTATAGTTCTATTCTATGATGGGGAGTTTACTTCTCCCACAGCACAGCTCAGTGTTCACTTTGCTTTCTCTCCTTCATCTGGGCCTGAATGGAGTGCCCTAGGAAATTTCTGTTTTGTATGTCTCCAACCTTCCTTCTTCTCAGCCTCTTACAGAAAGTTCATGCAGCACAGCCTGAGCCTCCACGGGCCCTCCTGGAGCTGTTATCCTGCATCCAGCCAGACTGGACTTCCCTGTGCTCTGACCAAGTGGGACTTTCGTAACTGCTACCTAACTTACTTCCACATAGGCAAAGCATTTCTACAATTCACCATCAGTGTGCTCTAACTTAACCTCTTGTTTTAAGGTAGAATTGAGCTACATTTTGAAATAACATCCACAGGCTTCCCTCATCAACTCAAGAGAAATTGCTCGTGGAGCAATACACTACTCTTTATAGTACCTTGTGGGGAAGTCTCTTGTGTCTGAGGGTCACCCAAGTGACTGAGGGACCAAATGTGGCCTCATATTTGCTCTTATGGGCAGCGAAGGAATGAAAAACTTCTACAGGATGTTTTGATTGGCTTTTTTAATTAACAAGATGAAGATTGACTGAGCTGTTGTAGAAGGGCCCCTGTACCTCTCTCTGGCTGAAGATGAAGTGGCTGGTTGCTATCTGCACTGTAACATTTCTGAGCCCTTTTCTTGCTCTCCAGAAAAACTCATGTGTGCAGTGTCCTAGCTGTACAAACAAGCCAATAAACCTAAGGAACTGTCTGAAAAGCCCTCTTTTCAGGGTTTTAGTCTGTGACATTGGCTGACAGGAACGGGAGAAGAGGCCTTTCCTTTCTAGATCATGGCTTTTTTAAGTTCTTGATCACGGTTCAAGGCTATCTGGAGGCAAAGAGGTTGGATTTAAACTGTGGCACATTTAATCATTACCCCTGTGGCTGCTCCCAAGAGCCATGCAAGCTCCTTCCTGGATGCTGGCAGAAACTGGAAGGAAATCCCAACTCCCTCATCTTGTGCTCCAACAGCCAAAAATGAGTCCATTAAGCACAGGTTGTTAGAGCAGGACCTGGCTCCTGCTGACCCACAGAGCATCATTAGTGCAGAGTTTGAAGCAGTAATTCCCAGGCACAACAGCCCCTTGACATTATCATGGCAGAGTAAAGGGGATTTTAAGTAAGTCTGCAAGGGCAAAGTCTAAAGGAGGAAGGGGAGGTGGTAGTGTCTGTGTGTTAGACTTCAGTGGTGTTGTCAGAGTGCAGAAAGAACTGGGGTATCCGTATGGGGGAAGTGAACTCAGTGACACGAAGCAGCAGAGAGTTCACTAAACCAGAGTATTTGATTTTTGAGTCAGCGTCACTTCCAGGCTATTGTCCTCTAGAAAAACAGATCAGCTTCAAGTTTTCCTTTCGCATCCTTGGCACCATATTGTTGACATAATTTTTCTCTGAGATCCGGGTCATGTTAGCTCTCAGCTGAACTCCCTCACCTTTCAATCCCTCTCACTCTTCGCACTAATCCACCTGCATTTGAATCCCCCCACATTGTTCCACCTGTGCTGGAAGGGAGTGCAGGCTGCTAAAACCACAGCCAGTTTCCTCTGCACCTTCCTCTTTTCTTGCCTGGTATTAATTTTTCACATGAAAACCACTTGGCAGGCGACATAATAATTTTTGCCCAGTCTCCTAACTCTGATCATGTTTTCTTCAAAATACAGGTTTTTAACCCAGCTGGAGGGAAAACAGGTTTTAGTCTCATTTGTGTCCCTAAAATATCCAGCTACAGGTAAGGCTGCTGAAATCTCACTTTTGGAAGGATCCTTTCAGCTACATGTTTCAGAGCTGACTTTAAGACTGGAGGTTGGTACACAGACATGAAGAGACACCTTTGGCTTCAGCAGACTCAGCCATGACAGGAATTCAGAAATCCAGGGCACAGAATGCAGAACAATGATAACATTCCCCTGGGGAGATGCTGCTTTCTCGCTCCTGCTGCTGCCTGGCTCTGAGACTGAAAATATCTAAGCTGCAATTGCTCATCCAAGTTTCCAAACCTTTGGGCTTCATCAGATCGTCAGTTCATGGAGCGACTCAATAGGCTTAGACCTTCTCTCCTCATTTAAAACCAAACTCGGAAAGGAAAATCCCTGCAGCTTTCCCTGTGAATTTGCATCCCATTACACCATTGACTTTTGAGACCCGATTTTCACTCTGTCCCCTCATTCTCCCCTCCAACTAAGCCTGACTGTGAGCAAGACAGCGTGACTGAATTGCATTTGAGAAAGTCATATGTGAAGCAAGTGAAACACGATGCCAAAATACCACCCCGCTTATGGGAAACCAGAGGATTATATTTCATTTTGCAGTTCACTCAGCTCAGTCCCAAAGCCTCTGGCTGCCTGGAAATGCACTCTCTTTGCTCAAGCACATTTGCTAGTGACAATTTACAAACTCAGAATATCACCATGCCATAACAAAGTAAACTCCAGCTGCACTCTCACCATAAGAAATACGGCGGGGCAGTCTCTGCTCTCTGCACACTCACAATGTTTCTCTTTCACAGTCTCTCCATCACCAGATACCGGTGACAACTCTGTCATCTGATGGCAAATAGTATTTGAAAGGATTTCTTTTACAGACGTAAACCCAATAGCTATTCTGGCATAAACTCCTTGTGACTGCATTCAGGTAGGGCTACGGAGAAATGTTTTTTGGGGGGGAATCAAAAGCAAAACAAAACTTACAGTTTAGAGTGAGCTGAAGTGATCTGGATCCATTCAGCAGCAATTCTCCTTTTCTGCACTTTTTTTACTCCCACAAGCAATCCATGCCTAGTTTGACTTGCTCACAGAAGCAGGGGAGACCTCAGTTTGAGTCCTCTCTGCCTGACTTGAACCATCAGTACCTAAATTCCCCAGTGACACATTCAGACAGGGCAGGGTATACAAGTCAGACTTTCTACTTCCCTCCTCTGAGAGTACTGACTCCAGCAAAATCCTGCTGATTTACACTGCTTTAGCTCTACCCTACTCTCTCCCCAGCTCTGAGGGAAACTATCAAGCACCAAAAAACATTAAAACGGGAAACAGGCAAAACCTCCTTTTTCTAGAGCACAAATGTTTCTGACTTAAATTCCAAACAAGGTCCCAGGGCATTGAGATTGTTATCGTTTTCCTTGGTACCAGTGCTCAAAAACACACCAGGACCACCCAGTGACCTAAATTAGGTTGTTAGGACATTTTTTGATTGTTATCAGGAAACTGCAAAGATGAACAGGATGCAACTTTCAGAAATCACATGATTTGTGATGGAGGGAGATTGATTAAACATAATTATGGTAAACGGAAGCAAACCAAACTAACAGCATCTGTGAAATGGGTCCTAAAACCCTATTATCCTTGTTTACAAGGAAGCTCTTCATGAAGACAAATGGATCAAGTGCTTTCTAAACCTAAACATATTCATTTGTAAAGCATCTCTAAGTACCTACACATAATTGCATCTTCTCGGCAGAAGAATTTGATTTTTATTTCAGAGCTTTATAAGACTCAAGACTAAGTGAATTCACACTAGTCCTGTTCAAGGTTAGAGGCCAGAACTTTAGTGAGGGGATAATCCAATTATTAAGGCTATTAAGGCCTTAGCCTGGAATACAAGAGACCCCAGGTTTCAATTCCTGGCTTTCCACAGGCTCCCATGCCATGTAATTACTTCTAATCATTCATGTCACTGCAGTACCTGAGCACTCTGATTTTCCAGAGCTCTTAAAATCATGGGTTAAAAAGCACTGTCACTGTAAATTAGGGGGCTCAAATTGACTTTTTGTTGGAGGCAAACATAGTAGCAATTAGAAGATGCTGACACAGTAATAATGCTGTATCTAAGAGAAATAATATTAGCACCAGACATTTATGAGGAAACAACCTACATGTTTAGCAGCCAGAAAATCTACTATCTTTCTTTATAAAATAGCCACTAGGGAACAAATAAGCCAAAGTCACCACTCTGTGTTATACCAACACATAAAAATACTGGCCAAACATTATTAGTACACTGCAAATACAGTACCTCAGCAGTGATTACATTTGTTGTCACGCAAAAGAAATCAAAGTATGAGGTTTTTTCCTGTTTTAATCTAGAGCCCTAGACAATCTCACGATGGGATATTTCCTTCCCGTTAAAGCAAATATGCTCTGACGCCTCTGAAAACTCAGCTTAAGAAAGGGAAGAGGAAAAGAGGAGCTCTTCCAGTGAACAGCTCTTGATCCCCAAAGCAGCTACTGTGATGCTGTGGAAGTTCAGGCTGTAGTCAGCTATTATCAGTGCTGTAAATTAAGATGCTAAAGCGACCTCCAGGTAGCAGCCACCCAGGGAACACATGCACTGAAGAACTGAAGGTCCAGTAAGAATTTCTGTTGCAGCTTCCCACAAGGCTCCTGGTTAATACCCTAAATTTCAGACTTTTCCCCAAAGCAGACATAGAATCATAGAATGCTTTGGGTTGGACGGGACCTTTACAGGTCATCCAGTCCCACCCTCCTGCAGGAGCAGGAACATCTTCAATTCAATCAGATTGCTCAGAGCCCCATCCAACCTGACTTTGTATGTTTCCAGGGATGAGATCTCCACCACCTCTCCGGGCAATCTGTTTCAGTGTTTCACTACTTATATCCAATCTAAATCTATCCTCCCTTAGTTTAAAACCATAACTCCTTATCCTCTCACAACAAGACTTGCTAAAAGGTCTGTCCCCATCTTTCCTACGGGCCTCCTTTAAGTACTAGAAGGCCACTATAAGGTCTCCCAACAGCCTGCTCTTCTCCAGGTTGAATATAGTGTAGTGCTTCTCTTGAGCAATGTGTGCATTTCAGAGAGGCAGTTTTGCTTTCATTTGGGTTTCACCAGCACCACGTGATACAGCAGACAAGCAGAGTGGCTGGAGAAAAGACATTTTTCAGGCAAGAAACCAGCAACTCTTTAAGTTCACTGTGTAGTTTTGGAAACACTCGGTCAAGCTCTATTTAAATTCTTATCTCTCTCTTCAGTTCTGGCCCTCTTTCTCCATTGCCTCTCATCAAGCTGTTTGCCTGTTAACCCCAGAAGGGACCTGCTTTTAAAAGTTGGGCTGTGAACATGGGCTAGAGCAGTGTGGGGTGACTGCAGCTTGTACTGGCTGTTTCTATAAGATTCCAATCAGAATACAGAAAATAAGCATTTCAACAAGAAGCTAAAACACAAATCATATTTTATTACAACTTGAAATTCCTGTTACGATGAGGATCTATCTGGCCACATTTTACCTCCGTCTTATACTTATGCAAGATACCTGCAACAAATCCACTCTGCTATTACTCATCACTGCGGAGAAGGAAATGGCTCATGCATTCAAGAGTCTCAATATAACAATATGAATGCTGCTCCAGAAGCTGCAATGAGACTGATCTTCACATTTTTTTATTTTAAATATGTTGCAAGGTATTTCCAAAACTCATGAGGGCCTCCAACATGACAAACGATCACTCCTGAGCACAACTTGCAATTTCAAAGCTCAACCTTCTAACTTCTGAAGCAGATTTTATTTTCAGCTGACTTCTGTGGAATTTATTAGATGCATTTTCAGCTACAGAAGGTAGTTGCTCACTTCATATACAATGGAAATCTTTCGGCAGAAAACTTACAAACCTCGTTACTAAAGACCTTATGAAAACAGTCTTTCCTTGAAATGGTCCCATCATTGAAACCATTATGGGGATTGGATTAGATGACCTGTAAATGTCCCTTTCAACCCAAAGCACTCTATAGTTCTATGATTCATTAGCCCATTTCTTTGAGTTAATCTCCACAAGTTTCTATGAAATACTATCTTTTCCAACGATTTCTTAGATCCTCTATTACCAGAATATTTAGTAGTATCCAGACTTAAATGCATCTTTGTTGACAGTGCTTTTGCAAGGAAAGTAAATACTCCAATCCTTCCCTCTCCAAGGGGTGCTTGGAGATATGAAGTGATTTGATCAGGGGCAGGAAGAAGTCAGAAGCAGAACAGCCAAGTTAGGTCTCCTGAGTCGTAAGTTAACACCCTTGTCATTTAATCACCTTTTGATTCACTACAGTAAAGCCAGACAGTTCCAGTGCACTAGGCACTATTTGTAAAAGCACAGCCTGAAATCTTAAAAAGCTTCATTCCCATGCCACAGACAAAGATGTGAGGCACGCAGATATGAGAGCTCCTGGGAAAATTCAGGAATACGTGGTAGAACAAAGATTAAGCATAGCCAGCTCGCCTCAAACTGTTCACTGTACAGCCTCATTTTTTCCCCAAACAAACAAACTCCCAAAGACTGTCTTTGTCTGCAGGTAGACAATAGTCCCTGGGGGGTGGCTGGTATTGCCAATAGGCAGAAGTAAGGGTTATCATGAAGACTTCACTTCTTTGCCACTCCCGTAGCATGGAAATCACACGGTCACTGCTGATTAAATACTGTGTGTACCTGCTGCTTCTCTTGTGGAAGGTGACCATATGTTGTAAATCATTAAGTCAGCAGTGGAATGCCCAGACACACAGACATGCACACACTTTGCTTGCCAAGTTGGCTGCTCAACCGTATAAAGGACACAACTATGCAAATACACCTAAGTGCGGTAGGATTATTTTTTTTGTGTGTGTTTACTCTTCAGTGCAAGATAAGAAAAGGGTCAGGGTAACCACAATTTCTGAGTGCCTGTTCTCGAGTCTACTTTCTTTTGCTAGACTTAGGCTGAAGAATTCCTGGACAGAGAGCAGGTAAGCAGCCAAGGAAACTCACCGCTTTGAGGATTGCCACTGCATCCTGCTGTAGCCACGTTGGGTAGACAACTTCATCATTCAGAATGGCCTCAAAGAGGTCATCCTCATTCTCCGCCTCGAAGGGCGCATGGCCGCACAGCATCTCATACAGCAGCACGCCCATGGCCCACCAGTCAACATCAGGGCCATACAGCATCTCCTGTAGGATCTGAAGAAGGGATGGGAAAGAAATATCAATCCTGAACAGAGGAGAAAAACTGATTTGAAAATGCAGAAGTTCTTGCTGTGTTCTAACAGCACTCTCCGCTAAGCTGGCTGGATGTCCAAGAACATATAGGTGATCTCAAGCTGGGAACCCCGAGATCTGCACTAAGGTATATCAGATCCATTAAAGAAGGGCTGAATTAGCTTGGCTGCTCACAGAGTAACCTAGGAAATAAGCCCTTATAAATAATGCTAGGGCTTAGGAAGAGAAGAGGCGTTTCAGCAACACTGGATGAGCCTCAGTAATATCAGAGCAGCCATGTGTGTGGGTTGACACAACTTTTTCCTTGCCTCTGGGAAGGAAATTCTTACCCAGCTCCAAGGGCAAGGCTTTCAAGTAGAGAGGGGAAAGAGCGTGAGTGTATGAGAAAGACACCAACCACAGACAAAAATTCAATTGTTTTGAAGAAGGACCTGAAATCTTCTCAGAACATCTGGCAGCATCTGCAGAGCAGCTGTTCCTTAAGGAGGTGTTCAGTAATTTTGTAGTGACATTGGGGAACAACAGGGAAGGAGGTAGAAAAAGCAACTGGGAAACAAGGGAGAAATTGATCTTTCAAATAAAACTGGGTCAGTTATCTGTATGTGCCTCTCAAGATTTTTGCAGCTGTGCCTCCATTTTTCACCTCGTGTTTCCTAAAGAAAAATGCAGGCTTATCTTGTCACTTACAGCAGCCTGAAGATTTACTCATGCCACAAGGGAGGAAACTTTGCCCCTGGCAGTCAATTGAGGTGTAGCTAAAGACACCAGAGAGTCCACTTCCTGCTCCAAAGCTACACCTACACTCTTCATATTGTAACCAAGTTTTCCTAGCCAAAGAAAGCTTTCCTATACCTCTGGAGCAATGTAGTCTGGTGTACCACAGAAGGTGGCTGTGGTAATGCCATCGTGAATGCCCTCTTTGCACATTCCAAAGTCTGCCAGCTTGCAGTGACCCTCGTAGTCCAGCAGCACGTTGTCCAGCTTCAAGTCCCTGCAATGAGAACCATTCACATAGTTGTTACGTGCTTGGAGCAGCCCCAGCACAAATGAAGGCAGTGTCCCAGGCCTCAGAAGCTTAACCTGTAAACTGGACAAACCTCATCATCATAAAAAAATAAACAGAAGTCTGCAAGAGGGGTTTTCTTTTGCTTCATCTCTTACAAAAGGGAGGGAGGAACAAACACCGTTCTGCCGAACTGCATTTAATATGGGCAGGTGCTATACGAGTTCGCCCACATGGCTTTCCAAGCACACCACAAGCCTGGCTGGCAGAGCTCCTGCTCATTTAGCTCTGGGACTCACTGGAGCAGAGGTTGCCAGAGCTGTCAAATTGCGTAACGATGTTATGATGCAGCAAAACGCACTGCACGGGAGGTGCTCTGATTCAGCAAAGCGCAGTGCCGGGAGCACACAGCCGAAGCTGGGGAGGCGTGTGAAGCCTCTTCAGGGGGTGAGCAGATTTCCTCTTCTCCTGAGGTGTGAGGGGTTAACTTCTAGACTTCTCTGTATCAGGGCAAGTCTGACTGATAAACCCCACCTGGAAAAAACTCCCTGCTAACACCACGTGGCCAGGGTGAATCTTCAGCCAGCACGGGATGACTCCACCATAAGGCAAAAGTCTTAAAGTCCTCCTAGGTGTATTGATTCCAGCAGGACTGCACTAATGTAAGAAGTGAAGGTCCCCCATAGAGCTCATTGGGGTGGAGACCTCCTTGCCACTGTCATAAGAGACCTGCAGCCGAATGCTGCACTGCACAAACTGCACAAGGGCACATTTTCCAATACGTCACCTCCAACAGTCTGGGAGCTCCTCATCAAAAGCAGAGCTGCCAAAATGAGAGAGTCCTAACAAAGCTTATCAGCTTGCCTGACCTTGGGATTGCCTGAGGGAATAGCCTGCAGTCAGCAGTGCCGGCAGGAACATGACCAGAAAACACGGGGTCATCTATAGACTTAGGCAATGCCTTCCTAAAAATACATGCCAGCTCGTAGCACCTCTGATTTTCAGCTGCCAGACAAGCTCCAGGCACCGTCAGAAGTGGAGGAAAGGAGCTACGATGGGAGTTCTGTGCAGTACAAATAGGTCACAGTTCATTTTTTGAACTGTCTCAGGTATTGATGATTCAGTCCTGATGGGCCCAAGAGTTGCACAGAGCCCTCACAGCAGCTCTGACGCAGGGGAAGTGTTGCTATAACCAGTTTGCTGAAATGGAGGACATTATATAGGCCTAGACAAAGCCACTTTCAAAGTCATCCAGATGCCCAGATAAGGATCAAATATCTAAATACATAGGAGGGCCTCGGGGTCCCTTTATGAAACCCATGCTGGATTTGATCCATTTTGCCCTCTGGTTGTATATCCATTTCCCTGCGAAGCGGAAGCCACGGGGAGGGTGGTAACATAGGTGGTGGCATACTCATATCAATACAGAAACCTATGGGTGAGCTGAAACCTGAATTCAGCTTGATCCTGTTCATCATAAGTCTACGACCTTAAAGTGAAAACCAGGTGGTTGATTGCCCCGTTTTGTGCTGGCACTTCTACAGCCCTCAGCCACACCAAAAGCCCCTCTGGAGCTTGAGACAACTCCTCTCAACTTCACTGTTGCAGTGGAAAAATTAATGACGCACTGTGCTAGACAATCAAGAGCCACATCCTGTCCTAAACAGATAAGAAAAGGTATTAATAGCCTCTTAAGAATGGATGGGAAAGTGAGGGGTAGAGGTTAAGAAATTTGCCTGTATCCCCCAGAGCCAAGACTGAACACCAGCTTCCTGAATTCAAGCTCCGGATCTTAATCATAAGATCATACATCCTCTCTCTCCAACTTTTACAGGGCACAGCAATACAAGACAGAAAATAAACCCCTCTGTAAGGATGCTGCCCTTCCTAGCAGGCCCACCAGCTATCCTGGTGGCCAGTGAAATTTGGGTGCTGAGCACTGTGCCCATAAGCATCCTATGCTGCAGTGTCTGCTCTAGGTGGGATGCTCAACAGAAGACACTTATTTTTCCCCTTCTGAGAGTCAAAACTGTCTGCTAAGGCACGTGGGCAAAGGCTCGTCTTGGAAAGGCTTTAGGCGAGCACAGTGAGAGGTATTGTACGTGCTAACCCATGACAGTTCGTATTCAGTGGCAGTTTACAGCCTAAGCTCCCGTTGCTCTTCTCTGTGGTTCCTGGCAGAGCAGGGAAGCCCTCCAAGCATGAAGGCAGGCCTTGTTTCCAGGAATCTGCAGCGATGTAGTTGAGACGTGCAGTTTATTCTTGGCTCAGTGTTAAATGCAGCAAACACCTTTTCGGTCCTGGGAAGGCCTGACTGTTGGGGGCCCCTAAAAACATGACTGGAAGGGGAATTCTGGTGAACATGCTTGGAGATCCCCCTTCCAAACCTTCCCTCAGTCCCCAAAACATCCGCCACATCCTGGCATGCTTTAGGAATACCTTGAAATACACCTTCCTTATACCTGAGCCAGCAGAAACAGAATCACGTACAGTGACTGAGCAGGTTACAGTCCCTCGTGGAGAGCCTGAGGAGCAGAGGCAAGGCACAGCTACAAGGCAGAGCCAGCTCTGCAGACCACATCACCAGCCACTCTGCCATTTCTCAGTTTCTGCCTCACAGGACATGCTGCAGAAAGCCCAAAATCCCTTCTAACTCTAGAATGCAGAGTGCTTATGCAGAGCGGCCGGAGCTTCTGCAGGTGCAAGAGCACTCTGCGCTTGCTGTGTCCTCCCAGAGAGCCTCTATCTATGCCACAGGCATTAATTTATAACCATCTGCCTCTCGCTGAGTGACTACAGCTCTAACCACCCAAGGGAAACCTTTTGGCTTCTCTACATTGCACGTTAAATCCATTAAAAGTGCCTGTAGTGTCCTCCTGCAGTTGGGATATTGGCTTCTCCTGACATCTTTCCAGCAACATGAAATCCCAAACTTGCTTTTTCTATTTTCGCATAACCTGTAACGTGACATCACGCAGATCATTTTAGAAGAGGACGTCCCATGACCAAAGAAGTTCTCAATGCTCTTTGCTTTGCAAGGCCACAGAAGATGGCATCCTGTCAGAGCAGGTCTTGTGGTCCAGCACAGTGGCAGGCTGAGCCATGTAGCTCCTGTGGAGCCTGCTCTCTCCAGCTGCACTGTAAGGTATTTCTCTGGGAAAGCTGTGGTTTGGCCTCTGTTTGAACATTGTCTCTAACAATCCCAGCAGCTGTAAGCTCTGTGTCAGTGCTCAATGTTGACAGGTCTCCCCACGTGTCACACCCCATGAACCAGCGCAGCCACATGAGAGGAAAAACACTGACATGTTTCTGAGATTTACAAGGAGCAATTCATTTTTGCAGTAAGGATTCCAGGAAGCTGATGAAACTGGAAGTCAACCAGCTCAGAAAGCCTAAATCTACCTCATTTCCTTAATACTTGCATTTTCCATTCCATATTTTTAGCAGTTTGATGAAGCAATAACAGCGGAGAGGTTTTCTGAGGGCTGCATTTCTGAGGTCCTGCTGAGGTTTTGCCTTTCACTGGCAAACCTCCACTGGAAAACAGGCTTCATCTCGACTCAGAAAGGCAGCCTTTGTCCTTGCAGGCAGCTACAGCACATCGGCTTAACGGCCTAAGTTTAGCCTAGACCCAGAAGAAATGACAAAATGAGCTGCTTCAGTGTCACTCACTGGAAGAGATGTTCTTTATACATCTGCTGCTTGAGTTTAGCATTGGTTAAAAAAAAAATACAATTGCAGATGATCTGTTCCTTTTTTGAAGCATCTGTCAAATGCGATTTCCCTGTACCAGGGCGTTTTGCCAGTAAATAGGTGTTACACACGTACATGCCACTCGCTCTGCTCACATCATCTCACTCGTGATGTAGAAACTATATCTGAAAGCGTGAGGTTTGGGGTTTCTTTTCATCTTTTAGATTCAGCACCCTGTGTTGTAAGGTCTCTGCTCTCTGCAGGAGTAGTGGTGGTATGAATCAGTTTCCAGTTTCAAAGCCTTAGTTTGAGGTTCTCCCTGGTTTGGCAGTTCCAGAGGTCCAGTTTAAAACTCATAAAAGCCTGCTGTTCCCATCCCAAGACAAATCATGTAGTTATCAAAGAGGTAGGCACAGAGCAGTGGGAGCCTGACACAAACATAGGTGGGATAAGTGTAATATTCCAGCCAAATGTTAAAAAAATATATATATACACAATCACAAATAAAATCCTCAAATCCTGAATTAGTTAAATGAATCACTTCGGAAGTTCAGTCTTCAGCACCCAAAGTCTGTTTAGACAGTCTTTCAAAAACACCTGCAAATGTACATTCAAATTCCCTTTGCAAGCAGGGAGTAGATTTTTATTTTTCTCCACCTCTTCTGCTGAAGTCATTTTACTTCATAGAAATACTGAAATCTCCATCGTGACGGAGAAAAATGTCTTTCTGTTTTCTGCTCTGGTAATCAAAGCAATACAGGTTTCCAACTTCTGCTCCAGTGAAACTGTAACTAATTTCTGCAAAATGAAGCAACTTCAACAGAGGAGAATGAAAGACATACAACCTGTAGAATAGCACAGTTGGTAAGATGCTCATCAAAGAGGATGGATTTTTCAAGTTGGAGGCCTTTTTCCAAATACAGTGAGCAACAGATTTAAACTCGTATTTTGATTAAATGAGAAGGAGATGGAGTTCCCAGTTTTATGTAAAGCTCTAAATATTTATGTGAAGTCAATATTGTTCTCCCTTTGCATTCATTAATAGCACCCAAACCAAAATATTTTATTCTACTTGAAACCACTACTCTTTAGAGCTGCAAAAAAAGATTATTGCGTTAAACAAAGCCCCAATAATTATTTTGGGCCCACAAAATGTGAAAAAAATTTCTATCTTTCTTTCCACACCAAATTTTGGAGACTCCATTACCAAACTCAAAGCAAATAATTATTTTCACAATTCCATTTCCACCAGCTTTGGACTAGGGACCTCCTTGTTTTGCTCCCAAGCTTTCATACCTTTTTGGAATTAAAGATTTCCAGTCCTGGGTGCTTTGGGTTGTAGAGAACTCACTTAAAAATTCCTTCACAGAAAATGGTTCATATCACCCACATTTTTCTAATAACAACTGAACATTATTTATTTTTATGGTCAAGTAAGTTTTTATAAAAATAAACTTATAGTCTTATAGCATCAAGGAAGTGTTAAGCAAATTTCCTAGGCAGTGGTAAAGCTGAGGGTCATAGAACCATAGAATGGTTTAGGTTGGAAGGAATCTTAAAGCCCATCCAGTTCCAACTCCCCTGCCATAGGCATGGACACCTCCCACTGGATCAGGTTGCTCAAAGCCCAATCCAGCCTGGCCTTGAACACCTCCAGGGATGGGGTATCCACAACTTCTCTAGGCAACCTGTGCCAGTGCCTCACCACCCTCACTGTAAAAAATTTCTTCCTAATATCTAATCTAAATCTTCCCACTTTCAGCTTAAAATCCTCCCCAGCTTTCCCGTAGGCCCCTTTGAGCACGGGCTTGTCAGCAGTAAAAGCCTAAAGAAGACACCTGCAATGTATTCAACCAGAGCTAAGACATAAAACCCCAGGCTGAGCTGCTGATATTTGCCCAGTTGCTACTGCATCTTTAAGGTAGTGGGAAATACTGAAATCACAAATGAAAACTCAGGTTACTGTCTTTGAAAAAGGGAGCCACAAAGCAGAGATCAGAAAAAGACTAGAGAAAACCAGTTCGAAACCCTGAGTTTTGCACCAAATAAGAGGATGAGCTGTTGCTCCCTTACAGCCTTGGAGGCTTCTTCAAATTTGACTTCTGTCATACTTTAAGGGGAAAATCAGGATAGCTGGAGCTTACAGAGAGCATGCTCTGAGGTGCAGAACCAAGCAAAGAACAGGAGGAAAGACTCAGTGCTGTTGCACAGAGCATGTCCAGCGTGGAGCCACTTACTTACATCACTGCTTCAGGCTACACACTGAGACGAAAAGTGTTGCTTTATGCACCCACAGCTTCACAATGCAATTCCTAAACCCTGTGGGATTTAGTCCATTCACCCCATCCTTCCAGAATGGTGTAAAGTCGAAATACAGCGTGGGGACTGCAAAAACATAAATTCAGCTCCCTGTTTTCCTGAGTAAAGAAAATGTTCTGGCTAGTTTCTCTTCAACTTGTGAGGTGTTTGGCCCACCAGCATGCATGCAGTCAGCCAATGGGATAGAAATGAAGAGAAGACATCCCCAGGTATTCGTAATTCATAATTAGCAGCAAGTGGAAAATAAACACAGCAAGGTGCCCTTCTTCGCTGTCCTAACAACCAGAAGTTGTTTTCAAAAGCTGACCATGCTTCAGTGTCCAGGGACTATAAATACAGCCACACTGGCTCCAGACTGCACTTCTCCATTTCTCAGAAACAAAGCAAAAGCAGAAATGTGACATAATGATACAAGAATCCAACTCAGATCCAGGATAAGTGGTAAGAGCAAGCAAAACTCCACTAAAATCCACACTTACAACCAAACAACAGAGACAGTTGCTTGTCCTTGCCAGCTGCTTTGTGCAGCCACAGGAGGTAGAGGAGACTGGTGGGGAAGGCTGATCCCACAGGCATCTCAATACCTGAGCAGTTCTCCAACCATGAGTCCAGCACTGTTCTTGGGGATTTTACAGCCTCATCCCACCACAGCATATTCTACAGACTCAGCTGAGGGCTGCAGAGGGGGAATGTAAAATATAAGTGCCTCATGGCTTTTCTCTGTTTCACCTCACTCACCTACACTGGCACACAGAGCTCAAAGCTTTTGAAATGCTCTGCACCCATGTGTTATGATAAAGTCATGATGGATTATGGCCATACAGCTTCCAAAGCAGGCTCCACCTCTCTTGCAGACACCAGGATAGTACAGAGTGATGCAATATGGACACATGTCCAGGGTCAGATACAACACCAGAACACATGGCTGAACTTCTCTGAAAATTCACATCAGAGCACACAGCCAAGAACAGATGTGGAGGACAAGGTGGGCATTTGAATTTGTGCAAGACAGAGTGAAATCCCCATACTTACCCGCATCTGTGCTCTTCAGTATGTCCAAAGGCTCTCTGTACCAGAAACTTACCCCTATTGCAGGGATAGGTCTGACTAAACTTTAAAATATATTCTTGCTCTGCTGCTTGGGCTTCAGACTAAACCCTGACTGGCAAGCACTGGTATCCAGAAGCACTCTGTTAATACATTTTAACCTTAAATTCAAGCAGCCCTTCAAGCGTAAGGACAAGTTTCTGCAAGCCATCTGCCCAGGTTAAGGCAGCACCATAGGGTTTTTGGCAAAGATGAGCTGGAACCCAGTGCTGCCAATCCCATTGGCCTTACCCCCTCCTGCTGGCAGGGCCTCTGTGGAAGCACCGGTCCCCTCCTGGCACTCCCCAGGCTACCGGTTCAGAGATGAAGGCACTGACTTCGCTTACTGCAAAGATGCCGATGTTACCTGGGATCTAAGACCTCTCTGATGGTTTGAAGCACCAGCAGTCCCACCTCCCCTCCCTCTGGGCACTTTCAGAAAAGTGACTGTGGAAGCTAATGCAATTATTGACATGATTTCATTGCTACTGAGGTGAACAAGCATGATTCACCCTCCAGTGAAATTAGAGTGGTAGGCTAAAGTATACAGGCATAGACAAAAAAACCCACAATGTCTAATCACAAAGCCTTCACGACGTTAGTGGGGCTGGACCTGAGGAGTACAGATCCAGTGGGACCCCACAGGTGCCCTGATTTCCTTCAGGGTCAGGCACACCTATAAGCTTCCCCTTTATTATATGCGTAGCAGCCGTAAGAGCACTAATGATAGTTTTCAAAGGCAGTTTTACAAGGGCAAAAAGACACTCTTGTGAAATGGAGCAGCAGAGAGCCATTACTGCTGAAACACAGACGCGCTGGAGATTGCTATGTTGGAGTAATCCCAAAGATGGTGCAATCCATATACATTTATATGTCCACATTCGTGTGCATGCATTGTTTTTTATATATGTATATATAATATATATATTATTTGCTGCACTTTTATGTGGGACTCCAGTCTGGAAGTTACACTTGAGGTATTTCCCTGAATCCCAAAGCAAACGTCCTCCCATTTACTTGGGAAGGGGAGAGGTAGGCAGAAAAAGGCTTTGTGTCCAGCTCTTGGTATGCACACCAGGTGCTCCCTCTCTGGATGAGCAGCCAGCCTAGTCCTGTAATAGACTCCTCGGTCCTACTGGGCAGTGACACTGGAATTTGCTGGCCCTGAAACATCACTTGTGGAGTTGCTCACAACAGAACTTCTATTTTACCCTTGCCAAAAAAAGAGGGAAAGAGGAAAAGAAAAAAACAAACCCAAGCCACAACGCTTCTTTCTTTGAGTCCTCCTGTCTGAAGTCTTCAGAAGAGGCAAGCAACAGTCTTGAAACCCAAATGCACAAATAAGAATCAAGTGTGGACTTACAACTGATGGTGCTGAGAGAGGTTAAAAAGCATAAGCCTGTTATGTCACTTTGACCAAAATAGACCAACATTGAATCAATGCCTGAAAATGAAAACAAAATCAGGCTTGTACAATATAACATGGTCTCAACACTTCAAGATCGAGTGAAAGAGTTACCCAAGATTAACCATCATCAATTACCTACTGCACACTGTAGAGTTGCTGAAAGATTCTGTCTCAGCTCCAGACTGTCCAGATAGGATTGGGGCAGGACTGTGTTGCTGAAAAGGCTCCTCTTTTCACTAGCACACAGTGACAGGTTCCCATTTCACCACAGCATGTCACTAAGCTTGCCCTGTGGGAATCAGACAGTAGCTCACACCAAAGTGATTCTCATGTCCTCTCATTCATAATCTCATAGCTGCTGTGAAATCCACCCTTCCCACATTTGGAGTCTTAGGAGGAATGTTTTACTCCAGGAAACAAAGAAAAAATAATTAAAATAAAGGTGGCCCTATCCATCCTGATCATGTGTGTTGACTGCCTCTGGCAATGTCTTGGGCAGCAAACAGACCTGTGCTAGCACTGGTGATGCCAACAAGGCTTTGTGGGGTAGAAGATGCCCCTGCATTGAACCTGAATGTCTAGTCAGGCAGACCTCTCCATATTAGTCTGATTTGGATAAGAGTTACTTTATTCTGAGCCTGATCCTGAATCCAGGGAAATCAGTGGAAAAAAAATCCTGACAGGTCCAGTCAATTTCGGATTAGGCCCTTAGAAACAGAAAAATTACTTAACCTCATTAAGGTTCCGAATTACAGATTCAGATTTGTAAAACTTAGGCTACTATAGGTGCTAATATCCTTCTATAATGGCATAAACAAAGCTGAAGGCAAAAGTATTCTGTATTTTTAGACAAGATTTTTAAATGCCGCTTGCTTTGGTCTGTAGATTTCCACTGCCCAATTTACCATTAACTTTTAAAGGAGCAACACTGGAGCAGCACGGATGCTTTTGAAAATCTCACCATCTGCACTGAATTTTTAAGCACACGGCAAAAGAGCAGTCTTGGTGCCAGTGAAACACTGTGGGTGAGAACTACGCAGGCATCCCAGTACTGGGTAGGAGGGGGCCACTGCTTAGTCCTCCTTGGAACAAAGTTTAAATGTATTTCCTGGAAGATGCTGCCTTGAGAGCTGTTCCTCAAGAAACTGAGATCATCACTGATATAACTGATTCTCTCTTTTTCTAAGACTCCTGCAAACTTTAAGGTGAACAAAGCGCCTTCCTGACTGCTCTGATCTTGCTGCTTTTCAGCACAAAATCACTCAAATAGCAGCAGTGAAATCAAATGGAAGAGGTATTTGTAGGAGCTTAGCAAACCGGTCATTATCCCAAGATTTATTTTCTCCGTTCATGTGGATTATTGTTGCTATTTGCCCACTTACAGGTGATTCACCCAGGGCTGTGTGAAGCCCAAGTATCTTTGATAAGCAGGGTAGAACCAGGTGGAATTCCTGGCTGGGCATGCCAAACTCTCTGCAATCCTGCTCCCACTTCTGAGGGCTCCTCCCAAGCTGCCTATGCACAGGAACCAGCAACACTGAGCTTTGCCCCAGGCCAATAGGGACAGACTAGATCCCATGTGCCACCTGGAATGCCATACAGGCAGCAAACAGATCCCAAACTGCTCACAAACAATACTGCTCAGTATTGTCCCTGTGTTACAGCAGGTACTTAGCCTCTTTGGTCTGGGCTTCCTGTCCAGCTAGCAGAGGTAGATGGGTGCTTTCCCAAGCAGTTCAACCCCCCTAAAATTGACTCACCAGCTGGCAAGGCTGTTTCAGTTCCCAAATCAGATGCCTTAAGCTGGTTGCCCAACTGCAAGCAAAGAAGTAACTTAGAGTGGGAGTCAATCAATGCTCATCTAACACAGCTACCATGGCCAAAAAGCTGCCAGATGCTTTGTTCCTGTAATATAGGAAACAAATGAATAAGAAAATGAAAATAAGCCCTGCCTCAACTGACCCCATCTAGAAAAAGGATAGAAATGGGACCTGAATGAGCAAGGTCTGTCTTTACACACCTCTGGAGTCTTTAGCCCACAGGTCTGTCAAGACCCTGCCTGAGATCCACAGCAACCCAACTGGCATCTCGGCAGTCTGCAGAAGGTCACTTTGGCCTCTGCAGCTTGGGACCATGGAGGAGGGTACCCAGTGGCACTGTGTGTCTGTGTCTCTGGGAATATGCCTCCTGGCATCACTCAGCCTTCTATGGCACCACACTAAAAGATTCCTTTCCAGCTCAAATAATGCCAGCTCCTCCATAGGCATCTAAAGTCACATCCTTGCAACATGAGTGTGATGGATGCACTTCACCCCTTAACCAAACTATCAGCAGTTTGGTACAGGCTCCAAAGGAGGCAGAGGCCTGAGCCACAGCCTGGCCAAGAACTCCTCCAGTCCCAATCTATGCTTTGAAAACCAGCAAAGGAGCAGAGTGACACAGCGAGCACTGATGCATATGAGCTTGGAACATCGATCATGCGATTAACACATGAATAGCAGGTGGCCTTTCCAAGACTCATTTATCAAGGAACAAAGAAAGTTGTGAGTACAGGGAGTCTCGTGCATACCTTTCCCATCACATATAATTTGACTACAAGCTAATACTTTATTCAATAAATATAACAGCCTAAGTGAGCCTCCTTTGAGTTCTCTTTGTTAGGCAGCGTGGCTGCATGGCAGTGATCTCCCATTGAGGTGGGATGCCTCTCCAGGTTGCTCCTTGAGGCAGAGAGACCTTTTCCCAACAGCAGATCTTTCGATAAGCCCAAATTGAGCTCTCCTTGAACTGTAGCTACACAGCACGCCAGGTGACTCTCCCCTTGAACACAGAGACACCTCTCAAGGTTTCAGATTCCTCACCTGAAACTAAGAGATCTTTTCTTGACCAAGGCAGAGACATTCCTTATTCGCAACAGGTCCTTGGTAAAGTGAATGATAGCATTCTGAATTAATACTAATGAAACATTACTAATCCATGTAGTTACTCAATATTAATCATTATAAACTTTGTGGAGATAATTTCATTAGACATAACCCACCTAAATCTGAGACTACGACTGGACCTGGCTGCACCTAAGCTCCATTAGGAGTTTAGAAAGCAAGGGGGTCCACTCTGAACCTCATGACTCAGCGGGAGGATTTTCCTTACCCTTTGTGTCTCTGGTCTCTCTGTGAAGCATTCTAACTCAATTCTAACTTAATTTTCCTTTGCATGTTTCTTCCGTGCAGTAGTTAATCAAGGGTGCCTTGCCATCAAATCTTATTAAACCACTGTCACGTTTACCACTGAACTTGGTTAACTCACTGTCTTACATCAATAAAATGTATTGCTGCTTCTCACATGTGAGTGAAGTGCATCACACTTTCTGCAAAAAAATGGAGTAGTTGGCAGGATCCTAAATCAGGATTCGTGATAATGAGGAATCAGAGCCTCTTTTGTTTCATCATTCAAGACAAAGAGTGTCAACTCCAGAGGAGAACCTGGGACGTTTTTGTCAGGGAAACACAAGAGAGCATTTTCAGCACAGGAATGGGTATAATGACTAACTTTAGCATGCAGCAAGCTCCAGCTAAGATGGAAATTTGGGGGTGTTCTACACAAGCAGCATGTGCCTTTCAGTTGGCTGATTCAGAGTCAATTCATGCTCTGACTCTGTGTGTTCACTTTTCTTTCCAGGACCAAGATACTTTGCTTACTGGAAGGTGCAGCAACTGTTCTTACCTCACCCTTTTCTGGGCAAACACCACAGACTACAGGACTCTCAGATTTACTCTTTTAACAGGGGAAGCTGTCAGGTCCCTCTCACACAGGCCTTGACTATAGACTTAATTTTCTTGACTATAAATCCCTTTCTGCAGGAAAAAGACGTCACAGACCTTCACTGAATCTTATTTCCTATCTAGGAAGACAAGAAACAACAGGCAAACCAGACAGAGATCTTTACTGAGAGGCGTGATGACACCACACCAGATCAAAACTCAGAATTAAGGATTTTGAATTTAAACCTGCCATGCTTACACAGGCCATAATTGCACAAAAATACACACTTTCTATCACCACACAAAAAGTCAGGAAACCTGAAGGCAAGATATTTTTTTTAAAAAAACTTTGTTCTTGCTAGAGGTACACTTAGGTGACATCTGAAGTACATTGGTTTTTAGCTCATGTCCTCATCAAAGTTTAGCACACTCCACCTACAAGGCTATATTTTTATTTTGTGGCAGGAAAGCCATTCCTAATGTTATTGACAATTCCAGTGGGTTCAGTCATCAAATACTTCAGGCTCATCTACTCAGTTGAGTGCCACTACTCTTTGACTGGACTGCTGTTTTCCAACTCTCCCCATGAATAAATAATTGATTGAGGACTAATGGAAAACCATAAAGCCTCAGGGGAAGCAGAACAACTCTTTACTGAAGAAAAAGAACAAAAAGTGAATTATTTTAATTTTAACATGCTGAAGTGCATCACCCACAAAAGATACATTAAAACAAATGATTTCCTGGATTTGTTCTAGATAGTCTATGCAGACAAAGAGCAATAGGTGATCTGTGTCCTCTCTGCACTGGGGACACCATACAAGTGTGGTTTACCTGTCCTCCAGTTCTCAAGTAGACTCCACAGTGCTTTACTTCACAAATGGTTTTAAACCTTGTCATAATTTTGCATTAGAAACAGTTTCATGGTAGGATTGTGAAGCAGAAAACACTCCATGGGGGATAGTGGTGTGGATGCTGCAGCATACATCGTGCTAGACTATAACAGGAAAGCAATCACACCATGACATTGCCACTTTCATATCGAGATTACATCCACGTGCATCAGGAACTGATTTTTAAACACAGGGTTACTTCCACTTCCCAACCCACATTGACCCTGTGGTGACTTGTGAATGCAAACCCAGCTTCCTTCCTTTCCAGCCAATTCCTTAATTTTGTACTACATTCCCATCGTGCATGTTTGTGTCTCCACAGCCACTCCTGCTACCTGGAACTCAACTCTTGGACATGGTTCTATGCCCCAAGGCCATGTCACTCCCGGCACTGCTGGCAACTTTCACCATGGCGGGAATGACTCAAAACAGAAAATGCCCAACAAGACAATCCTTATCAATGGCCTTTCATTCCTTCACAGCAACCAAAGCATGCTCCAGGGACAGCTCTGTCCAGACATGGAGTGGGTGCAGCTGACACCCAGTATGATGGTTGAATGCGGCAGACTCTGCCTCAAAGCTAAACAAAGTTTCAGGGATCAGGCAGAAACACTTCTTGTGCATCCC
Organism: Dromococcyx pavoninus; assembly: GCA_033558185.1. Classification (NCBI taxonomy): domain Eukaryota; kingdom Metazoa; phylum Chordata; class Aves; order Cuculiformes; family Neomorphidae; genus Dromococcyx; species Dromococcyx pavoninus. The sequence continues at coordinate 218,818 of JAUMJL010000611.1, read as the reverse complement.
CAGACAAGCCTCTATGGCAGATTTCTTCAAGTGCTTCTCCATCCCAGCTTCCCATCTCAAGACCAAGTGCTGCATAGCCCGACAGCTCTGGTGCCCACATGGCACCTTCGTAACCACAGATGTCAGAGCCCTGGCACTAGTGACGCGTTACTCAAACAGGCGGTGACTTGCTGTTAAACCCAGCAGTCAAGCAAGCAGAGCCCCCCTTCTTCCTCAATTGCCCTGGGAGGCTGCAGCTTTTTCTGGTACTTGACCAGCAAACCTGGGGCTTTTCCCTCATGTGTGGAAAAAAGATAGAACATGGATTTGGCCTTAGTTTCTTCCTGCGTCTTTAAAGGAAAGTGTTGATGTTTAGCACTGGGCAGCCGCTATAGTGCCATCGAGGCTCCTTTTAGAAGCTAAAGACAGCAGGATCCCTCTTTCTGGTGATTTAAGCCTCCTGCACCAGTAGTATGGCCACATTGCTTTCCTATTTGAACCAGCCCTTCCATATCCTCTCCCATCCATGCTTTTCAGGGCAGCAAGGGTTCTGCTAGCTGGGCACGCACGGTGCCCTGCAGAGAGGTGCAGAGATGGCAGGGGAATCCAGCGCTTCCCCACATGCTATAACCAACCTCAGCAGCAAAATGAAGGCCTGGTGCAAGGCACAGCTGCAGATTTCACCCTTAGCAGAGGACAGCAATTTATGGGACTCATGTCGCAAGCAGTTAAAGGAATCAAGAGATTCCCAGGGTTGCTCTAGCTAAGCTGCATTGTGGCTCTTTGAGGTGCTTCTGCTGGCTCCTGCCCTCCCTATCACAACCCCTGCTTTTTGCCAAACTCCAATGCATTTGCTCGCATCTTGTAGTCCTCTGCTGCACCACACCATCCCCTTCACTGAGCCATTCCTAGGATCAAGTACCACTCAGATGAGCAAGACTGGAAAAAATCCTCTCCCTCCACACCCCCGTGCAAGTCCTATATTGGCCTGTTGGTATAAACCACAGATTACTTCATGGCTTTCTTGCACCCACAATCCACATCATCAACCAGTGAGTGGGATGGGCCATATACGCACTAGAGCGCCTGGGCAAAACCACAGAGGGGTTAACCCTGCAGTGAGCTGAGAAAAGGCAACCAGCACAGAGGGCTCTCAGAGGAGCCAGAGGCTGTGACTCATCGGGAGGGGTTACATAAAACCAGGGCTTTCATCGAGGCCCAAGGAATTTCTTTAGGGAGATTCTTCCTCCAGAGACAGGAGAGGGAAGGCGTCTCACCTTTCCCGTCCCAGAGTGGATCCGGTGACTGCCCTGCCAAGAGGGGAATTGCTATTGTCTGGCCAATTGTTTCCAGTCTGGCTAAAAAACTGGACTACAGGAGACTAATTGCTTCACTGGAGAAAAAAAAAAATCCAGTCTGGAGTAACCAAATTATTTTGTAGACTGTCGTTGTTTGGGTTTGTTTCCATCCTGGCTTAACAAGCATTAATGACTTCAGATGCAAGAGAAAGGGGGAGGAAAACCATTAGAGTGAGAACACGATCCACATAGGCATCTCTGCCCAGCACACACTTCTTCCCCAGACAACCACTGTACGGTTGGCAACAGGGCATTGTGTCTGTCTGTCGATCCCTCCCTCCTCCAACCCTTCAGAATGAGGAAGGTGGCTTAAAGCAAAGGGAAACACTAAGTTTTCCTTTTTAATCTGTCTGGAAGTGTCAGCCTTCCCGCATCTCAAATACTTCAGCATGTTAGCTGTGCTCAGCAGCATCTCCAAAAAGCTGCTGTCCCTTCTCAGTGGCAGGGAAACAAAGATAAAACATCCCAAAAGAATGGATGCTCCAGGAGAAAGCAGTATAGCCCAAAGCCTGTAAAATACAGTTTGCTTATTTTGTTTGCAGAAGCCACATTGAGACAATTTCTGGTGTCTGGAGAGACAGAATTAAACCTAAAGCCAAGTCACATAATTAATGCTGAAATTCTTTCTCACATAATGGTCCCTGGGACACAGCCGCCCACTTGGCCAACGTTGTGAATGGCCCTGCCAACACAAGCCAAGAAAAAGCCTGCAAGCAAGTGAGCAATGTCTGTGTTATACCCAGTGGCTGCAGGCATTCTTACATCTTCAGTGTGGGATTCAGGGAATTAGATATCAGGAGCCTATGGGAATTAAGTGCTTACATCTACAAAACAACTCTAATGAGGGACAGTCACCTTCTAACTGGACACATCCCCCAAGCAACAGGAAAACAGCTTGAACCACCCCAACCCACAGCAAGATGCCAACAAAGATACAAGCAGAGTAAAGACTTGGAAATACTAGGAGATGCACCAGGGAAGAAGCAGAGAATTTCAGGACCAGTCTGGTTGTAAGAAAGTGAAGAGAAAGTAGGGAAGGCTCTCTGTCAGTCAAACAATGACTTCAATCAATCGGTCCTGGAGATATTTGATACTCCATACCACATTTTAACTCAAGAACAGGTAAGAGCTAAGCCTCCAGAAACTGTTATTTGACATCCCTTCCTTCTCAGTGTCCCCAGTCCAATTCCAGTTTACTAGTTCACGACAACAGCTAGAATTTGCTTTCTTGCTTCCTGGCCAGTGGGGATCCCGAGGTGCCACTGGATGATGCTGGAAAGCAGCATCCAGCAACTGTGTCAGGAACTTCTCCTGCCTGCCCTGTGGTTTGAGGGCAGACCTGAAGGATCTCAAAGGCAACTGGAGACTGGAGACGCTGAAGTGCAATAAATGGGGCAGGCTGCAAGACAGTTTTCCATTAGTTTTCTCACACAAAATATCAATCTTTTCCCCGGGGCTGTTCCTGTCAGGACAGCGATCAATTTGAGCAGCAGTGGGCAGGGAAATTTCAGGAGTTCAAAATAGCATAGGGGGACACTCCATTCATGAATTCAGCCCACTTGGACTGCAGATGTATTGTGGCTTTAGAGATTTGAAAGTTGGTCTCACTTTGTCCTGACTCTTTTCAAGAAAATCACGATTTCCAAGAAGAAGCACAGGTTAGTATTGCCTTTCTGAAAACAGACAGGAAAGTACACTTCAAGCAGATCAGTCACAGATAAAAGCTATTTAACAGATATGGTGCAACAAAGGCTATTTGGCTATGTCCCTCTGTGCCGGGATATTTCAGGTATGAGTTATACTCATCCCATCTCAAACCTACCACCAACAGATCAGCTGCCATTGACTGGACATTGCAAATTTGAAATTAACTCTGCACTTCAAGGCACGAGCTAGACCAGCTGAAGCTTTGCTGGCTTGCTACATCCCGAGTAGCACAAAGGAGATGGAGAGCTGTAACCCTCCTGCAGGGGTTGGCCGTGGCCTCAAAGAGACCCCAGCAGGAGCAGGTCTTGCTCCAAGCTCTGTGCTGATGCAAGGGTAAAGCGGCCCGGCAGTGCCACGCTATGACCTTTGCAGTGGGTGGGCTGTCTCTTTGGGAGCTCGGCCAGCTGGCAAGAGACAGAGCAGCTCCTTGGCTTTCTCATTTATCAAGGCTGGGAAAAGAAGCAAGAAGCAGGAGGCAGCTGCCAAGTTTTTTGCTCCTTTCTGTGCTCAACAGTGGATGAAGATAGAAATGCTGGCTGCAGAGCTGCTGTTTGGGCCCCAGGTTTCAAACTAGTAATGTAAGAAGTACTGTAATGGGGAGGTCCAGCTAGGAAGAATAGTTATTAAGGAAGAACAAAAATTAAAGAGAAGGTGTAGGCAATGGCAAAGGCTAAAAAGAATTATAAGATTGTGTCAAAAATCCTCAAAACATAGATAAGCATACAATTCCTCAACTTATGGTCAAGACATACTGACAAACAGAAACACAAAGCACACTAATTCAGCTTTTAGGCACAAGTCAACAAGGACACAGGACCTTGATAGATTCTCATACTCAAGTAAATATCAAAAGGAATGTAACCAGATCCAGAGAAGGGAGGAGAAGACCCGAAGCCCACATGCTAAATGTCACACATCAGCTCGGACTCTAACACAGGTACCACAGAGCTGCATCCTTGCTACCACAGCACACACAGGCTTATTTGAAAGCCCACGAAGAGTCTGAAGGGATCACTTTCCACTGCTTTCTACCACACATCTTTACTCTGCTACCTTGCACAGTTAACGCTGCTTTTCCCAATGCCACACCCACCCCCCCCCACCTTCTCCAGCCCCCTTCTTTTTCCAACACAATAAACAAAGCAGCCATAACCCACTTTGGCATGGCATCACGACACTGCTGCCCTCCCCAAAATGGCATAGATCAGAAATGGCTCATATGCAAACATTCACATCCTTATTGGGTAGACTTTGCCACAGCAGCACGCCTGGATCAGATATATAGCTAGTAAATAACATTGCCTCACTGGAAGTAATTTTCCTCATTCATAAGCACTGCTCTACTGTGCTGCCGAGAGATTTGTGAAAGCAGCTTTGGCTTTAATAATGTTAATAATGAATCGTATTGTGAAACTTCAATTGATTCAGAACAAATCAGCTCAGAGCGTGGAGCATCTTTGTGGTTTTGAACACATCACACCTTTTACATGTTTGAGACTTGAAGGCTTGCTCCCACTTCCATTGTTGTCAGCTGGAATACCGCCACTGGCTTTAGTGGAATAATAATCAGGTAATACAATTTTGAGACTAAATTGTGCCTTTAGGCACAGCCTCATAAAAGGGGAGGATTTCAATCCTATTAACAGCAAAGGTGTTATGACTCAGAAGCCAAATCATGAGTAATGCTTTTCCCCTGGCTCCACGGGAATAGGCTTTGCAATTTGCATCCTGGCCCACACCAGCAGCGAACTCCAAGCCTCAGCACCAGCTCGGCTGGCACGCAGAGGGCAGAAGCCAAGCAGTGCCCATCTTGTCCAGGGTACCACTGGTAGAAGATGGAATTTTCTCCCACAGAAATTTTGAATTGTAAACCAGACAACTATTACTGTACTGTTGCCACGTAATAGTTGAAATTTTCTACTGTGTTATTATTTTTAGTTTATTTCTGTATCATTACAGGTGGCTCATGACTCTGAACTAGAATATAAAGATGAAGTGTTACAATGGTGCATCATTAAAAGATAAAGGTACCTTTACAAAATTCCTCTGTTTGCATAAAACCAGAAAACCTACATGCACACTGGCATAAAGAACAAATGATAAACATTGGGATTATTGACAAAGGAAACATTAGGTGCTGATCTTGCCACAGCTAAAAGAATAAGTTAAATTCTCCCCAGATAGCTAGAGCAGTCACTGCAGGCCAAGTATGTCAACAATACTCATTTTCTCTTCATCCCTCTTACATATATAGAAGCGTCACCTGCTGTAGCATGTCATGTTTCAAGAAATCTTACATTTCAGCAAGTCAGAGGGAAGAAATGCAACAGCATTTTGTTGGAATAGTCTTTGTTTTAAAATTTTATACAAAACATTTATTAAGGTTGACAGAGACCTTTCCCTCAGCTATATATATCAGCCTCCCGAATGCTAACTCAGAGGTCATATTTGCTGACATCAATATTGAAAAATTCCTTGATTCAAGGTGGGTACAAAGATAAATAAAATAATTTGATTAATGCTGGGCAATTCTGGAGAACTCAGACTGAAATTTTCAAAAATGGGTCCTTAAAACATGAGCCCGAATGCTCTTCATATCAGGGAACAAGTTAAAAGTCACATAAGCGGTTCTGGCTAAAAAGGTAGCAAAGATATTTAGGGGCAGTTTTCAAAAAGAAATTTTACATAACATTAAAATTTATTTCAATTTTTATTTTTTCTCTTTCTCATGACCTTGATGCATTTAAAAAAGAATGAAGAGGGCAGGAGAGGAAGAAAACCAGTATTTTTGTAGAAAAGTGTCTTAGTTTCGGAAGTTCTAATCTAAGTAATCCCAAGTGTTTTAAGACTTAGAGACTGAGTCTAATCCTGGGCTCTTTTCTTTAAGAACTTGTCTGTAATTGTTACATGTAGTTATTTTATAGAATGATTTGGTTTGGAAGGGATCTTAAAGATCATCCAGTTCCAATCCTCCTGTCATGGGCAGGGACACCTCCCACTCGATCAGGTTGCTAACATTTCAGATAAAATTACATCGCTTATCTGCACTATTTCTTATTTTTATTACTCCAGTACCAGAATTCCCAACTAACACCAAGATTTCATTTCAAACATTCAGTAAGTGAGAGTCTGCGCCTGTAAAAGTGTAGAAAACGAGTTATTACATGCAAATACACAACCACACCAAAGGAGAAGAAGAGGGAAAGTATGAGACTTGCATTTAGGTAAAGGTTACCCAGCCTTGGGGCAGGTGGATGAACAAGACAAACTCTTGAGGCCCCTTCGAGCTCTGGTTTTTAATGATTTATACAAACTCATTATGTGCAGGGTTTGCAGGTTTCAAATCAATCCTTTTAAATAACCATAAAGGAAAAGTAGACACTAGCAGAGCCAATAACTTCTGTAGGCTATTCAGAAGTCCTTAGTCATGTGGAAAGTTGCATTAAAGTTCACAGACTATATACAGTGGAGTCAATGGGGCACAGAGATCTGATATGTGGATCTCAAAACAGGACTGCTCTTCGTAAGCATAACTGTAAATCAGGACTAAACTGTCCTGCACAGTGACTGATTAAACATGACATGGAAACGTGAGAGGCTGGGGTTTTTTTCTCTGTACTTTCCATTTGATCAAGTGCAGAGAAACAACACTTTAAACACGACATGCCAGAGGCTGTAAAAGAGCCCAGCTTGCAAGCATGGAGCAACCATGTTTGAGTGGCAAACAATGTGGAAGATGCACTGTCTAGAGGCACAAAGCAGCCTACAGGAGCTGGTGACTGTCAGATAAGGTAGACACAGACATTACTCCACTCCTGACCCTAAGAGACATTCCTTTAGATTTTCTAAAGCTGAATGAAGCATTTCAAGAGACTCCAGCATGAAAATTTCTCTTCTACACTAAGCAGTTATTGTAGGGATGCAGCTGTGGGTATGCTATTCTGTGCCAATTTGCAGCTTTAGGCTGATTTGCTTCACTCATTCACCATAAAATCAGCTTATATTTCATTCTTTCTGCTGGTCTCATAACAGAGCACATCCTTCATTTTGTCCTGCTTATGTATATCTACTCTCATCTTCAGGTCCCTATCCAGGCAAGTGTTTTTGTCTAGGAGCTCTCCTGAATTGAGGTCTCGAAGGAATAGGGACCAGATCCCACAGCTGAGGTTATGGTGCTACACAGAGTGAAGACTCACATTCATTTTGGCACTGGCTGAGCTGTTTCCCACCCTTTCCTCTCGGATGCAAACAACACACCTCTGTCTGTGTGTAACTGAATCAGGGCAGGGAAGAGCTATCAAACACAGCAAAGACAGCCTACATATCAACTTAATGTAGCACATCCAAGCAAAAACTTTCAGAAAAGGTTAAAACAACATCATTTAAAAAAAGATTTATCTTTATTTGTTAAGAAAATGAAGCTGTGCATAGCACCTAAGCAAACCAATGGAAATTCCTGGATAGACCCCCAGCCAGCCAGTATCAGTCACAGATTCAGTTCAACTGCTAAGTTACCTCCCTGGGGAAAGCCCCTTGACTTCAGGGGAAACAAGATCTGGCTCCAGATGTGAAAAAGGTCATGAGATGAGAATAAACAACATCATCAGTTGCCAAAAAAAACCCACCCCAAAAAACATCAGATGCAGAACATGAGGGATACCATGTCTGCAATGTCTTGACCCATGGAAAAAGCAAATAGCACACTAAGAAGAGTTGTTAACAATGGCTGTATGTAATTAGGAAAGGTATTCAGCTTCTGTTTTCAGCCTGTAATTTTTAATTGATTTTGCTGAAAGAAACTTTAGTGTTGTTTCAGTTAATAAGAGTCTTTCCAGTAAAACTGGTCTCCATAAAAGGCTTATGTAAACCTTCCTTCAAGTGTCACAGGCTTATTGTTTGAATTGGCAGCGAATTAACCTGTTGCAAAAACCTCATTCCATATAAAAGCCAACAGTCATGAGAACACACAGCTGCAAACCTGACGGGTCTCCTACATTAAGGAAAGGTGATGATTTCAGAAACCTGGCCTGTATCCAGCAATCTGTCCAGATCCCAGAGGAGATGGAGTTTTCCCTGTCATAACGAGTACCACACACATGGAGGTGATGCTTTCAGGTAACACACAGAAAAGCAAATACTTCCTAGTAATGAGCCCATCTTATTTTCCTTAAGAGCCAGTGTTCAGCCACCAGTCAAATCCATCTGGATAATTATATAATAAACTTTTGTCTTCCAAGGAACCATGCACCTTATTAAGTGCAATCAAATCATGGGACCTACTTAATGGTGGCTTGTGCTACATCAGAGCATGGGGACTCTGTCCACACCATCCCACGTTCGGAGACATGATGGGGCACAAGCAGACCCTGAGCATCTCTAGAAGGGCCAGCTGCATTAGAAATACCAACACAGACAAAAAGGCAGTGGAATAAGCTAACTAGCACGAGCCCCCAGGATAAAAACAAGGTTTTTCAGCCAACCAACAACCAATCCTTTTCCCAGACTCTCTAGCCCGGCCTTTTATCTCCTCTGGCTCTTGGTCAGCTACATTATCTACATGCTACACTACCAACATCCTTAATGATATCCTTGCCACTGTGCTGTGCCAAGCGGTGAGTGGGGTACAGAGGTGTCTCTACTATCCAACTCCATATCTCAGGCTGGCAAAACCAGCATTAAAATGCAGGGTGCAAAGGTGACACTGTCTCTGTTTCCAGGTATAGTGCAAGTATGTCACCATGCACTGGGGCAGCTCTGTAGGTAGCAGACACTTGTTCTGAAAAGTGACCATCTCAGCCCATGCATCCTGCCAGTGAGACACATTTGTGGGGGGCGAGAAAGAAGATTTGTCATAAAAATCAAGACCATGTCACTAGGTTGGGCTGATTGTTTCATGTCGCCTGTAAAAAGGCCGTTATCTTTCTGAAATCAAAATAATCTGCACAACAAACCTCTAAGCCCCCTTCTCCAAAAAACCCAACCCACAACAATCAAGTATAAGTATAGGTAAGATGTCACTATTGAGGGACACCATGTAAGTGACCTTAGCAAGTGGACCATACACTAGCAAAGTTGTACATCAATGTATGCAAAGGGCTGAATTTGAAGGCAGTAGGGCAGACCTGGCAGACCTGCCATTCTTACAGTAATGCCCTGCTTTTAAAATAAACCCTGATAATGATTTACTATCTCTTTGTTTTTCAGAAGACTATGAGTGGCCTAGCTCACTTGCATTGAGTAAGCCACCGTGCAGCCTAATACTGCTCAGACATGCATGCTGTTTTGTTTTGTTTTGTTTTGTTTCCAGCGTGTACACAAGCCAAAATATGCTGGGAACTGCTGAACTGGGAAGTGAAAGTCAGGAAGAGCTGCCTCAAGAAAAATAGCACATACAGTCTTTAGATAAAAATCAGAAACCAATCTACTTACCTGCAACAGAACCCAGCATACCATTTCTCTTTAGAAGTAAGCTTAAAGAAAGCAAAGATTTTATCTGTAACAGCTTTGATTATTGCCTAACCTTTTCCAGGCAACATCCAGCACAAGCTGATCCCAAATGTGTCCTTGTCTTGCTCCTCAGTGGTTAAAGGTACACAATATACTATGATTTGACATGTTGAAAATGTTGCTTTCATGACTGGATGCATTCTAGTCCTACCCCCTGTATGATAGGATAAGGAACCACAACGAACTGGTTGACATTTTTTTCAGGAAGCAACTATAAATAGGTGCCACTGAGCTGACAGATAAACCTCATCTTAGGGCAAGCCAGAGATGTTTTCTTGATAAAGCCATTTCTCCTTTGCAGTGTTGCAAATGGAAAAAGAAAAAAAAAAAGGCAGTCTATGAAACTCAAAGCTTTCTTTCAAAAAATCCCAAATACACACATACATTTATGGGAATCCTATTCTGGCCAAGGCTTAGTGACAAAAAGCAGAGTTTCCTTGAAGCGAGGAGCAAACTCACTGAATTTCAGTTGCATCATGCAAACCACCCTGTGAGAGCACTGATCCAGCAGTAAGCGTGGTTTAATGTTAAAAAGTTGCATAAAACCAAAACACACAACCTGTCTCAGGAACCCCATTCTCACAGACTCACAGTAGCAATTACAGAAATACTGCACTACAGCTTCTTCAAACTGCATACGTGCGGCTCAAAAATGAATCAAGAGACACCTGATTTTAGCTGTTACTAGCATTGTCACCTCATACCAGAGTGACACATTTCAGCTCCTTCTCAAAGAACATCTAGTGCTGGCTCTAAAGCCTTTCCACCATTTCAAAGGAGAGAAGACCCAGCTTTTGGCAGCACTTGTTGCAAAAGCAACTTGACTTACCAAGGGGACTATAATTGCGTTGGTAAATGTAAACTCTCTCCTGAACTGCTTAATCTTGAAAGAGGCAAGGAAAAATACAGTATTATTAAGTTTAAGGTTAGCCCAGAAGAAAAACAAATGACCCAGGGTATTCTAGGCCAGTGACTCCCTTGCTCCATTGACCCTGGGAATCCAGAAAGAAGAGGCACATGGAGCAACTTGTGGTAAAACTCTTTCTGGTTATGCTTTTCCTGGTGTCTCTCTCCCCAGCTCCCAGTTTGCTAAGCAAACACTCACATTCTGATCATAAAACGTCCAAATTTTCCAATCTTACACAAGTGCAGTGATTCCCTTCTGAGCATCTCATTCCATCCTGCAGACTCGTTCTTAGAGCTTGGTGTTTGTGACCCGACAGAAGCAACCTCAGCTCAGTGCAGCCACAGTCAGCAGCTCTCTCCCCTTACAACTTCCAGAACAGAGTCACTACAACTAATTTTAAAAAACCGAGTCATACCCCTGTAAGTCTGCCCTGTACAGCTAAAGCTACCTGACTCCATGGCTCAACTAGTTTTCCAACAAGATCAAAGCCCACACAGTTGTTCGAGGAGCTTTTCAATTACTCCTCCGGTTTCTATCATGAATTACAGCAGCGCTTGAAGAGTGCCAAAACCCAGAGGGATCAATTACTCCTGCCCTGTGACAGGCAGCGGGCTTGGGGGGACAGGACAAGTTGTAAGCACAGTGGCATTACCTTATGCACAGACACCATTTTGCTGCTGAATGATTGACAATAACTACTGGATGTCACTATTTTAAGGATAATGTCATTTGCGTAATTATCCTGCAAGGTCTCTCTTCAGTGGCTGGCATTATTCACAAGGGAAGAATTAGACTGAAATCCAGCTGTAGAGTAAGCAGATTTGCTATTCTATGCAGACAATCACGGTGCTTTAGAAGCTCGGTACATATGGTATACATCACCAGTAATTTTTACATTCTTAGGACCTGGGGCATATTAAAATGTCACTCCTTCTCTATTTCACTGTGCCACATATATCACATGATTTCATACTTAAAAATAATTTAATATTCTCTGTCCTCACCTGACCATCTGTTTCTTAGTGGAGCTCAAGCTAGTAAGAGAAAGAGAAATTGCTTTTACTTGATCTATCCTATCATCTCACCATCATATAGGAAAGTATCCTCGGCACAGCCCCTCGCCCTTTGGCTGCTTTAGCCCTCAACTATTCTGGTTTAAAATGTGTTCAAGCATGTTCAAACTGGGGTTTATCTGATAAGGGACAAAGCACTGAAACCAGAAGTGCACTGCCTGGGTTAAACTATGCAAAGCCCCAAACCAAGTGGCATTCGGCCCAACCCACAATCTGAAATGGCACTAACAGAGCCTGACTGGGACTGGAACTGGTCCCATTCTGGATTCAGTTGTGGGTCCCAGCTGTACAAGTGTACCAAACAGCAAAAAGGGAGAGATGACGTTATTCTTTGCAGTGCTGGCATGCCACAAGTAGAATTGAGCAGGACTACAGCAAACCATACCCAAATATGCATTTTTTTGCCTCGGAACCTAGGTAACAGTATTCCAAAGAAAACAACTGACTGTTCCTTCTTTCCAGTGCTCTGGGTAAGAGGATGCCAGAGATGTTCTACAACGCGTACCAGAAAGAAACCTTTCTATACAACCAGATTGTCTCAGTGCTGACATCTCCTGGCTTCAGATATCCTGTTCCATCCCAGAACAAGTTTGCTCTGCCCCTGGTTTTAGGTGGGAAGATTATGGTCAAATTGTCATCTTGGTTATGGAGGCCTTTGCAAAGCAGACCAGCGGTCTGATCTGTGCTGGCTGGTCCACGTCTTGATGCATGAGTTGATAGTGGAGCACTCTGGCAGTACAGAAGAGAATAAAAATAATCAAACTGCCCCCCTGAGTACAAAGGAATGAGGAAAAAAAAAAGAGTGTTGTGTTGTGTTGTGTTGTGTTGTGTTGTGTTGTGTTGTGTTGTGTTGTGTTGTGTTGTGTTGTGTTGTGTATGGGAAAAGGCTTCCTGAGACTTGCCTTGAGACCTGAGAGCAGGGGCTGATGCAGGGAGGAATGATGCTCCAGTCCCTTGTAAACACAAAGAATCCAGATATCGACAGGAAGGAAAAACTCCCACTGTAGATTTATGGCAGGAATGAAAAGACTTTTAGTGGCTGAGCTGAGAGGCACTTGGATAGGTACATCAAATAGATAAGATTTAAACACAGGCCAGTAGCTATTATAGGGAAACAATGAGGCTTGGGTGTAACAAGTACATATTAGCCTTTATATATCAAGACAGACAGCGTCAATAGCAACAGCTCCTTGTGTTTACCTCCCAGAAAACCTAGGAAGGTTTCACTTAATGCTTCTCCCTTTGTCATCAGTTTCACATGTGCTCTCCAGTAGCTGTACAGGCCCAGAGCAACACAACGGAGCCTTCTGTCGGTCAGCAGCTAACACCCAGTGGCCACACAGTCATCCGAGGTGCAGACAAGGGGCAGATCTGGGGCTGATACAAACCAGCTACATCTGCAGAGCAACGTCGACTGACACCAATACAAAATCTAACCCCCGCGCCTCAGAGGAAAACCTGTTCTTCCATGTGTTCACACACACGTCATAGACTCTCCCTGCAGTCAATACTACAGCCAGAAATTTCACTCCTTCCTGGAAGCTGGTGCACCTTGGCCAGGGTGCAGAGGGAAAGTGGAGGCACTGTTATCCCAGCTGACACCTTGTTCCTGGTGGGCAGCAAGTGACAGTTATTTTATTCAAGCAGAAAACTCAATCTATCAGTCGTGGAGTTCAGACAAAGGGAATGAATGACTGAATGCAGAGCTCACCGATAAATGATGCCTCTTTCATGGAGAAACATAAGTGCTGAAATAATTTCTGCAGCATAGAACCGGGCCCGATCTTCATCGAAGCGACGAGACTTCTGAATATGGAACATCAAGTCCCCGCCATTTACGAACTCCATCACGAAGAACAGGCGATCCTTCACACACACAAACACAACAGATATGAACAGCGTTAATCATATCCTCTGTCAGACTTAGAAAATTCTAAGTAACACTATTATCTATGAAACAAAACCAGATTAAGCACCCATGAGACGCTGGGGAGGGGGTGGGGGAATCCTGATTTTTTTCAGAAAAGTTAAGTCAATACCAGGAAGATCTGTTAATATCTCCTTGCCTTGCAGTCAACTCAAAAATTTTGCCTCTAGTCAGGAAATGAATTTCTGTTCACATGTGGATTAGGCATATCAGTAGGTGTGTGCTCATCATTAACCAGCTCCCACTGGGCTTCCTGAACTCTCCTTAGTCTGAATCAGCAGAGGATGACAGCCCTTCAAGAGCACCCTCTGAGATGAGTGGGCTCAAGAGAAATATGTAAAAAGTCACTTTCTCCCTACTAAACACCTGAGATCTCTGTGGAGAGATGCTCTGTAATATAACGTGCATAACCAGACTGCCGCTTCGCCACAACAGCACAAGGGCTCAGGAACTGTAATAACAATGCTGTCTCATGGGGTATCTCAACATTATTTCTAAGGAATGTGCGTTGTTTTCCAGAACAGGTTTTCCTGTCATGCTCTTGCCTAGCAGCAGCTTTTTGGACCCTCAGATTTCAGCTTTCCTCATAGCTCTGATTAACCTGCAGAGACCTCTGAGTGATGAAGGAACTGATAAGTATAAATCAAGATTTCTGCTGAGCAGAAAAGCAACTCATTCAATAAAGTGTAGCTCATTAACCACAGCTGCTGGTCTCTGAGGTTTCTCTTTTGGCTTTGTTTTTTGTTTTTCACAAGAGTCTATACATGAGGAGGCACTTGCTTAGGCTGCACGCTCAACGGTCTGGATACGGGTTTAGTGCACGCAAAAGGGGAGCTCGCTGAATTGTGAGAAGAATGACACACAGTGATTTATCACAAAACTAAACCCTGGAATTGTTGCAGTCTGGTTCAGAAATTTCCCCTAGTAATTGTTTCAGGACACTCAGTATTGATTGTTTCAGTTTGGCTCTGAATACCAGGAACAAGCAGGCTGGAAAAAAAGAGGTACACAATTCAGTTGAGACCAGTCAACCCTTTAATGGCACTATTTGTCCTTCTTTTCTCACAAGCCCCCTCCTAGGTCTGATGTTAATCATCCACAAGCTAGTTTTAAACCCTCTCTAAGTTTAAGAGGATAAGCATTGCTATGCTTCACTTTCTGGCAGCCAGCCAGCTTGAAATGACTATTGGTATTAACATCTTGAGATGCACATAGCAGAAGAAAAGCAACCAGGAATATTTTCATTCTTCTCTGGACATGAGCAGGAAAGCAAACGGCTCGTGACAGATGAGGACAACCTGCTCCTCGTCACTATCCTAGGCTCTGCCCAACAGCTCCTTCTGGGCTCCTTCCAGAAGCTAAAATAGATGAGTTTCCAGCAATCTCCCAAATCTACTGTGTTTAATGCCTAGACCACGTGGTAACGGCTATCACCAGTCCATATAACCACAACATTTCATTGTTTCACTTTGCCTTTATTATAGGGCTGCTGAAAGACACTCAGGCTGGCTCGTCTATGGCAGCACTCTAAGCCAAAGCAGCACAAACCGTGCAAACCCACCATCAACCTTGGCTCTTCAGACTTGGATGAATACGAGCCAGCAGTGTGCCCAGGTGGCCAAGAGGGCCAACGGCTTCTTGGCCTGTATCAGAAACAGCGTGGCCAGCAGGACCAGGGAGGTGATTGTGCCCCTGTACTCAGCACTGGTGAGGCCACACCTCGAGTGCAGTGTTCAGTCTTGGGCCCCTCACTACAAGAAAGACATTGAGGGGTTGGAGCGTGTGCAAAGAAGGGCAACGAGGCTGGTGAGGGGGCTGGAGAATAATCCCTATGAGAGAGACTGAGGGAATTGGGGTTGTTTGACTTAGAGAAGAGGAGGCTGAGAGGAGACCTCAACACTGTCTACAACTACCTGAAAGGAGGTTGTGGTGAGGTGGGTGTTGGTCTCTTTTCACAAGTGACAGGTGATAGAACAAGAGGAAATGGCCACAAGTTGTGCCAGGGGAGGTCCAGACTGGACGTCAGGAAAAATTTTTTCACTGAAAGGATAGTCAGGCATTGGAACAGCTGCCCAGGGAGGTGGTGGAGTCGCCATCCTTGGAGGTGTTTAAAAGGCGAGTAGACGAGTTCCTTAGGGATATGGTTTAGCAAGGGGACAGGTATGGTTGGACTTGATGATCTCAGAGGTCTTTTCCAACCTTACGATTCTATGATTCAGCCCACATCAAATCTCTAATGCCACATCTTCACTGCAGTTGGTTAAACTGAATCTGGCTATGCTGTGCCTTCCTGTTGGGCCACCCTTCCTTCAGCTGCAGTGCAGATATCGCCTCTGCCTTACCAGTCGGGCCAGCTCTTACATCTCCTTGTTATTCTTTCCCGCCTCCTTCCTCCCTGATCTCTCCTCATGTCACATGCTTATCTAGCCCAGCTTGTTCAGACATCTCTTCAAGCCCGTACTTAAAAAAGAAATCCCTCTTGCCTGAACTCCAACAGGAAGTCATTTAATTTACCAGTAACCTGGGGAGGGATGTGTGTGTGTATTTACGTTAGCGATACACATGCTTGTATAAACATGCATACAGTTAGGTGAATATGCATATATTTTCTACTCTTTCCTTAAAGGTGAGCTTCAGGGACACAAAGCCAACTCTTCCTATCTTAAAGCATACAGGGCCTGCTTCTCCAGTGCTGGCGAAACTGCACAGCCCACCTGGACGTACTTGTCTGTCCTATGATGCTTAGAAAAAGTAGTATCTTCCTTTTTCTCAAACATTCAGGCGAGCACAGAAACAGCCAGTTTTTAAGTTCACATCACTGCTGACATGGAATTAGCATCTTTTTGTTACAAACAGCTCTTGCTTCAGACTAACCACAAACCTGAGCAAGTATCATTGCATGTGTTCCATACCACTCACAAGCACTAACAGCTAACACCTCACCTCCACCCACGGTCTCATTTCACACATCAAGCATAAATCTGGATTACTTAATAACTGAAACTCTCCCACTTGAGCCTGACAAAACTTCGGACTATCCAATTTTTTTCTTTAAAAAGAGTGCCAAATAATTGTCTGTACAATTTTCTAACACTTAGAAATCCCACAAACTTGATGAAGAAAAGAGCAGGATGAGTATTATAACCAATTTATAATACAACATTTGTGCATTGTTCTGCTTCATAACTGGAAACAATATCAGAAAAATCAGCACTAATGACCATCCTTTGGGGACCAGCCAAGCATTCCATTTCTACTCTGAAGCAAGGCCATCAGCTTGCCAAAATGCAAAGACCAATTCCTCTTCGAGGAATCACTCAGATATAAAATAAAAGTGGTATTTTATTATAATAATAATAGTAGTAGTAATAATAATAATAATATCAACAACAACAATAATAAAATAATAATGGTAATTTGCAGCAGGCAATGTAACAGTGACTAAACAGCTAAAATAAGGGCCAGAAAAAGGCAATGTTAAACCAGTAGATAGTTCAGACACTTGTAAATTTGACCTGACTTAGATTTATGTGCCTCCTCTCTTGGGGTCTACCAGCAAGAATTAGGAGGAGTTGAAAGCTGGAGTGTTTTTTGACAGGGCTTAGTGCTGAAATCCTCGCATTTCTATTTTATGTTTTGCACTGCTGAGAAGCAATGCTATCTCTGTTTGACGTCAGCAAAAGTAACAAAAGAGCATTTGAGTCAACAGGAAACCGTGACGCCAGAGCCTTCGCAGCAGCACCAGCCACATGAGGAAATCACATTGCACCATTTCTGGACTGGGACAGAGATAAATAAAGTCACACAGCAATTGTTACTGTAAATTAAAGAAACACTTGGAGGAAACAAAGTCCATGGGACCAGTCATGCTCATTTCAAGGCTGGCCTATATCTGGAGATTAGCCCTGCCAATATCAGAGCAAGAGAGCTGTTTCACAGTTTTTTTATTTGTTTAAATTCCAGTTTGCCATCTGCATTTGTTTGCCTGTTGGCAGGGCAAGGGCTGCTGAAAGCACAAACTGTGTCCTGAGGACAGCATTTGATAGCAATTTTTTGTATTTGTTTGTTGCCTTAGCAGGGTGATGGTGGGGCTTGAAGAGAGTCCCTGCTTACAAAAGCCACTGGGTGGGACAATCCACATACTGGTTACTGTCCCTTGCAAACACAAGCACTCACTGAAACCAACTCAAACATCACTTTAGCACTACTAGAAAGCTTTTCTGTACCTTCATATCTTTCCTGTTCATCACAGTGGAAAAATATTTATTATATTTATATTTTTCTTAAAACAGCATCCTTTCCCTTTCCATGCCCCAAAACAGCCAGTGCAATGGCTACCTTCCACCTCCTTAGAGTTAATAGCCATGGCTGACGTCCATGTACAACCCACACAAGACCAAAGACCTCTGAAGACAGCTAGGGTGAGAAGCTTATCTCTGATCACAGGCTTTAGTGCTAAGTAAATTAGACAGGGCAGCACCACTGCCCAGTTCAGGCAGCATGGAGGATGGAGAATGGGAAAGACAAGTGTTTCCTACGTGCATAATAATAGCAAAGCTGACTCCTCTGTTTGCCACCCTACGAGAGCTGCTGTGCTAAGGAAAGTGTGGAGGCTAGAAGGGACTTCTCTCAAGAGAGTCATTGGTGGAGATTCAGGAGACCTACTGGAAAACAGCCTCCAGAGCTACCTGGAATAGGCTTGGATATCTCCATTGCAGCAGAGTTCTCCCAACCACTGCTTCTGCCCATATTGATTCCTTGGCAGGACAAAGGGCTCAGTCACCCCACCATGGACACTTCCCAGCAGTAATCTCACCCACGCCTCCTCTTTAGCTGACAGCATCTGGAGGACATGGAGACCCAACTAAATTCCATTTAGAGCAATGGTCCAATCCCCCACCAGCAAAAAAAAAACAAACCCAAAACCAGAAAAAAATCAGCTTGGCCCTGGAATTTTGCTAAGTTTGCATTTCATCTTCTTGGAAATAATTTATGCACGCAACTCCTTAGAAAATCAGCACTGACTGAGCTCAGTCTGAGCTCACTGAAGCCAAAGGACTTCCCCCAAGGAAACAGTCATTTTTCACTGTTTTGCCAATTTATGCTTTGCAGAGCAGAAGGCAGGCTTTCAAAATTATCTCCATACAGAGACAGCTGTGTCACTACTTCCCAGCACAAGTGCATTGTTTCCAAAAAGAGTAGCAGGGCTTAGAAAGCTTGCAAGCAAATTATTACAAGATAATTACAAGAGCTGGCAGGCTCCCTCAGCACTCCCAATGTTCCTGTTCTCCCTTCGTGGTCCACAACTCCCACACAAAGCAATCTGCCTCAGGTCTTGCTGGGAGCGCGCAAATAAACTGCGCTGTCTCAGTACCAGGCTTCGGAAAGCCACATGTCCAAGTCCCCCAGCAGCGCGAGTGCCCATCCGTATCTGGGTCAAGTCATGCCAAAGCACAGGAACCCCGGAGGAATAACGAACAGCTGATTTCTCAGCATTTTATCTTTATAGGAGGAGGACAACCATGAACCACGCTCAGGCTCTGCTTTGTTCCGAAACACCAAAATGGGCTTCAGCAAGGCAGTGCCACATCCTCACAAGCCGCCTGCTGCTCCCAGCTGTGTGGATTACAGGAGGGTCAGCTGCTCAGAGGGGTTATACGTGGCAGTGTTTCAAAACCAGAGAGGATTGCAGGTGTTATCAGAGTGGGCTCACCAAGAAGAAACTGCCAAAACAACCTTTGCACACTCACAAGTGTGCGCAAGAGCTGAAGCAGATGTAATGACTGAGTCCCAAATTTCTGGATGGTGTCAAAGCTGCAATCTCCTGACTACAATGGAGCAAGACAATGACTTATGTGAGGCAAAGCTGAGGTCCTATGATTTCAAATCAGAATACATTAAGCAGAGGAGATGAAACACTCTGTGTTACACTTGTTCAGCCAGGATTATTTGCACACATTAGTGATAGTTCTTAAACACGGCCACAGCGATGACTGCCACAGCACCTCCACTGCTCCGCTCATCGCACAGCCCAAGACTCCCAGATGGACACGGCGGCGGCAGAAAGGCGGCAGGTTTTACAGCCATCTGCCATAGCTGATTTTTGGTGCTCTGTTAGCTGGGTTACCTCTCTGCTTCAGTGACTGCAGAAGTACATGCCAGCCCCAGGAACCACTTCTGCCCAGGAGCAACCAAGCGAGCGTGCCACAGACAGAACATACAGCCCTGGGGCTATCAAGGACTGGGGAGATCGCACGCATGCTGCCACATCTGGAATGCTGACAAAGGGAAGGTTTCTTTCTTCTGCTGTTTTTGGGATGGTTTTTAACCAGAAGGATGTGCAAGTGAATATTCAGCAAACTCAGGGAGGGGGTAAGTCTCCTCCAGGCTGAGCAGGTGCTGAGCGCATTTCTGAGAAGCGCAGGTCACTTCCCCACCTCAGGCTCGGGTTTAGCTCCTTTAACAAAGAGCTGTTGGCATCGTTGTCACAGCTATGGGAACAGGGCAGTTACCACGGGTTATCACTTACAGCTGTGCTCTGCTCTCTGAAGCTGCTGATAACAGGCACAATGCAGGCTTGCCTATGCCGCGGCAGCGAGGCACATAAACATCACCTAGAGAATAACAAACTGGCTCTTGCTATTTGCATAAATAAACTCAGCGGGGTCCCTCGGGGTAAAGGCTGCCTCCTGCACGCATGTGCGCACAGCACAGTATTAACCCTGAGCTCATTCCAGAAGAGCTGAACGACAACCACAACCCAGGGCATGCTGACTGGAGCTGTGGGTTTGCCAGAGCAACAAAAAAAAAATCATGAAACTAACCACACACTCCAAATTTACGCCCCTGTTTTCTTAACTATATGGTTGAAATGTCAAGCTGATGGGCTGGACAGATTTTGTAACACACAAATTCAACTGTTTCTCTGAAACAATGTATGCTTTGGGATAAGGGAGTAAACTCATCCCGTCAAGACTGTGTAATTCACATCAGGATGACATGATTAGTTTATTTTATGACCAGAAACTTTTACTCAATATACACAGAAGGATGATTTTTATTACTTTTTTTTCACTTGTACCTGCTCTGTTAAAAACAAAAAAAAAAATCCCAACTAGGAAAAAAAGAATCTCAGGTATTAAGTCCACCAATTAAATCACATACAAAAAATGGCTGTGTAATCCAAATTTAAAAAAAAAAAGAAAGCCAGCTTGGCCACCACTAAAACAGAATATCCAAAAAATACAAAACAAATTGAAAGAAATAATAAAATTAAATCTTCCCCTCCAGACATTTTCAAATGGCATAGAAAACTCCATGAACACTCCTTCCCACCTGAAAGATCAAAAAACCCAAAAGGCTGGCTGAACTTAGAGGGGAATCAATTGAGAAATAAGGAATAGAACGTATCAAGCTATAGACATTCCCCGTTAATCAAAGATTTATAGGACATCTGTACCCCTCAGCTGGTTGCTGGTATCATTGTGTCTCAGAAGAAAGTAGCTCTGTAAAGATCACAATCTTTTTACAACCCTCAGTACAGAAAAAAGCTACTGGAACTGCTGTTTCCGGTTGGGAATGACCAACTTGAGACAGCTCTGGCCTATTTTTAATAATAGTGGATTCTGCACCATCTGATGGCCTCAGATAGTGCTGTGGAAGGCTAGAGTCCTCTCCAAGCTTAGCCAAAGGTCTTTGGGAAAATTAAGAGTGCTGAAACACCCAAAGGCCACTTGGAAATGGCTTGCTATGAGGCCTTTGTACATCCATATTCTCTCCTCAAACACCACTTGGAAAGCAATACAGATTCAAACAGACTGAAACATACAGCAACTGCTGGGATTCACCTCTTCTCTGAGCTTCAATTGTCTTTTCTTTCCCCTCTGCTCCTCAATATGGACCGGCACTTGCTCACTGAAGCTGTTCATGAGCTGGTTCCACTTCAACCCCTTTTTATGCCACAATTTCCTCAATTTTAAGTTTGAAGAATGATATTAGTTTCAAAGACTGTGGCAAGCCATAGGCAATAGCATCTCCTTCAGCCACCCTTGCACTAAGCTTGATAATTTTGTCTAACAGTTACAACCTCTCTCATTACTCACTGCAGATGGAGACAGGTATTTTCTCAGCTTCATAAAAAAGCAAGTACCCAAAAGTCCCCCAGCAACCAGGGGTGGGAAAGATACAGTCAGTGGCTACCAACGTGATGAAGGCAGCTAACCCTTCAGTCCATATTTTCACGTCAGCTCATATCACCTCAGTGTGCAGCCTGAGTGTGGGCACCCTGCACAGTTCACAGATAAAATCAGAAATGTCAGTCTGAACTTGTTTCATCTTTCTACAAGAAAAAACACTCTGCCTACAAAAAAAAAAAATCTGACCCAGTATGTTTCTGCAATGAAGAGATCACTGCAAGATGTTACTGTGCACATCAGGGAAAGCCAAGCCTTTCAGACTGGGCTTTGGAAGCTTTCACACACACGGTTTGCCAGCAAACATGTCAGGGTTTTGGTGGATATGAACACTGTAAAAAACACAGAAAGACACAGTTTTGACCAGTTTGCCTTTATTCGGTGCTAGGCAGGACAGGAGCCAGAGAAAGGCAAAAATCAACTGCCCCTCCTGTGGTCCCAAAGCCAATGTGAGGGCACCACAGCGCACACACACCTGCAGAAGTCACACTGGAAAGAGGAAACTCCTCTGTATCTCCCTGCCCAACAAGCTCCCTGAAAACCTAACTTGCCACTCCAGGACCCCAAGTAAAACACAGCTGAAGCTCTTTTGAACTTGACTACAGCAGGACCCTGCAGCGAGCTCCCCCAGTGGGATATCTATGTTTATAGCCGGAAGGCACGCCAGACTGCAACAAACTTTTTTCAAAGTGTTTTTAGAAACAGGATGCCCTCAACAACATCTTCACTTGATTTTGACTGACAGCAACAAAACTGTAGTGTGTGCTGCCTTCCAGCACAGTGGCTTGGGGTTAGAAAGGGTCTTAATGCTCAAGAACACCAGGAAAAGTCTCAATGCTTGCAGAAAAGCATCCAAGAAGTGCACTTGTATGCACGTATGGAGTTGTGCCTCCCCGACATGCTAGAGAGGGAAGGGTGGGGGTTTACAGCCTGGAGATGATCAAAGCTATCCTTGCTGCTCCCAAAGGCCTCCCTCTCAGCGTTTTTCAAAGAGAACATCAAAGAGGCCTCACCGCTTCCTTACCGCCCACCAGAATGCTCCAAGGCCTGTGTCAGGATACTTGTTCATCTAACCAGAGACCCAGGAAGCCTGCTGCTGCCTGTCCAGCCTTCCCTATCTCCACCACGTCAGGCTCTGCCCCAGGGCTGCCCTGTGCTCTACGCATTTGCTGACAGTGGAGTGGCTGGTGGACAGCCAGGCTGATGCTGCAGATTCCCTGGAGGGACCATGACTCAGGGACTCCCCTGGACA
The DNA here is from genome assembly GCA_033558185.1 of Dromococcyx pavoninus. NCBI lineage: Eukaryota > Metazoa > Chordata > Aves > Cuculiformes > Neomorphidae > Dromococcyx > Dromococcyx pavoninus. The sequence goes on along the minus strand of JAUMJL010000611.1, from coordinate 195,916 downwards.
TACAAGAGCACCTAAACCTCTTCTGTGGCAGTCAGGGACCAAAGGGTAGGCGAGCAGCCAGCCAGCTGCCACTGCTCAATCCCACACTTTGGCTGGTGGGCCCTCATTTGAAAATTATGCCTCTATCAAAGGTTCCAGGTTAGCTCTGATACTTATAGGGGGTGAAATACAGGTTCATCTCTCTAAACACCTGGGTGATCCATGATATGATGTCCACTCTGGGAAAACTACCTGAGCGCCCCAACAGCTAGCAGAGATGTGGAGAAACCTTCCCCTTCCACGTCAAGGAGCATGACATCAGCCTGTGGCTTGTAAAGGGGATGGACAGCAGGCTGCCCTCATAAAATAGGACCAGTTTCATGATTATGCTGTCCTGGCTTCAAGAGCACCCCTGCTAGCTATTATCTCAGAAGGACGGTCATTACAGAAAATCACATCCTTCAGCCAAGTTCTCATGTCTCACTATTTTTGGAATGACACAGGCAGGCTCTGTGCCTCAGCAACTGTCAGCAGAGTCACATGGAATGAAAATCCATATAACGATCAGGCTAGCAGGGACAGTACTGGAAACAGCACCGCCTGTGGGACGGTCCCCTGGATGCACCCCGCGGTCATGAGAAAAGGGATAAGGGCAATAAACATAAAGCCCAGAAGCTATCTGCCACTATTTGCATTGGAAGCTGATCTTCCCCAGCTCTTTTTATTCTTATGCATACAAGTGGAGACAAAAGGATTCAAAAGCAAACCACCTAGGCAGGAAGGATGGTTCCTAAACCCCAAAGAAGAGAGGACCTACCTACTGCAAACTCATTTTAATTAAAGTGTTTCAGGAGTCACATTCCCCAGGATTAAATTACCAATTTAGCTATTTATACATATAGCCTCTTTCACATGTTCGAGGACAGTATTGTTGAAGTGTTGGATGACAGCAGTGTCAGGTAAATGGAAATGAGCATTTTTTGGTGCTAACATGGGAACCATGACTATCTACAGATCAGCCCCAGCACCTGTCAGCACCTCAGAGATTACTGCAGCAGGAGCATAATCCTCTCTGACACTAAAGGATGATTCTAAGGCCCTAGAAAAAGCAGAGGTAAATGGCTTAGGTGAGGCGGAAAGTTCCCAAAGCAAAGCTTTAAATTAAAAAAAAAAAGATAATTAAAAAAAACAAAGATGTGGTGAGCAACCAAGACCTCACACAGATGCAGCTGGAGCAGGACTTAAACTGCCCCCCTGCAAGGGAGCAGTAGGACTCCTTCCTTGCCTTTCACAGGAAAGGAATCTGGAGGTGCAAGTCCAAAATTGCCCATCCCAGTGCTGGGCACAAACAGGGCCGCGTCCAGCCCATTCCAGCCTTCTGTGCAGCTAATTTTTCCCCTTTAGGCTTTGAAAACTGTGACCTATACCAGGCAGAGACAGCCCTTGCAGCTCCTACCACCTAGTGGCTGCAATATTTCTCTCAGCAATGAGGCTGTTCGGAGGTCAGGCAGCCTCAGCCCACCCCGGGCAACAAGAGCATCACTTATGCTGCAGCTGAGACTAAATTAGGACCACACTGAGCACACAGACAGCACAAAAGAACAAGAAAACCTTCTGAAAATTATCAGCAGCTAATGTAAGGACAGAAAAAACCTCAGCCAGCTCTAAAACAGTTGAGCAAAAGTAGCAGCAATAAAGATGAACTCGGGTAATGTATTGCTGTTTCTGGCATTTGTGCCAGCTGAGCTAATGATAGATTATTAGCAGTACACGACATCACACCGTGGAGCACAGACCTGCCCCAGGCTTTTTAAGTCAGCCTTGGGCTGCGTAAGTCAGAGTTTGCTGGTTTGGGTGGAATATTATACAAGAGTCTGAATTCCAATGGCTCTAGACCCAGCCAAACCCTCAAACGCTTTGAGCACTCCCATCCTCAAACTGCTGCAACATTTCAGATGCTTCCAAGGTCCTTCCTTTCCAGTTTCCACAATTTCCTCTTGAACTGGGAGGCCAGGACCATAATTGGACACCCCTATTCTAGATGCAGCTTCACCAGTGCCAAGGAGAGGGTATAATGACTTCCCCATAGCTCCTGGAGCAGCACAGGACATAATTCATATGCAAAGAGATGGCACTGCTGGCTCATACTGAACTTGGCACCTACCATAAGCCCCAGGTACTTTCCAGCTGGGCTACTACCCTGCCAGTTAGTCCCAACCTGTCATGATGCATCTTATGGGATCAGGCTCTGACCTTGCTTTGACAAATGGTATGAAGCCTCAAAATGGCTAGTTCTTTAAAAAGTCCTAAAGGCATGCCCAGTAGGTCATGATTTATCCAGGATCTCCACAGCAGACTGGAGTCACACTTTGTTTTTTATAACATGAACCATTAATAACACATTTTGAGAGTCTGGGCTGTAAGTGTGATATACGTGATGTGGGTTCCACATAATTGCAAGTGAAACTAGGTATTGTTTTGTGTAACCCTGCCCCCGACTCAAACATAAGTAACATTTTTAAATAGGGCTGCAGGCTGACATTTTGAGTAAGTGGTTACTCTTATACATATATAAATATTCATTCTTTTCTGCCAAGTTCATGTTAATGGACAGAATAACCCAATGCCATGTAAAGAATGAGCAGAAACCCTAAGTACTGTATCAGCCTGGTTAAGCCCTCCTGGAATTCCAGTGCCCTCCTTTGTCTGATGAATATCCTGCTGTTGCAATCATTTCTCTACTATAGTAAAGGGATTTAATTAAGCAATTTAAATCGGGTTATTCTGGATTGAAGTGGGTGTCACAGTGTTAGAACATGGGTGAAAGACGCGATGAACCAGATTAATCTGAAATCTACTTTTTCCGTTGTAAATTCTTCCTTTTCTGGTTCTGTTAATTACTGGAGGGAAGTGGCTGACAATCCAGAAAATGAAGCAAAGTTGGATTCAAATAAAAGAGGAACCTGGGAAAGAATGGAAATAGCAGGGTCCTGCTACGAAAAGCACCACACCCGTAGTGCCCTTCCAGAGACTGACCAGCTCTGTGTTCAGGGCAGCAAGGGTTGAGGGATTCTTCTCTCCATTCCTCTGGCAGCAAGCTGGTCCAGAAAATCCTGTTCTAGGCTGCTCTGTGCTTTAGCAACCTTCTTTTCTAACTGTATCCATGGTCAATCTAGACTCATTTAATCTTAGCCAACATCCTGACAGCTTTGTTTCCCTTCTCTGTGTATGATATCCGCAGGTATCCATCAGACTCTCCTTTGCTTTCAATTTGCTAGTCTAAACAGGTTGAGTTCTTCCCTTTTTCTCCCTTTGCAAGACTCTGTAATTACTTCATCAGCCCAGAACCACTGCAGATTGCATTCATTTTTTGAACATGATGGACGGTACTAGCATGGTGACTTCAAATCTTCCCTGAGTTCATGGGAAATACTCTACACAGCCCAGAGGCATATTTGCTATTTTCACATCTACACTGTACTTCAGTAAGCAAAGCCATAGCAAAGACCATATAAAGGAGTGGCAAAAACCATTGCTATCCCACCTCTGACCTCAAACAGCACACCTCAATACTGGACATTTGTGATGTTCTATGTGAGAACTTCAGGAAAGTCATTCCAATTTGGACCCTGTGCTTTCATATCACGAAATACAAGAGGAGTTTCCTTGGTTACTAGAGACAACAGCGAGTTAAGTTTTGTTTCTGCTACACAGCACAGCTGCTCTGTGAACCACATAAGGTGTATATTAAAAAAACCCAACAAACACCTCATTTCTATTACGAGTTTGTACCCAAAGGCTCCACCCTAAACGAGCACAGCTCTCAAATTCCATAACTGCCTGTTGCATCACCCCAGTGAGGAGAGAAACTGGTGGGTGGCAGGATGCATTTGTCTGCCCCTTCTTTTCTTTTTTTTTTTTTTAGTATTTTGGGCTAATGTAGGAGGAGTGAAACCACAATTAAAAGGACACGTTTCTCCTGCCTCTTAGAAGAGGAAAAGAAAGTCCGTTATCACTTAGCAAAAAGCAACTGGAAAGGACAAAAAGCAACTGGAAAAGAGCCCAGGCAGTCTGGAAGAGCTACACTGCAGAAAATGTTTTAGTCCTGATAACAGCCGAGCCCAGGGACTCCCAGACTTACCATGCTGGGACACAGTTGTGGCCACTGCCTCTGTGATGGACACTCTTCTATCCATCACCCACATAAGCTCTCCACACACACACACACACACACTCTGAAGGAGGCTCTAGGCTAGAGAGGCAGCACATGTGCAGTCCTCCACTGAGATACACATACCACAAGTGACAGCAATGCTATCATTTGTCTTATCTACACAAAAAGAAATACCACTGTATGTCATAGAACGATAAAATCATTTAGGTTGGAAAAGACCTTTAAGATCATCAAGTCCAACCATAAACCTAACACTGCCAAATCCACCATGGTTAAATTATATACTGGACTGCTTTGGGAGCTCAAGGGAAGTCATTATGAGGAGCAGCTGAGGGAACCGAGGTTGCTTAATCTGGAGAAGAGGAGGGCAAGGAGAGACCTTATCGCTCTCTACAACTGCCAGAATGGAGGTTGTAACAAGGTGGGTGATGGTCTCTTCTCCCAAGCAACAAGTGACAGGATATCAGGAAATGGCCTCAAGTTGCATCAGGGGAGGTTTATATTGGATATTAGGAATAATTTCTTAACCGAAAGAGTGGAGAAGCTTTAGAACAGGCTGCCCGGGGAAATGGTGGAGGCTCCTTCCCTGGAGGTGTTCAAAAGTGTGTAGATATGGCACTTAGTGACATGGTTTAGCAGGTATGGTGGTATTGGGCTGGTGGTTGGACTCCCTGGTCTTAGAGGTCTTTTCCAATCCTAATGATTCCATGAGTCTATGATTATCCCCCCCTGCTTGGCACTGGTGAGGCTGCACATAGAATAGGGGTGTCCAGTAACATAACCATGGATCTGATTCAGTGTCCATCTGTCAGTAAGACCCTCTCCAGTAGCCCCAGAAGGATCTCTCATTCAGTTCTGAGCAGTATCCAAAGGCTAATAGATACTGGAGGCCACCTCTGCTTCCAAGTAGAATTCACTGGGTTTTCAGATAATTCAGTGCAAATACAGTACAGGGTCTGAGACTCCCCAGCAACCGGAGGAAACTGCAGGCCTGTAGATTTTTATGCAAATGCATTTGGATATATTCAATGGCACAGAGGTGTTTCCAGGGAAGAAAGGCCTCCTGATACTACCATTTTGTTAGGGAGCTTAAAACAAGCCAAGATTTTGTTTGCCGAATGCCCGAGTGCCCATCAGATGTCAGAGATGGAATATAGCAGAGTGCTCTGTTCACCCTTGAGCAGAGAGGGTTTCTCCTGAGTCTAACGTGGACGTTTATAACGGGCCAAGGAGCAAGCACACAGGAGAAGGCTGTCCACTGCCCAGGCTATACTTACAGGAGTCTGGAAGCAACAGTAGAGCTTGGTGAGGAACGGGTGGTTCCTCGCTAAGGAAAGGATGCGTTTCTCAGTCATGGTGCATTCAACGTCATCATCCTGGAGAATGACATCCTTCTTCAACACCTTCACTGCATAGAGCTGCCCACTCTCTTTCATCTTGGCAAGCATCACCTAAACCAAAGGGGAGGGTGAATTGCAAGGGTTGAACCCTCAGTCTCTATGAGCAACATGGAACCTCGCAAACATTCTCACACTAGAAAGGTCAGTTACCTCATGACCAGGCTTGTGGAGCAACTGAGTCAGCCTGTTAGCATGACCAACAGTGCACAATACAAACACTACTGTCTGCAGCAGGTTTCTCCAGACAGAAATGCCCACACATGTTGCTCCAGTCTCTGGCACAGGGTTAGGTGGTCGAAGCTCATCTACTTTGCCAGGGCAAATCGCCTGAGCAGTGCCACCTACCCCCCTTCCCTCCTCAGTTATCACATTCAAATGCATCACTTGACATTGGCTTTTGTGGCAAAGCAGAGAAATGAAACCCCCATCTCACCACATTTGAAACCACTGATGTATTTCCTTTAAAGGAAAAGTCTTTACATGCTGCAAGAAATGCTGCCCAAATGAGTATTAATGCACACACTTGCAATTTCTTGTACCTGCAAATACACTTGCAGGTATGGGCCCTGGCATGTAGCTGTTTCTTTGCTTGCTAACTTATTTCTTTTTTTGCAATATCCAATTCTTCACTTTGCTGTCAGCTTACTTTCTCTTCCCTTTTGTTCCTGCTCTCTGTAACCAACTTTGTCACACAAAACATACTCCACTGGACAGCCTGTGTGCCACATTATGAAATAACTTCATCTCCTTTGGCTTTTCTTAAATAAGAAATGCAGCTTTCCCCAAAAGAGCCACAAATAACTCTCACCTTTCCAAAACTGCCCTTTCCCAATACACGAAGGAAGGTTAAGTCTTTGATTCCAAGTTTGCTTGCTGAAGTTTCACTAATGTTGTTGCTGTCCTTCAGGCTGCCTTTTCCTTGATGTCTCAAAGTAGATCTTGAAACCAGTTTCTGTGGAGAAAAGTAATTTCAGTCTGCATACAGATCATACTTCTGCCTCAGAGATGGACACAAGGAGTCAGCCCATCAACCTGGGCATTTAGGACCTGTTCAGATGCACTGTGCGGCCACTAGAACACAAAGCATGTTGATATCCCCACCCAACATAACTGTTCTGTGTGACTGCCCAAACTCTGCACTGCGCAGAGCCGTGCTGAGATGCCAACACTGGTTCCTGACCTGGGCATTTTAAGCTGTAGACCCCACTGCCCAGAAGATCCAAGAGGCAAGCCTGACTCTCTCCACCCTCACTCCCTAGAAAAATAAGACAATGAATGTGGAAATCCAAGTGTCCTATCTAACAATAGAGTGAGGAAGACTGCATAATTTCTGCAACATGTGAAGAAGTGCTGGTGAGATCTAGAAACTGAGCAGATTTCATCTGAATCTCTTGTCTCTACTTAAGACACTCACTCAAAGCCCAGTTCAGTGGGACTCAAAGGTCAAAATATTTTTCTTTCCCACAGCTGGGCCGCTGGCTTCCTCTACTGCTGCAAATTCAATGGAAGGCTGTTCATTCCCAGCAGTGAGGTGTTTACATTTTCAGAAACTGTACTGGTATTAGCACACATTTCTAGAACTCCTGCTTTTGCAGTATATAAAGATCGAGTCAACCTCCAGTACCCTCTGTTGACAGCTCACCAGGTATGTGTATGCATATAAACCACAAGTACTTTTATTCCATTTATTAACTCGAACAAAGTCACACAGACTTCTTGAGCTCCACCTTGTGACTTGTTTGATGTAAAGCAAAATTCTTCCTGCACAGATAGAAGAAGACAGAAATCGCAAGCCCAGCTACAGGGAAAGAACCAAGAGCATTCAGGACAGCATCCAGCAAAAATCCCAACAGATTAAAGCCTACAGGACAAGTCTGAACCCTTACCTAGAGCCTTTAGCTCACCAGTAACAAGAGGATATTGTTAAACACCAAGCACGGATTTTTGTTTTCCTGTTTTCATCTCTTTTTGATGTGCAGATTAGGTAAACAACAAATGTTAACAAGTGCTGATTTTTACAGAACTGAGAAGGGAGCGTGGGACCTGTTTTTCCCTGTAACTCCCAGGACAACTGCCCCCCTGAATTGCTACAGCATGCAAAGTGAAGATAGGAACCTCATTTGCTACAAACTAGCTGAAATCAAAATGTCAGCACAGCCTAAGGAGCAGGCTAGGCTGATAGACTATCACGTGCTTGACCCATATAGCTGATTGACTATATAACAAGGTATACCAGGTCTGGAAGTACTTTTTGGGTTTTAATATTTACTTTTTGGTGAAATAAAATTGAATAAACCAATATTTTATTATGGGGATTTCTATTTTCAAGCAAACTCACTTTTCAAAACTGCTAAGAAAGGAAATATGACAAAAACTTCCTATCAAATGATAACTCTGATTTCCATTGCCCTTTATGGCATTTTTACTCAAGCTCTTACAATGTGTTTTAAACTCTGAATAGATTCAGATACAGAACAGCTGGATTTATAGGATGCCTTAAGTACTATCAGGCAGAAGTTGTACACCTATGTCCCAACCCTGCCAACAAGCTCACTAGGACTGGGCAGCAAAAGAAGATCAGAAATGATGTTGTGTTGACAGGGACCACAGATTTTAGCTGGGAAAACTGTAGCTAAGAGTGGAATGGTTTCCCCAGAATCACTCAGAAAAAAGTGACAAAGCGTGGAAGAGTACCTAGGCCTCTTGCTGAGCTCTTCTTATGCTCTGTTGCAAGTCACATATGCAGACAGTGCATTTGTGTTCGTGGGAAAGGTAAAAAAAGGTATGGCACAAATTGTATTGACTGTTTATTAGTATGGGGTCTTACTGACCTCTCACACGTGCCAAACAGATAAAAGGGTCAATGGAGACACAGCACTGTGAAACATAAGCAGACAACAAAGCAATAGCTATAGTCATTCATTTTCCAGGTGAAGCTTTTGTCACAAGCCACAGAGATTAACAACCTACTCACACAGAGCACAACCCAATATCATCTTCCATAACTGAAGTCTCCAACTTTTCCTGCACCCATTTAAAGACTCAGTTCTAAGTGTTTTAATAGAGGTTGGAAAAAAAAATAGTAAAAGACTCACCGAATTTGGGGAAATGCTTCCTGGTTGCAGACCCATGCATGCCAAGGTTTTAGCAAGCTCTGCTGAGTTGACCCCACAGTTCGGTGCAACATTTGCTTGGCATCGGATGTGGACGTTCATTTTACAGACTGATGATGATTGTAGAGATGGAAAGTAAAATCAAAGGAACAATTAAAATAAGTTTGAGGGATATATTGCTGAGAAATAATTTAAAAATTCTGCATGAGGAAATACACCCACATGGTTCTAAACTGCATCTTTAAACTAAAGAATTTTTTTCCACTGATCTCAGAAGAAACAAATATTAGGACTCTCATAAGAGAATAAACTGCTGAAAATCAGGAACATGCCCCAAACTTTCCAAGCAAGATGCCACGTTGCCTAAAGCTATCCATAAGTTCTTCTGTATCAGCGATATAAATGCCTGCAGGCAAAATTAGGATTTATAACACCACAGAATTCACAATAAGCTTCCCCTGCATTTGCAGGTATCTAATTTTAAAGACATATTGTTCAATGGGAAACTACAATCTTTCTTGCTTTCACTCGTGAACCCACGTGCACCCTCTTGTGGGAGAAGAAGGCAAATGGAAACTGCTACCCACGTGATTTTACAGTCTGGGTCACTGAAACAAAACCATAACACCAGGACATGCTTTGTCATTAATTAACTGTGTGACAGACAGGGTACTCAACTTCAAACAATGACCTTATTTTCCCTTTAGATGCCTTTCCATTGCCTTATGTCGTTAGCTGAGGAAAAACCTTCAGGTAAAGGGAAAAATTAATACAGGAAGCAGCATTACCAAGAATATTTTCAATAATGCCATTTACACAAAGCTGTGTTGAGAGTGCAAAGTAGAGTTCTTCTGGAAGCCTGAGATTAAAAAGTAGATCAGCATCTTTGTTAACTCTTGCAAAGATGAATATTCATTGGTAGGCTTTCTCTTGAAAGTTGCACAAATCAAGCCCACACAGTGCATCGAGAGTCTAACAATATATGTATTTTGTGAAAAGGCTACAGTAAGAAGCTGCTCACTTTTACACTGCAGGCCCTGTCGCATGATTCCCCAGAGTAAGGAGCCACAGTGGTCACAGAAAGTTGGGACTTTGTAGTTGTGGACGCTGAACTTATGAGGAATGTTGATTCCGAACCTCTGTTCAGTCACCTGAGGTATCAAAAGAGAAGCACAGATTTAAAATTCAAACACATATATATAAGCTGATGTTCATTTACATGCAGGCATGTAAGTGCAAAACCATGAAAACAATTCCAACTTGGAAACCGTCCCAACCCATCACCTCACTGAGGTTCACTGCAAGTGAACACCGAGTGATCAGCCTCACCTGCTGCGAGACTGATCTGGTGTCGTTGTTGGTCAGGCTGGACTACCTGACACAGCAGATTTTAAAAAGAGCTGCTACACTGATTTAGAATTTTTAAAACCAAGTTAGAATTAGAAGTGTGGATTACCTAACCACAAACCTATCACACTGGAGTGCAACAAATAAATCACATTTTGTAACTAACCAGTTTTCAAATTATTAACTAGCATACTATGTAAAAACATGCAATTTTAGGTCAAACTGTTGATTTTATTAAATTTATTACAGTATAGTTTTCTCAGCTACTCCTAAAATTCTCATTTCTCTTCTCACCCTCCTTGCTATTAACAGTCTTCCATTTCAGGCCCACATTTCACTTCATCGCTTGCTCTAATCCCCTTTTTAACCTTATTCTTTTGTAATCTGTGTTATCTCTATCCATTTTGTAATCATACAGGTCTCAAAGACACCTTAGAAAACGTTTGTTAGATGGGCTGAAGAAACCCATCCCCATTTAACCTCTTCATTGCTTCATTTCAAGTCTCAACATGCAGACCCTGGAAGGCTGATGGGGAGCCCACAACTTCACAGAGAAAAGTCAGAGGTGTGACTGAAACAATTTGTTTAAAGCAAGGAGAGCCTCCTCACCTTTACCTTCTTTTAAAGTAGCTTAGAGGTGTTATAAACGCTTCACTATCCTAAAAGGGGGGTGAGGAGACTCACCATTTCACTTGTATTTTAGCCTTAAGCATTTTAACTTCTTTTCATCTAGTTTGGCAAGGGGTCATTTTAAGAAGTCTAGCTCAACAGTTTGGAAACAAGAAATAATGAGCAAAGGGAATTGTTTATCTGCACTGGAAATAAGGTTTCTACATGGCACACCACACAGAGCTACTTCTCAATTAAAAATACTTCAACTGACTTTTCCTCAAACAGTTATTAAACAATTTCCAGTTACAGAAATGAGGCGCACAACGTACAGGGCAGTTTTAGGTGGGGATGTTACTCCTGTCAAATACAGTCAAAACTAGCAGGAAGGACAAGCTGCAGAAACAAAAGTTATGCAAGACTACTTTATTACAACATAAATAATTTCATAGAGTAAAGGTGTGGACTAAATGGACACTTTAAGTTACCAGAAAAGAAAACAGAGACCTTACAAAGACCAGTGGTTGGATTTTAAAGCCAGAGAAATCCACTTTAAGAATCATTCACTAAATTTTGATGACAACACAGTTAATCATGAAAGAAAATTAGCAAGGTAAACAGTGGGTCTGCAATTTCTTGATGTCTTCCAATGAAGACATCCTGCCTTCCTAGACCATGTGCTAGTCCAACCAGTTAGCACCATTAACAGAACAATCAGATGATACTGCATGGCCTTTATGCATGTTCCTATCACTCTTCCTCATGTTTAGATCCATGAATAAAGATAACACAGAGTAAACTCTTTTATAGGACAACCCTCCGCAACCCAGACAACCCTGAAGATTTACAAATCACGATGACCCAAAATAACCAACATGACTTTACCTTGAGCTCGGTCTTGTTAGTATTGTTTTGGCACGTGCAAGCTGTAACAATTAGATGATGGCAGCGCTTGTGTACAACACAGGTGCATACTAGGAAATAAAAGAGCCATGCTGAAAAGAGCTGTTGAAAGACTCAGAACATATCAACTCATCTTGCTGGGTTCTTAAAGGCTCAGCTCAGTATCATTAGGACACAGCAAAGATGGGGAAAATAATCAGGATGGCTCCTAACAGATCCAGAGATGTATCTCCAACCCACTGCAACAGAAATTCATTCACACAGCCTGGAAAAGAGCTGCCTACATAAGATACACGTGATGCACAAAGGAAAAAACAGTGTAAATTCTCAAATGAGCTAAAAAAAATGCTGTTGAAATCATTAACCAGCTGAGAGGATTTCACACAACACACACAAACAACATTAGAGAACACAGGTCTAAGATACCAAAATCCATCCCTGCACCTCAGTAGCACAGTGCTTCTTACACTGGGTATCCAAGTGAGTCCTACCCAAGTTAGTTTGTCACTGAAGGTCAGTGCAACACTTGGGTCTGGGAAGCTGGATAACTGCAGCAAAATGGTGCTGTGTCTCGGCTAATGACTTAGTCCCCATCAAGAGGGATAATCAGCCCTAAAGCAGACTTGAGTTCTCTTCAGGTCTAAAGCTGGCTTGGCAGGTATGAGCTTGGATTCCTCCAACCCATAACCCATCTGGCACTACAAACACCACTAAGGACCATAGCTACTGTCTGTACAAGGAGAATTTTGTAACGGAAACTGTCAGTTACAGAAGTTTTGCAGGGTCCCACGCTATTCTGTTTGTTGCCACTCAAGCTTGCACCCACAAGGGTCTATCAATAACATTCACTTTCACTCAGAGATTTTATGCAGGATATGAATTTTGTTTACATGCAGCTTCCTCTCATATGAGGACACCAGCGCCCTATTACATTACTCAAGAAACAGTCTGCATTAGAAGGCTACGCTGAATGACCATGCACCTGTAAAGCAAGTAATTCTGTCACCTCACCACAGAAAAAGGGAATAATTAAGCACCACATACATCTATGTAGCCATTCAGGCAAAATATTCATTCAGACAGAAGTGCTGTGCCAACCCACAAGGCAGCCCTTTGAAGTCACGTTCATAATTTGACTTTGTTGAACTTCACAGGAAGAGAAATGAAGAGGGTGGCCACTCCAGTACAGTACTTTGTGTCCTAATACCAGCTGAACAGTCCTGAAGGGACCCTAGATTAGTCACATCTGGGTTTTGCGTGTACTCAGCAACTCAGTGGGTCTGCACAGGAGGAAAACTGCAGGTGAAACACAGCAATGGGATCCCTAGGTGTCTGCAAGACTGTAGGTGGTTGCTCCTGCATGCATGCAAGCCATCAGCCTCATGCCTGCTCAGATGTGCAGTTTTGGTTGGCTGGGGAGGAAGAGGAGCAGTGACTTCAGAGAAGCCCGTAACCACAGGATATCCCAGCAGCATGGGAAAGCGCTCCCAAGAAAGTGCATCCCACATACACACTGTGCAGGAGCAGAGCATCTTACCTTGGCACTGGTACCCTTGCTTCCCAAACACGCCCCTGTTCAAAACAAAATACAAATATAATTTAATACCAGAAAGTCAGTCTTCCTGCAGTTCATTTACAGAAGAGAAAGCCAAAATGCAAAAGGATCCCAAATGACCAGAACCCCGGGGCAACACTGCCCAGCAATAATGGTGCAATTCAGTGCAGGGGTGTGAGGGCACCAGAAAGTGCTGCAAGGGCTGTAGCTTACGGGGCAGGCAATCAACACACGTTATTCCTCATATTCCCCCTCATTCTAGTTTCTCAAATACCTCACTTTATTACAACACACACCACAATTATTATACTGATCCCAGCAGCCCACACCCTGTTATTATCTCTCCCACTTCGTGCTCTTTTGAGATATATCTAAGTTTTTCTTCCTGCTCTGCCTACTCCCTCACATATATCACCCTACACCTCACACCTCCCATGGCTTTTCTCTTCTCAGGCACTTTCTCTACTCTTTCAAGCAACCGTTTTTTCCTCGATGTAATCTCAAAGTTCCACTTAAGTTAATATTTTGGGTTTTAATTCAGATTGCCTTGGTTACTTCCCCCCACACTCCAAAATAACACCTGTGCTCACAAGTGAAGAACACCGCCCCATCCCCACACCCTCCCAGTCTGCTTCCAGCATCTAAGATCATCTCTGGCCTCTCTGCAGTGGATGCTAGTTTGTAGCATAGATGTACCCTGCTGTAACCTGATGGCTAGGGAGAACCATAACAGTGGCCCTCTGTAAAGTATTCTTTTTAATAGGGCCTGTAGCAATAGGACAAGGAGTAATGGTTTTAAATTAAAAGAGGAGAAGTTTAGACTAGATATTAAACTAGATACTAAACTTTTACATTAAGGGTGTTGAAACACTGGCACAGGTTGCACAGAGAGGTGGTGGATGCCCCATCCCTGGCAACATTCAAGGTCAGGTTGGATGGGGCTCTGAGCAACCTGACTGAGTTGAAGATGCTCCTGCAGGGGGGTTGGACTGGATGACCTTCATAGTCCCTTCCAATCTGAACCATTCTATGATTCAGGATCAGGGGTGGCATGCTAGTCCCCAAAATGCAAAGGGAAGAGAAGCTCCACACCACAGCATTTGAGCTGTTCTTACCAGATGAACTCCCTGCAGTGTGAGCAGTACGTTGGCTGTCGCAGGTAGGTAGCCATGAATTTGTGCCCATTCACTTGATGCACTCGCCTCCGCATGGCCCGCTGGCGTTTCCGAGTGAGGTTCTTAAAAATTCGATCCCTCTGGAGGGTCCCTGTGCAGATAAAACAAAAGAAAAAAAACCAAAAACATTTACATGATCATGTATATTTATTACTTCTGGTTTTGCTACGGTAAACGCCACCATTACATCCCTGGTATAGAAACCGGTGGACCACACTCTAGAATGAAGAAAGTATCCAGGACAGGCAACATAGAAAGCCAATTGCAAAGTCCCCTTTAGCTCAAAACTACATTTTTCATCTAGAAATAACTGCCTCTTCCCACCTTCCTCTTGATTCTCTCTCAAGTTAAGACATGTCACTAACCCATTAATTCACAAGCAGTAAACAAACTGGATGCTCCAGGCTAAGGAGTTATTATAACACACAGATTTCATAGAATCATTAAGGTTGGAAAAGACCTCCAATATCATGTCCACTCATCACCCAACACCGCTGTGCCTACCAAACCATGTTCTGAAGTGCCACGTTTACATGCTTTTTGAACACCTCCATGGACAAAGACCCCATCACGGGCCCGGGTAGCCACTTCCAATGCTTCACCACTCTTTCAGTAAAGAAATCTTTCCTGATATCCAATCTAAACCTCCCTGGCACAATTTGAGGCCATTTCCTCTCATCCTATCACTTGTTACTTGGGAGAAGAGGTTTTGGGGCAACAATTCCTGAGAAAATGACTGCGTGCGACTGATTGACCAGCTCCATAGGGCAGCACCCCACTTGCTGAGCTAAAGCAAGGCTCAGTGAATGGTATTATCCACAGTTTGTATTCTGATTCTACTCTTCAGGATCACTATCTGTAGTGATTTTGCTTCCTGTCTTGGATAAAAAAGCACAGCCAAATTTTCCAAGGACTGTTAGCTGCTTAATACGTGCTACTCTTTAAAGGGCTCATTTTACAAAGGGTAGATTCTATTTTATACTTCTGGAAAGCAGGGACCCAGGAACTGCTGGCATTCAAATCTGAACTGTCCCAAATTTAATTTAATTTTTTTCTTTCACTGGCTTCCTAGCAAAGCTCAAATTTACACAAAATAAGTCACTCTTAAAAGGTAGAACTGAGCTCTAGATCAAGAAATCCATTCCCATACAGCAGTAGCCATCTGACTTGCAAACCACAGCCAGCTGGCTCTGGGATCCTTGCACAGACCAGGTCAGACTCAGCTGAGATTCCAAGATCAAAGCCTCATCTGGGGCACACTCATCTCAGAAGAAAGAAATGGAATTTTTGGTTTCCCAGTTAGTTATTTTGCAACTTAAAGGCCCTGCAAACAAGTGTGTTCTGATGACACACACTGGAGTCTGCTAGAGGTGATTGTGCAGCAATGAAGGTACTCAAGACCCTTGTCTTGAGCATGGGCTGGATGCAAGACAAAAGCCAGCTATTGGCAGCCCCCTGCATGGATAGAATGACACAGGAAAGGACAGGCGGTCTGTAAACTTCCCACCCATCTGACCATCCCAGAGCAGTACCTAAACACAGCTGTTACCCTACCACTTCATTTACCCATAAAAAGGGGGCAGAGCATTTCCCTGCTTTCAACCAGCTTTGTTGATTAACCGCTGGTGAGAAGGAAAAAAGGGAAAAAGCTGTCAACCAGATCAAGGCTTGAAATGTAAGAGTCCCACATCACAGGCATATTTCCCAGTCCTCTTTGTAGGAGTGGAGATAAGGGAAGCCATCCTGTCAGTACTGAACGCAGCCACTTCAAAGGGCCGCAAGCCACACGATGTGTTCCTCTCAGTACTCTTCCCACACAGGTTTAGAAGCAAAGGCAGTCATAAAGCTCAAGGGGATTTTATTTGCTGTTTTCTCCCAGCCATTTGCACACACGACACCTCCACAGGCACTAATGGAAACCTCCTACCAGATGGCAAAACTGTGACAAGGAGCACAGCTGGATTTCAAGGCAGCTTGCATTTATTTTTTTAACCGGAAGCATTAGGGGTTTCTCATTAAAACCCAAAAAAGGAGGCAGCAGGGCTCATCCAAGCATTTCACAGAAGCCTGCTTTCTTTACTGCAGAGCTTCAAGCAGCTGGACAGAGACTTGCACCGAAAAGCCTGCCTTTCTAGGGAAGTACTTGAACATGTGTTTAATTCTCACTGAAGTCAACAGGACTCGGGGATCACAAGAATCATCAATCTGAATCAGAACATTGGTCCATGTAGTTCAGCCTCTGTCAGTGGGCCACCAGAAACACATGACAGCAAGATGGGGGAATCCTGCAGCTGGGAGATAATTTGCCTTTCTCACACACACAAGATGTCATTTTGATCTCCAGAAATGAGAGCTGATGTGCGGAGGTTTAATATCCCTTGCAAATATTCAATCATCAGCGCACAATTTCAATAGCCTCGTTACCCACTGTAGGAAACATGGCTGAGAAGAACTTGAAGAGGTCAACAATTTGTGTCTCTTCCCCAAAAGAGAATGATCAAGACCCAATTCCTTCACTGAGCCCAAGCCTCTTGCAGCTTCATGCAAGATAAAAAAAAAAAATCCTTACAGTATTATTGAATTTGCCCACCATTAAATCCAAGAGAATGTCTCCTTGATTTAAGTTTAAGCATGTGTTTAAGTGTTTTCCTGGATCAGGGCCAAAACCTAGCTTGGCCTTCAGCATGTGCAGAAGCACTTCCAAGGCATGGAAAAGAAAAAGCAGGGTTTGTGAGTGGACGGTGAGCAAATAAGTAAATATAAATATATAAATATATAAAATATATATATAAATTTACATAAATATAAATTATAGCAAATCTAAGTGTTACTAAGCAGGAAACAGACTTCAGCAAGACCTGGATTACTTTTCACACACAATCGGCTCTTTTGGATCCTGTTCTTCCCATTTCCTGATGCTGTCTCGAGTGAAAAAGGGAGGGAGAGCACAGCTTCAGCCACATCGTGGGCCCAGGAGTAGCTGCAAAAGCCCATCTACTATGGGATCTAGTGGATCTACATATACAACCACATCCCACAGAATCAAACCCTCTTTTCAGAGGGCTTGGGCAGTCACCCATCCCACACAACACATCACGGAACAGGCAAGTTCAACCCTCCAGCAGAGAGCAAGTGATTTTGAAACAGTGGGACATATCGCTAGGAAAACCACCTTCCTCCCAAACACCAGACCCCCAAACCCCCAGATGACAGTTCCTCAGCTCACACCCATCACATCCACCCAATGGTTCCCAGTGCTGATGGGCGAGAGGCTGCAAGCAGAAACCTCCAATGCTAGTGGACAGAGTGGCCAATGCAGCAGCTCCTTGCAGCTCTCACCTTTAATGCCAGAGGATAAAGTCATCATAGAGATTTTCCCTGCTTATGTTCTATGGTCTAGCTAGTTTCCTATATCATATGTATTTTTCTTCCACGTGCTGAGAGCATTTTACAAACAAAGAAGCTCTATAACACTTTAGGAGTCCCAGACTTCTAAAAGTCTCTAGCATTTAGTTAAGCAACAACCACCATGAATGATTCAAATGTCCAAATACTGCTATAAAAACAGGCAAGTAATTGCTCAGTGAAGGGAGTTGTCCACATCCATGGTTAAATTTGGATGTCTGTAACTATGGGGTATTTACTGTGCCTGTCTATGTGCAAAAGTAACAAAGTTAAATACTAAAAAGCCTCTTCCCCTTTCCTCCTCTCCACTCATGCCTAACACGTGTTTATGGCAGTGGAAATTATGCACATGGATGGAAAGGAGAATAACCCACCAAGTCATCTAAGGACATCTGCAAGCACTAGCACACCGCTCACCACTCAGCAGCATCACTACACTGCCATATCTATACCCAAGCTAACAGGATCCTGCCCTTCCCAGCCAAAGATCTCCCATTTTTTATTCCAGGTGGTAATTTCAGTTAAGTCCTTACACTGGTACCATATCTACAGCAGTAAGACAAGAGGAAAAGCTGCAGGATGAAGTGTTGTGCGTGTAACTATTTGGCTTGCCTCAAGCAGTTAATGCTTGTCAGCTTCCATCTATTGGAAATCAATCTCACAGTCACACTATAATGCCAGCACGGCAAAGGTCACAGAATCATAGAATCATTTAGGTTGGAAAAGACCTTTAAGATCATCAAGTATAACCATTAACCTAACACTGCCAAGTTCACTGTTAAACTAAGTCACAAAGTACCACATCTACATATTTTTTAAATACTTCCAGGCACAGTGACTCAACCTCTTCCCTGGACAGCCTGTTCCAAAGGTTGATAACACTTTCCATTAAATCATTTTACTAATACCCAATCTACACTACCCCTGTTGCAACTTGAGGCCATTTCCTCTCATCCTATCACTTGTTACTTGGGAGAACAGACCAACACCCACCTTGCTACAACCTCCTTTCAGGGAGCTGTGGAGAACAAGAAGGTCTCTCCTCAGCCTCCTCTTCTCCAGGCTAAACAATCCGAGTTCCCTCGGCTGCTCCTCATAAGACTTGTGCTCCAAATCCTTTCCCAGCTCCATTGCCCTCCTCTGAACATGCTTCAGCACCCCAATGTCCTTCTTGTATTGAGGATCCCAATACTGAACACGGGATTTGAGGTGCTGGAGGTGCTGCCTCACCAGTGTTGGGTAGAAGTGTCATTTGAGTACATTCCAATACATCACAATTTCTAGTGTCATAAAAGCCAATAGGATTTTTCCTTGAAAGAAATAAAGATTTTTAAAAAAGCAATGTAAAAGCCTTACAGCAATAATGCTAATATATTAAAATTTAATTAAGCTATTTTATTAGTAGCAGTAACAGTACATGTTATCCTGTGCTCTTCTAGAAGCACTGCAAGCAAAATATGTGAGTGCAGAGCAGAGACCAACTACTGACTTATTATACTGTGAAAAGCAAAGTAACAGACTGACAGACCTCTCGCCTCTCACAAGCTCTGCAGCACTGAACAATGATTTTGGATCAAGCTAACCACTCAGCTATCTCAGGCTCTAACAGTGAGCAGTAATGAGTGTTTTAGGTACAGAACATATAAAACAAAATCAAGTAAATCGGGGGTGTTGTCTCAATATTTACCCAACAGCAGGCTTCCTCACATCTACTGAATATAAAAAGAGGCTAAACAAAGATGTTTATTTTCCAAGTTGGAAAACACACATCTTATGACAAAGATCCCCTTACAAAGTCTCAGTATGTTTTACCAGAAGCTTTACCACCATAATCCCATGGATGGTCAAAAACCACAGGAAGTCTTATTAATTAAAACATTATACACACAACACAGCATTAAAGAAGAAGCTGACAGCCTGACTCTGAAAAGGAAAAAGGATTTAAAGGCTACAACTCAAAGTGGTATTTCCATCGCTTGCTGTTCCGCTTCCCTAGTATTTGTGCTGCAGGGTAAAAAAGTCTTGCCTTTCCTAATTACTGCAAAGTTTTCTTTTCAGTTCCCCTCAAAAGTCACTTGGATATATGAATCAGCCTGCTGGAAAACAGTCACATTTGCTGAGATCGTGTTCACCACACGGTGTTTCCCCTCTACTTCATGTCCACCAAAATTTCTGTCCTTCTGCTGCTTTTGCCAGTCTCCACACGAAACCAGATTGGTTCAAATCCCAGGAGAGGCTCATTGCAAAGCAAACATGTGGCACATCAAACACAGGCTGTGACTTATGTTTGATCCAGTCACCGTTTTCCCCTCTGAAACTGGGTAAAGTTTTGCATGAAGACCACAGAAAGAGCCAAGCTGGTGCTGGCAGGACTAGGTTGTCTTCTACTAGGACCTGATACAAACCCCAAGTTAATAGAAAGTTCATCTTTTAAGATGTCAACCCACCAATGGAGCAGGAACAACGATGCTCTCATTTCAAGAAAATTAAGTTTTCCTACTCATAAGTATGAAACAGCATTATCAGCAGCCTTGGAAATGCAAAAACATGTAATAATCCCTGCAAATCACATAGAACTTTGCACTCAAGGCAAGGTCTCTATTTCTCATCGAAGGGTTGAAGTAGGGCAGATCTGTCTTCTTTGTTTTCCTGCTAAGTCTAGGACATAAATTCATCTCAGGTGTCACCCACAGCTCTTAGTGATGGGCAGCATTTGAATACTGATGGTGAACAACAATGCTTCAGCACAGCAGCAGTGAGATCAGGATCAATGATGTTCACACAATATTGTTGAGCATGATAGTGCTCACCTATTGCTACCAAAGACCATCATAGGTTATTTCTAGAATTACACAATCATCCAAAGCTCTGGTAGCACCAACAGACAAGATGGCAAAGCTGAAAGGGCACATCTCTGTATTTCCCAAGTTTACCAGCTATTGCTCTGCTTCATCCATCATTGCTAACCTCACTGTTCACCTCACCAGTGTGGAACTGGGGTCCAGCCCCTTTTGGGGGAGTCAAGTTTTCTTCACTCACAGTCTATTGCACTTGGATGCAGCAGCGTCAGGGACAGCAGGACAGCTTTGCAGAGCTGGAGAGCCATCCACATGTGCAGGAGGGAAAAGGGCTGCAAAACAGACAGTAGAGCCCAGTGCTAGGGGTGAAAGAAGAATAGTTGCTTTTTATCTGTTTGCATAAGGTCTGTGAGAACATGAGAGAGGAGGAAGCAGGCAGCTTGAGAAAGTCTTAAAACAAGTATTCTGCTGCCGTTTGGAGTCTGCCAACCAGTTACGAATACCACTCAGGTTATTTTGCATAGAATTTTAATCATGATTGCCACACAGGTTTTGAGACATGCACAGGGCAGTTCAAAAACATTATTCTCCAAATCTGCTTTTACAAATTATTTCTGGGAACGCTTTTTTGATGTCTGCTTGTGGATGCTGACAGCTCTGAAGCAAGGCACCGCAGCATGTTGTGCAAGGCTGAAAAATATGAATGGAAAAGCCTTTCCATTCATTTCTGCAGTAAGTAAGAATGAACTGGGAAAATAGGAATCTGAGGATAAGAAAAGATTTCGGCAAACAGGAGCAACCCTTTGTCATAAGGGATAAGGCTCTCAAACAGACCGTTGCATCTGTGCTTTCCAGGCCACAGGCTGCAGAAAATCTGCTACCTGCCAAGGAGGATGTATTTGAAGGGGACAGCCACTTCCCTCTCCCTTCTTTTTGCAGCCACACCACTGTGAGAGAAGGGACAGCCCCTTTATTCACCTTGTGTTTGTTTCTCTGCCAAAGGAAGAAAGATTTTACCTGCACTTAATTTTATCATTCCATCTCTGCCTTAATTTGGAGATGGTAACATCATGATACTTCTCTTTGAAAGAGAGATCAGGCTAGAGTAATAACAGTGGAGAACCGTCTCAGCTTGCACAAAGAGGAGATGTCAGGAGAGAAAGATTTTATTTTGAATTAGAGGAGGGACTTGAGTGAGACAGCAGAAACCTGAGCACTGAACTGAGCTCTTTCGAGCCCCAGACAGCGTAACAGGAATGCCAGGTCCTACCTGCTCCTGCACCCAGTAGGAGGCACACACTACCCATGAGATTTGGAAAAAAAAAATATTAGCTAGGCCATATTCAGTGAGATGCCAGACAAGTGCTTCCCTCTCATTGCAGTTACCATGGTCTTCCAGCAGCAGGGGTCCAAAAAGAAACCCCAGCCCCATTTCTCCTTCCTCACAATGGCGTTTTCTCCATCTCAAACCTGCCAGCATGACTCTATCTGCGACCACTTCATAACCCAGCCCCATCACATTGATCAGTAAGAACAGGCAACAAACAAAAAAGAAAGCCTGTATTATTAAAAATTTAAGTTGACACACAGAGACAGTGAGAAACTGGCAGTAATAGCCACCTCCCCTCCTCAGCTTCAGGCAGAAAAGCACATCTGCTTGCAATCTCTATTTTATCATAACATAGGGACAATCTTCCTCCTTATTTTAAGATGTGCAAATAATACTAATACCTCATGCTTCTCACTGCATTGCTCATTAAAGCCTTAATGAACTGATTCCTTTCCCTCCTCCCCTCGCCAATTATAATCATTATTATTTCCTTGTGCTTGGGCAAGTGAATTTCCATTGTAAAACCTCCTGTTAGTTCTTCCCACCTATTAAACTCAAGAGAAAAATGTTGAGATGCGATTTATTAGGGGAAGGAAAACATTTAAATACATTATTCATTAAAATCAGGAAAATAAAACTAACAAAGCAACTTTGATCTTTTCCATGATTAATTCATGTGCCAGCAGTCCTGTGCACCGTAAGCTTTATAAGATTTCTAACTACGCTGGCTATGGAGCAGAAGTAGCACTAACAGAGTGACAGCATTTACAGGTCAAAGTTAACAGCACCTGTGCAAAATCCTTGAGAAAAGCAGAACTAGCAGGCTGGGAAAACAGCAGGGAGATCCTGAACCTTCCCCTGCTCCCAATGCCTCAGGGTTTATGCGTGTTGTAACCATCAGTAACTCACATGCTCGTAGGAGGCTCCGTATAAGGTATCACAACATGCTATTAGGAGGCCCTACCCACATGGGGAAGCACGAGCTCCAAGCTGAACCTATTTTTAACCAGATGTAGTTTAAAGCTATTTTTAAGTTGATGCTCTGGGGACATCCTTCTTTGGGATTATGTGGCCAGCTTCAGAATCAAAATTGTCCGCTTTGGTATTAAAACAAGAGTGTCCACACAAGGTTTCAGCTAAATCTGCTTAGAATTCATACCTTTATGTTTAAGCAGTGCAACTTTTCCAGAGACATAGGCTTCACAACTGTCTCAAAGAAGGAGCAACAGGAAAATATTCTTTATGCAACATGAGACAAAATGCACAAAGAAATCAGCACCAACTGAAAGCCAGTTGAAATGGGACTACCAAGCAGCTTGTATGCAGAAGGACTCACAGCTCTGCAGCTATTCCATAAATGGCAACCATGTTCCTCAACATAGCAGCCATCCCTAGGACAAAACTTCAAGCCTTGCTCACCAAGGGCAATGCACCTTTCAGTGGGAAAGCAAACTGTAATGCAAAGTGCAACTGGAATCTAATCAGGAACAGATTAATTGGAAGAGCTAGTTCAAGTAGGATAAGTTAAACACTCCCCTCATTCTGCTGTCGGGGCCTCCAACTGCTGTCGTGCAATGTCTCAGCCTTTACCCAGTTCCTGCAGGTGCATTGGCCTTGTGCTCACCAGGATGACCAACATCTGAATCACCTCCCTGCAACACCTGGATTCTCCTGTCGACTGGTCACCCAGCAGTCACATGGACCCAGCCCAAGTGGTCTGGCAGCATACTCAGCCCTGATTACACAGCCGGTCCCTGGTACTCTTGAGATTTCCATGTGGCAGCTTGCTAATAAGTTCTTTAATTGCAACAGCCTTAAAAAGCAGGTTGTTTACCATGTCGCTTTCCCACGCAGATTCTCACACACCATGGGCTGAGCAAGATGCTGCTGCAGCAAAGCATCTGTCAAAAAAAATAAATTCAGCCTCTTGTATTCCAAAGTTACTGCTGCCATGAAGATACTGCCAAAAGGCCTCATCAAGGCAGTCCTCACCTTGGCAACGTGGCAAGGAAACACTCGTTGCTCAAGTGCTCAGGCTAGCAATTGCTCTTGGCTTCATGGCACAACCCATCCTAAAACACTTCCACAGACAGCACAGACCATTACTGCTCTGCCACGCTGCATGGTGCGCCATTACTGCACCCCTCCTAGTGCTGGCAGTTTATTATTAATTCCCAGAGGGATTTCCCAAGGGCTCCAGGCCAGGAGGAGCTGTGCATTGGGAAAACACAGCTGCTCCTTACAGCTTCCCATTCAGCCAACACAACTAAACTTGATCTATCCCTCCTCTCCAGCTCCTCCCCAGCACGGATTTCACACTGCGATACATATTTCTCTATTGCTGAGATTTCCAAAGCAGATGTAGCAAATCCATAAATGCAAGCTTTAAAAGCACTGGATGCCACATGGAGTGGGTGTTGCTTGCCTTGGCTCAAGATCATAGAATAGGATCATAGAATCATTAAGGTTGGAAAAAACCTCTAAGAACATCTAGTCCAATCATTATCCCAACACCACTGTGCGTACTAAACTATGTCTCAAAGTGCCACGTCTGCACACTTTTTGAATACCTCCAGGGAAGATCTCTTTGTACATAGAAACAGGGAAAGGACCTTGCCAGTTTCACTAGCTCTGTAATGGCCACCAGCATCATCAATCAATTTTACTCTTGCAAATGGGTGGCCCTTTCCACCAGCAGCAGTAATAAGTACATATTCTGCCTCCCCGCAGGCTCCTCCATATTACTCCCCTCAATTAACAAACAAGCAGAGGTGGGTGAGCTGGAAGAAAGTCACTTTCTCCAACAACTTGTGAGAGACACCTAAACCTGCACCTCTTTCATCTTTTTTTTCCCAGTGCCTCAATGGAGAAGGAACACACAGGGAAGGAATTCATTTAGGCTCAAATGACACAAGATGAAAGCTGGACTGTGGTTTGATGCTCACAACAGCCCTTACACTGATTTAAGCAGTTCTTCCCCCAAATGGCAACCTCCCTCCCTTCCAGCTCTCTATTCCACATCGTCATTTTACAGCCAGAGCAGTTCCCAGATCTGGTTTGCTGAGCACCTTGTAAAGAGCTGTGTTGGCGCAATGTGGGGTGTGAAATCAGTCTGGGAGGAAAATCAGCCAGACATCACTGTGCCTTCTGCAAGGTCTGTGTTTCTGGCAGTCAGGCCCTGCACTCCTTACAGCACAGTCCAAAGCTGTGTGTGCTGCTGGACTCAGCCTTATGTGCCTGCTGCAAGAACACTGGATTTCTCTAAAGGTAAACTGTGTGATAGTGCTTGTGAGCAAATTATCATCAACCTTTTTGGATGCAACAATGGAGCCTCTCTCTGAAGGACTTATTTTTCTCGCCTTACCCCACATTCACAGGTGAAATACAGGACCAGAGGAAAAAAAAAGGAGCACAGGACCAGACAGAGGTCCCAGACTCCTCACCTACCACTTAAGTACTCTGAAGTGGGCAGGCTGGAGAAGAAAAGTCTTTCTGCCTTTTTTCTTGCTGATATGCAAGTGTGATTTCAAGTCTGTATAATGAACATACAGGAAGGACAAATTTTAGACATAAAAATCCAGCATTCCTGACTTTTCAGAGTTTGACTTCCTAACATCAGTGATATCCTTCTAATGAAAAGGTTTCTGGTTTTAAGATGAATTCTGGAGTTCTCAGTATAGGAAGAACTCGGATCTGCTGGACTTAGTCCAAAGGAGGGCCATGAAGGTGATCAGCAGGCTGGAGTACCTCCCATATGAGGACAGGCTGAGGGAGCTGGTATTGTTCGCCTGGAGAAGAGAAGGCTTTGGGGAGACCTTATAGCAGCCTTCCAGTACTGATAGGGGGCCTCCAGGTAAGCTGGGGAGGGGTTCCTTATCAGGAGTACAGGAATAGGATGAGGGATAATGGTTTTAAGCTGAAATAGGGGAGATTTAGATCAGATATTATGAAGAAATTTTTTACTGTGATGATGTTGAGGCCCCGGCACAGGTTGCCCAGTGAAGCTGGATGAGGCTTTGAGCAACCTGATCCAGTGGGAGGTGTCCCTACTCATGGTGTGGGGGGGGAACTGGATGGGCTTTAAAGTCCCTTCCAACCCAAACCATTCTATGATTCTATGATTTCTTGAGATTTCTAAACAAAGAAAACTATCATTGGACATACATTTATCCACTGATCTGGATCAGCCTCCCCCCTCCACGGTTTGGGAGCACAGTTGTGGTCTCAGACACACAGCTCCAAAGAAAGAGGATAGCACTAACAGGGGAACACTACAAGGAAAAAGACTGTGCTAAGACTATGCTTTGCTGTGCAGATCCAGAACTAGTGCTGGACAGCCACACTTGCTCAGCAAGTTTGACAGCTAGACGGCAGAAAAGAGACGAGATTCTGAGCTTAAAAACTTGGTTCCAGATTCTAGCAAGAAAGAAACTTTTCTGGTCACAGCTCTTCCAACGCAGTCTTTCCTCATCCTCTGCAGCTACTCTACCACCCATCCACCCATATTCTCAGCTTTCCACCACCTTTAACCCTTTGAGCTTTTTAAGCTGCTTCTTCCTTACAGCTCCTGCCCACACCCACCCATCACTACTCTCCAGACCAGTCTCCTACTTTTTTCTATCTCCTTATATTTCGTCTTTGTCCTTCTTCCAGATGCTGGCTTTATGGCTCTTTTCCTTCTCCGAGTGACTTTTCCCAGCGTTTCCACTATTCACTGTCCTTGCCCCATGTCCTAGCAGACAGGGCATGGAGAGTGGGACACCTACTCAGCCACATCTCATGCCTTCTTCCCTGACGCAGCACCCAAGCCCAGCGCTGAACTCAACCAGAGAATGGATCTGGCCCAAAACCAACCCAGACCCCTGCTCCAGATTTGCTCAGTTCTCCGGTACAGCCAGCTGGTACAGAACTGGCCCCACATGAGGACAGACCAAGGGAAACAGAGAGTCCCATATCTGCAACTATCAGCAGCTTCAGCATTGCCAGAAGGAACAGTCACCAGGGTGGGAACTTGCTCAGTGTAGGTAGCATCCACAGCCCTCAAAGCCAAGCTCATTTTGTGCAGAAGATCACAGACAGGTAGATTTTCCCAAAGACAGCAGAAGGCAGACAGAGACAGCAGAGGCTCTCATCCCTCACACCCTCTCCTCTGCCAAGTTTGAGGTTGACCTGGCAAAACTACATCAGGATCTCTTAGCTCACAATTCTATTTTGATTTAGCATCATCATGCTCGAAAACAAATGAATCATTTCTGCTGAAGCACTCCAGAAAACAAAAAATAGCTATCACTGAAGAACAAGGAACTCAGCATTTCATGCTGGGCATGCTCAGGAACAACCCAAACCAGGGGAATATAAATTGCAAGCATGAGTATACACCTCCAAAAACACCACTGGAAGATGAGCTCTGCTTCCCATAGCTCTGTGCCAGCTTGCCTAAGCCTGAAGACCCCATTCTGCTTGGCTTTTAGTGAGACTTTGCCCCTCTCCAGTGAGGTGCACGAATCAACCGCCACGACGTCTACAACCCATAGCAGACTGATGCTGCTGGTGGTCTTTGTGTATGCAGGGCAGGAGGGAACCTTGCCCCTGGGCGAGCAGTAATGATGCATGAATACCTTCTAGGTAAATTGAGGTAATGAAGCACCTGGCACAAGAGCATCCTCTCACAGAACCATAGAGTCTTCCAGTTGGAAAAGACCTTTGAGATCATCGAGTCCAACCGTAACCATCTTCTGCTAAAACATGTCCTTCAAAAACTCATCTATCCGTTTTTTTAAACACCTCCATGGATGGTGACGCAATCACTTCCCTGGACATCTGTGCCAGTGCCTGACCACCCTTTCGGTAAAGAAATTCTTCCTAATATCCAATCTGAACCTCCCCTGGTGCAACTCATGGCCATTTCCTCTTGTCCTATCACCTGCCACTTGAGAGATCAACACTCGCTCTCCCACACAGCCCCCTTTCTGGCAGCTGTAGACAGCGATGAGGTCTCCCCTCCCCTCAGCCTCCTCTTCTCCAAACTAAACAACCCCAGTTCCCTCAGCTGTTCCTTGTAGGACTTGTTTTCCAGCCCCTTCACCAGCCTTGTTGCCCTTCTCTGGAAGCGCTCCAGCACCTCTCATGCCAACAGGCCCAACACCAAGTTATTGGCTCATGCACCAAGTCCAGCAGTGCCCCATACAGAAGCCAGGTGACAGGGACTTTTAGACACCCAACAGACTGGGATGTCAGACACCCAGACAGAAGAAAAACCCTTGGCTGCGGTGGTACCACCTAAAATAAGAGTCTCCTCCAGCAGCCACAGTTAACAGACCTGGATATTAAAGGGGACACTGCCTAATTTAGCAGTTGGTGAAGTGAGGTTAAAAAAAAAAGCTGATTTTTGCTAGTTATTTTTCTTCAATTTCTGCTACAGATATACAGGGTGACCTTCAGTAATCTACTGGGGCTTTTGGTCAGCCATTCAGCTATTTCATCAGTCAAGATGATGGAGGAATCCAGACCCAGATACAGACAGTAGTAGGATAAAAAAAAAAATCAAGGCCAAAAGCTCAAGTAGTAACAGGGTGGTGGGAATTCAGCAAACAAAAAGAGGATTTGCAACATCATGCAAGTACTTGAAGATCTGTACACAGCAAGGGTAATTGGTAACTTTAATGAAGTAGGTAGTTAATCTTATGTTCACTTGAAATGATAAGACTGTGATAAGGTCAAGACAATTTGTCTCTGTCACTGAACTAAGGGCAATTAAATATTAAAAAGTACACCTATAGGAGGAGATCTTAGAGGTAAATAAGACACCTCCTGCTTATTGAATATTTACGCATAAGTTAGGCACGTGCACAGGGATCTTTTACTTTCATAATGAACCAATAAGAAAAGTGATTATCTTAGTTCTTTGTTTGAATGTCTACAAATACCCTATAATCAGACCAACCAGCTGTGCAGACTATGTTGCATGCCCAACACTCTGTGTGTTAATTGGGTTTATCCACATCGAGTGAAGAACTCTATTTTGGGGAAAACAAAGTACCTTGCAAACTGTGGTCTAGGGGAATTCAGGGCAGCCATGTGTGCTGTTGCACGGGGCACCAACCCTTCATCCCAACCCAGGGCAGCATCCAGGTGCCCTTGACCACAACAGGTGTGGAGGGAGATGGCTGTGAGACAGCATCCCCCAGCACAGGGCACAGGAGCTGGAGACGGGGCTGCTGTCATCATCCCTGGCCACAGGATCAGACCAGACCTGCAACAGCTTCGTGCTCTGTTCCTTCCAGCCTACATTTGCCACACTGTTTCGCTGCAGCACAAACACTCACTCCAGCACAGTACTGTCCTCCAAGGCCAAGCAGATAGATGTAAGCTCCTCTGGGAACCATCGTCACCTCTTCCAGGAATCACATTAAAACAAAGCAAAAAATCTCTGTTCCTCATTATGGCCAGGAACACTGAAATCCCAGAGCAGATTGCAAGCTTGCATATTTATATCTAGGTTTTAGAGCCCAGACAAAACACAGCCCACTGAGGAAGTAAAGTTAACCCTGATATTTCTGTTTATTGGATTTTTCAAGTGTCTGGTTACCTGCGCAGCTGGCAGATCTTGGCAAATCATGAATTACTGCCAAAAAGCCTCTCAGCACTAGGCATACTGCAATAGCTGTAGTGTTCAAAGGGATAATTTTCCAAGAAATTAAGGTGGTCTTGGGGATACGCAGCAGACTGCGATGCTGTTCACCTCCTGGCAGTGCACTGGAAACTCTCCAGAACACCAAGCAAACCTTTTCATTTCCCAGGGTCCAAATCTTCCAGTATTCAGGAATTAACAGTTTTGTTGTTTGTTCTCTCCTGTTAAATTCATGTGAAAATTCAGAATTTACCAAACTTTCCTTTTTTTACTATTTTCTTCTCAATGGAGGATAGGCATACGCAACATTAGTACCAGGGTGCAAAAATATTTGTGTTCTCACTGCAATATTTAAAAGTGAAATGCAACATGTACATTTTGAAGGCTTCACTTTAAAAAAAATTGCTCACAATATCCTCCCACCATAAACAGTAATAATTATTCATTATCGCCAAGTTTACCTGCTTTGGGTATCTTCCAAGGCTGGTTTGTGCCTCATTACCAGAGACCCTTACTCATGGTACCGTCAGCTTGCACAAGGCAAGGGAACAGCAGCGCTCAGGAAGATGCAGTTCAGCCATTTCTAATGGCAACTTGTAGTGCAAAGGACAACTCTCCAACCTGAATGGCTATCTCCTGTGAAAAGGATCTCCAAGAGGTCCTTCATCGTCTCTCTGACTTTGAAATTCTCTCCTGAGCTCTTCAGTGTTGCTGAGGAGCTTCAACATCCTTGTGTTTAACTCATGAAAGCTTCACAACAAGGATAAAACTGCTCTTGTTCCCATTGGCTTGGTTCACACATCTGTGTTGGATGCAGGGTCACAGCATCTGATGCCCAGGAGAGCAATACCTGCTCCGGACTTCAAGATCTGCCTCTGGAACTGCCTTTCACTTTTTAACCTGATTGATATCTTCCAGATTGATATCTTGGGGACACAGTGAAGTTCACCTGCCTCCCACGCAGAGATGCACAGCCATCATTCCTGGTCTCTGCAAGGACTCAGTCTTTCCCAAGATGCATTCAGGGTGTATTTTCTCCCCCATGGGACTCAACGTTGTTCTGACCTATTTCCATCTGGAAATGCAGAACTCAATCAACACAGAGTGCATCTGGAAGTCTCTTGCCTGCTGCGTGCACGTATTTGACAAGTGTAAAGCACTGGAAAAAGTGTAGGCATAGAAAATAAAATACAAGGATACAGAAAAATATATCTCCTGCTCTCTGCCACATAAGACTTGGGGCTAGATATTCAAGACTTGGAGAAGACTGTGAATGAAAGATAACAGAACTTTCTTTACCCTATTCTGCACTGATATTGCCTATTCAGGTTGGGAGACTCTCTGGAAAGCATCTACTACATGCCTTAAAATTCTCCTTCTTGGGCTAGTAAATCAAAACAGAACAGTGGCTCAGAGGGTGAGAACAGAGTATTTTTCATTCTTGATTCCTAGTTTCCAATAATTATTCCCTTAATTAAAAAAAGGCAGAAAACAGTCATTACTGCAGTTTACAGAGGACCAGTAAACATCTTTTTACTCCCTCTTACACAAGAGCCTAATAAAGTATCTGCAAATATTAATATAAGTTTTGTGGGGGTTGAGAAGCCGCATTACAATACAGAACAAGGATCTTCTTAGCACAAAGCCTATATATCATTTGAGACTTTAAGGCTGCGTATTTTTACTAAGGAAATGCTACATCTTAAGCCAGAAAACACTTCACATTAGAAAAAAAGTATGCTAAGAAAAATGACAGCAAAAGACTAACAGTCTTCATGCTTGAGAATAAACTATCCCAAATACATGACATGACAGTTGCAAAATAGAGCAGCATTTCTTGCTCTAGATGCAGGTTCAGGCTCCCTTGCTCTTGCAAAGCCTATCAACATTAAATATTTAGCAATGGGTGCTATATCTGCTCTACCAATTCATTTGGCTTTTCAATATTCTCATTGTTCTATTTCTTGCCCAGAACTCAAATTTGTCTTTGTCTTTCCTGACACTGAAAGAAAAGAAACAACCATTACTTACCTCACAACCATGAAAGTAAAATTGAACTTGAAGCCAAAATTATCACTTCGAGTGACAATGCGAAAAAAAATTTAAAAGGCAAATTGCAAGAGTTTGAAGCACTAAAATAGAAGCACTTTAGTTTCTACAGGGCTTAGTTCATTCATTAAATTAGTAAAATAATTTCTATTGATTTCATTATCTTTGCTCAACATTAAAGGACCTAATAGCAAGAGAGATGGCAAAATGAAGGCACAGCAACACACCTTGCAGGCAAAGCTGCGAGGGGATTCAGCTTGCTCTGAGACACCAGTTTTGCAAATGTGAGAGGCTCACACCACCCTTCTCTCGGTGCCCAGTCTGGCCTCACTGCAGCAAAACACCCTGACCCATGCACCATTACCTGCTCCTGAGTATCTCTACTAACTTCTCACAGGTCTCCAGAAGCACCAACAACAGAAATAGCTCACCTACACTCGTTGCAAGTGTTTTTATTTCATAGAATCATAGACTCTTCCAGTTGGAAAAGACCTTTGAGATCATTGAGTCCAACCGTACCCATCTTCTGCTAAACTATGTCCTTCAAAAACTCATCTATCCGTTTTTTAAACACCTCCAGGGATGGTGACTCAACCACCTCCCTGGGCAGCTGTTCCAGTGCCTGACCACCCTTTCGGTAAAGAAATTCTTCCTAATATCCAGTCTGAACCTCCCCTGGCACAACTTATGGCCATTTCTCCTTGTCCTACTTCAAATCAGTCTCCCCCTACCCAAGAAGAAAGTAACTCATGGCTTGCTCTTTCACAGCTGAAACTGGTGTTCAGTGGCAAAGAGAGACAAGCAGTAAAGAGCAGCTCTGAATTTGTGCCACTGAACCAACTATGCAACACGCTGATAGGATCAGTCACTGGCTATGAACACCAGCCTCAAAGAGTTCTCAGCAGAGGCACCAGGTCACCTTCAACCAGAGCCAGGGGGACTGGATGATACCCTGCGAGTGCACGGGGAAATGGTACTTCAGCACACCGTGTTGTAGAACCTCAATAGCCTCCAGTCAATGGTGTCTTCCTGACAGGGTGCTCCCAGATGCTTTCCAGCAATGGTGAGGAAGAAGACCCTACTTGGAAGCTGCCTACCTGGAAACAGTTATGGTCAAGTTTAAGAGAAGAGGAACAACATTAGGGAACTTCACACCCTACAGGGAACAACCTATTTTATACAGCAATAAAGAAGAAATTTTCCTTTAAATGAATCTTCAAACAAAGTTGAGATCTTGTGGATTGTCTCACCCACATAGGTCATCATGAAGAGGGAGGCAGGGTACTAACAGCTCAGTTAAACCACAGCTCCTGTGGTCCCCAGGGCTGTGTAGAGCTGAACTGCCTTCTGATAGCTACAGCTTTGCTTGGTCCCAGACACAGCACACTGCGCCCCACTCCCATCCTCAGCTCCTCAGTTGGAAATGTACCTCCTCTTTTTGGATGATGCACCTCCACTGCAAAAATGGACCTCTCAGAGAAGCCACATTTTTTTTTTTTTTAAAGGATAAAGAGCAAGGAGACACAAAGAGAGAGAGAAAGAGGTAAAAAATGCTAAAGACACCACCAGCAACAAAAACATAGTAATATCCAGATTGAAAAAAAAAAGGCAATTTAAAAAGAAATAATTTTGATGACTTAAAAAAAATCCCAGGGTTAAACAAAGCATTAAATAAAGAAAAACGAGGAAATACCAAATAAAATCCTTTGAGGAAGGGAGGATGTGGAGGAAAAAAATCAATCCCTAAGCTATGCCTGAAGTCTGGTAGGAAAGAAGTCAGTCCCTACCTTCTCTATAAAAAAGCCTGGAATGAAACAGCTTTTGGGTCAAAAAGGGAGATGGTTGGAGGAGAGGGTGCTTCCCTCTACCCCAGCTGGAAGCCAGGGCCACCAGGACCCAGCACCAGCAGTAGAGACACAGTTGTGCTTGGAAAGGTAATCTCCTCTCGAGGTAAGGAGATTTCCATTTTAATTTTGCAGTGGTGGCTTTACACAGGAAATGTCAGCTGAATGAGGGGAGTTAATATAATCAGATAGAGCTTAGCACAGCAACTACATCCAGTAGAGAAAATAAAGATAGGTGGTAATTTCACTAGGCCTTCCTCCCTTCCTATTGCTCCATTCCTTTCTCTTCCTGAAAAATTACATTTATTTTTAACACATGAAATAGGCATATTTCCCTGCCTCAAAACAGCAGGTTAACACTGATGGACAGAAGAGCCAGACAGAAACCTACAAAGGACTATACACTTTCCAGCTGTATGTTTTGTATCCTGCCCTCGGTCTGATGGTACACAAGTGCTTCTGTGCCCCTTGCAGGAGTGTTGCCCTTCTCCCCCATCCCCGACGTACGTAAGCAGAACCAAATTAAATTTTTGATCAAACAAAAAAAAAAACACTACTCCCAAAGCTAAAGAAAGTACATGCTGCCAGCACCACCAGGACTGCCTATTTTGGGCACGCTTTCTAGGACAACAAATAACACAGTCTCACGTGTACCTAACATCTCAGGTTCATTAGTTTGCTTAGTTTGGGGTCTTTTTCTTCAGCTCCCCTGCCTTCCCCATCTTTAGGCACCTATTGGCTTTTCACTTTTTCTGGAGCTAGATGATGATATCTGAGACCCAGTGAATTTGGCTGCCCCCATAAGCAAAACAACTAGCTAGGCCAAAAACCTCTCGGAGATGAATCACATGTTGGCAATATGAGGACCAGCAGTAGGCACAGACCCTCCAACCTGTATTATTGGAGCTCCTGGGGGCTTTTCAAAGGAAGGTGCTCCCCATGGCTCAGACTGACTCCATTACCCTTCTGTCCCCAGTGGTGATCTGCTAAAATAGCGTGTTGGTGTCTTGAAGACTCAGTCTACAGACACTGCCACACAGCTGTTTTTACCTGATGGAGTCTGGCTTTTTTTTTTTTGCAGCACCACATCATCATTGCTGAATCCTTTTCAGAGCAGGAAACATACCAGAGTTACACACTTACACATTTATAAGACACAAGAAAATGATCAAAAGCCCTAACCATTGCATTATTTGAAACTCCATGGGGGTCTACGTGCTACCCTGATGGAGTCTCATGCGAACTACTAACACTGGGATTTCTGTGTACACACAGCCTTCGAGCGGTCTCTGAGCCTCCACATTTCCAGCAAGAGAGAAAAACATAATAAACCATGATGGCAAGAAAGAGACTTCACCATTTTTCAGAAATAAACTCTTCCCTGACCAAAACTTCTGCTACCAACGACTGGAATAAGTTAGTACCTGCACTTAGGCTTGCCTTGGATTCTGTCTATTCTTGGAAAATCTAAATGTGACCACACATGGGACTAACCAGTCAAGAAAATCCGCAAGAGCCATCTGTCATCTTTTTGTTCTGTAATTCCACACATCCTCAATAATGACAGAGGAAAGAGAAGTAAACTGTTTCCAGCATTTCCCATCTTCCTCAGAAAGCAGTAGCAGTACAAACATTTGGGTTCTCCATCTCTCATCATTGAGATCTTGTTAGCAACGCGCCTTAATGCTCAGCCACCAGTGCAAGTTTGAACCACACTTTGGATTTATGCTGAAGCCCACCATCCCTGCTCAGCCCTGCTTGAAATGGCCAAGTGTGACACACATGTGGACACAAACTGGCATGATGGTTGGTAAAAGCCCTCTAGTTTCCCGACCTCAATTCAATTCTCTCTCCATCCTCAGCTGTATCATAAGCAATTAAAGCCAATTTCTAATGTCCTTTTTACCTCTATCGATGCCTAACAGCCACGACCTCTGGACCTGCAAAAAAAGTCTTCCACACCTTCCCTGCACACCTTTGTACTCTCCCAGTTCCCTCGTCACAAACAGAAAGCTTTTTCCAAACTAACTTGAAAAAGTAATCTTCGTTTCTCCCTGTCCAAGAACAGTAATAGGGAGCATCTCCCTAGAGAGGAAAAGGTAAATAATCTGTTATCATTTTACACATGGATAAGTGTGAGATCCCAGACCCCAGATTTGACACCTGGGCAGAAAAAAACCATGCACTCCTACTTGACAGAGAACTCAAAGTTGTAGTGAAGCTACGTGGCCTGCCTAGCTTTACATGGAAAGGGAACTTCACAGGAAAAGTGAATTCTGGTCACCTCTGCCCTGCTGCAGTGCCAGCGTGCGACGGGCCTTGTCTTCTCAATCTCTCTAGGGGTGCTCCAGAGGAGAAGGACATCATCTCCCTGCAAACCCTTCCTGAGCCCTCAGGTGTGGCTCATATGATTACAGACTTGAATGGGCACAAATGCTGTAAAAGGCCACCATTATCCTGCCAGGACCAGAACGCTCCTGGGATGTAAACCACTCTAAGGAAACCAGCAGCTCCCCATCAAGCAGCCACCCAGGGCATAGCACACATCTGGCTGCTGGCTCAAGAAGAGCGAGACAGTTCCCCAAAAGCCTCCAAGTAAAGCACAAGCTTATATTCAAACCTGCATTCGAAAACCAAAAGCAGGGGCATTGACAGACCTGGTCACTTGGGACAAGATGTGAGCTACGGGACTGTTAGGTAGGTGATCAGAGCTTCCCGTAACCCCTAAAGAACGCACTCCTCCAACATGTGTCCTCCTCACATCCAAGAGTGAGCACGACAGGGTGATCTGCCCAGGCCGCAGTCCCCAGCACAGCCTTCATGCCAAGCAATCATTTTCTCAGGCAGAACAAGAGAAAGCATTACAAAATGCAGCCCTCCCAGGCTGCCAGTAACAGGGAGCAGAGCAGATCCTACCTTGAATCTTGGCTTCTATACAGAAAATACCCCCCAACAAACACAGTTTGAAGCTGCAGCTAAAACAAGTGAGAACCAGGCTGTAGATATGAAGAAAACAACCTTTTCCTGAGCCCCACCCCAGATTTCCAGGGTTCCTCCAGCACAGCTCACATCCGTGCTCACAGCTGGTATCACAATAAGCAACAGGAAAATTAAAAACATCACACTATAAAATACAGTTACAGAGAAAAAAAATCTGTCTAGATACTCTTTCAGGGCACCTGTCACACTAATAATGTCTAAGTTTCCTGTGCAACGTGAACTTGGGAAACAGAAATGCACGTGAAGTAGATGGGAATCATTAAGACAAAAAAATCATCCATATGTTTTAAAGCATGTTCTACTTTAAACATGGTCTACATGCTCCTTAGCTTGCCCTTCGAGTGGAACCCAGGTGAGAAGTACGAGTGACAAAAAAAATGCATTTGAAGGACAACTTCAGATAAATAAACTGGATCAAGCGGGCATCAGCTCCCTGTCGCGATCAGAGCAACAGCAGAGCAGAGGGCACACACAGCACGAGCCATTACCAATAGTCCCTTCCAGACTTCCCCCATCACTCAAGAGAACTCCTGTGCGCAACAGCACGTGGCCTGTGCGGCCATTTGCTTATGTAGTGCTTGCTAATTCATGGCAAGAATACACACCAGAGTCCAACTCTTCATAGAAAAAAGCCAAAACAATTCCCTTACCTTCCGTGAAGCTGCCTGTAAGAGTTATGACGACAAACACTTTGCCTTCTGGCTCCAAATCCACCTGAAAAAGTAAAGGAAGTGTTAGGAGATTGTTTTTCAATGCAGGATTTTGCATGATAAATCATAGAATCAAAGAATGGTTTGGTTTGGAAGGGACTTTAAGTATCACCTGGATCCAACCCCTCCTGCCATGGACCACCTTCCACTGCATTGGGTTGCTCAAAGCCTCATCCAACATGGCCTTGAACACCTCCAGGGATGGGGCATTCATGACTTTTCTGCCAATTTTGGTAATACTTGAAGATCTAGATATGCTCTCATGCACACCCTTAGTTTTATTTAAAAAAAAAAATCCATGGTACAAATTGTTCAGCTTCTAAGAAAAAGAAAGAATCAAGTTCCTTATTTTTTTATGGAGCCCTGAATGTTGGATAATCTCAACCTTGCCAGAGGAAATAAAGATTGAAGGGGGGGGGGGGGGAGCCATAACATTAAACACCCACAATTCTCTGAAAAGATGTACGTGCATCTATTTGATGAATTATATGCATATTTTCTCCCTATTATTTCTTATCACATTGAAATTGTGTCAGTCTCTTCAAATACCATCAGTGCTGGGGTAAACTCGAATTTCTTACATAATTCACTTAAACCATAGAAAATAGGAAATTGTTAGTGCTGTTACCTAAGGACCTGTTGTCATTCAATCTATATTAAGCAGAGATAGAGAATATAATTTTAGGGATCAGAGATTCAATCCCAATATCAGCCAATTTTCCCTTTAAAGAAGGTCTTCATTTTTGGTTAGTAGCTTTTTAGTTACATTTTTAATTAAGATCCTGCTTTTTTTGTTTGGTTTTTTGTTCATCAGCTAGTTTTTATCAAAAATCACAGCCAAGAATCCCTAAGTTTGAATCAGGCTGTCACAAAGAAATCTTACTTTAAAAAAAAAGGCACCCCCCATACACCCCAAAACTGCAAGGTTAAAATTAGCAAAGAGGTGCTTCATACCTTATGGGTATCAATAATGTGTGCAGAACAGAAATTCTGAAAATAGATCTCTCAGGAGGAATGACTAAACATGATCATTCAACCCCTCTCTGCTCTCATACAGCCGTCTTTCCTTGGTTCGGCAGAAATAGAAGCAAGTCTTGCACATCAGCAGCACCACGCTTTATCACAGAGGTGCCTAGAATTTAATGCACCTCTACACACTGAGGAGTGGAAAAACATCTCCAGGTCCTGCAAGAAAGGAGGACGAGCCCAGGCTCTTTCTTCTGTCTCAGATAACACGTGATGTATCCTGCCAATGCTTTGATTTCTCTCCAGTGTTAACACATATCACATCATTCACATAAATCCCCAACCCGAACTCCCAGAGCAACAGTGCAGGGACCACCACTAATCCAGACAACATTTGCCGATGCCATGCAAAGCCCTGCCATGCACCAATAGGTCCTTTTAAAAGAATAACATTAAGACAGCACTAAAATAGAAAACTGAACTTTTTATCTAAGGGAGAAGCCAAACAGCCATGCTACAAACAAGAGAGAAACCAGCTGCACAGCTGTAAGTGGGGAAAAAGGTGTCTGAGCCACCCTGGCTGTGCAGTGTTAAAGTACAGCAGCACTTTCTGCTGACAACTCCACTCCTAGGGATGTGAACTGCAGCTTCACCAGCACAAGCCAAGAGAAAACAATATTCTGGGGTAAGCAAGGGGAGAGACAGCACATAATCACCGTATGTGTCCCTAGCCAAAAAATTGCTGCTGAAGTAGAAAAATTGTTTGGGGGAATTTGTTAGGATAAGCTGAACTAATATTTTCAGAGAAAAGATGAGAGGACTTCCTATTCACACAACCCCAGCTACAGCCTAGAAGCGAAACATCTCTATCAATGGGATATAAAAGAGGGAAGCTAGAATTGATCGGGAATATCCTATCAAAATGTTGATTTTATGGACACCATATTTTCCACTTTAAAAAAACCACCACAGAAAAACCCTACACTGACCTCACCAGGAAGATATAAATTAAATACTTAGCTTTGACTCAATATTAATTTTCATGTTTGCTTGGGCTTCTTAATACACTGGCTTCAGGAAGCTGTGTTTGAATAGCCCTCTGTCTCCATTAATATGGAAGGCATTCCTCAAATAAACTTCAACTCCAACGATGCCATGCAACATTTTTGCTTAAGCTTCAGCTCACTGGGGAGACACACGCTTTTGTATAGAAATAATTCTTTCAAAAATATATAATAATATATATACACATATACAGCCACCCAAATTGATTTATGGACTACCAAGATTTCAGATTTTTTGGGAAAACACTTCCTTACTTAGGTTTCCAAACCTGAAGAATGATTTATATCATTTTTTTCTGCCAGTCCATAGACAGCGATACATTAGACCTCTGTTTTCACATTCACAAAGATCCACGCCTCGCTTTTTCTAACAAACATGATGTCCAGTGGGCTACAGAGCAAATCCTGTACTCCTTGTTTAGTCTTAAAAGCAAAGGCTTGTCAAGAACACAAGCAGCTGGGCTGAGGGCAGGAGATACAACAAAAGCATCATCCATATCCATCACAGGGCACAAGCGGAAATTGGTGCAAACTCTGTGACACACCTTGTTCTCCATCTGTGCAAATGTGATT
Organism: Dromococcyx pavoninus; assembly: GCA_033558185.1. Classification (NCBI taxonomy): domain Eukaryota; kingdom Metazoa; phylum Chordata; class Aves; order Cuculiformes; family Neomorphidae; genus Dromococcyx; species Dromococcyx pavoninus. The sequence continues at coordinate 156,292 of JAUMJL010000611.1, read as the reverse complement.
CCCCTGCCCAGGGCAGCGTCATGTCACAAAACAGAAACAAAATCATTTTGAAAATAATAGCAGAAGATTTATGAGAGTTATAAAACAATCTCTCTCCCCTCCAGACTCTTAGATTAAAACCAGGTTAAAGACCAGCAGAGACCCTACGCTGACTAACCTGTCATGCTCGTGTTACAACACAGGTCTCAATAAAGAGGATCCAGCTACATGCGAGATCTTTTCATCACATTAGCATGATCTAATGAAACATTACAGCTGAAAAGCTCCAATGAGGACTGAAGTCCCCATGGCAGAAGCTGCAGAAGCAGAACATCTTAGGCACACCCACATCCTGCTGGATACAGGACCAATGGTGAAATCTTGTCTAAACAAGAGATTAAATCAGACAGTTGTAATAGTCTCTCTGGCCTTAAATTGATAGCAAAAGCAGCAACAAGATACTATTAATTAAAACAAATAGAGCACTGATAAAAGGTGGCTTTTGGACTTGCAGTGATCTCCTTTAAAGATGAAATTTGACCAGTTAAATAGCAGCCAACACAAAATCTGAGATCAACTGCTAAATATGTGGAAAGTGTCTGAAACAGAAAATAATCTCTCATCTAGAAAACGGAAAGGAAAATGTCTGACCACAGAACTACCCTCCCAGGAGCCTGCTGAGATCAGACAATGGAACAGCTTCCAGATAGCAACACCCACCTGATGGGATGTGCTTCCTTTTGCCATTGCACGGACCCCTCCATCAAATGGCCACACAACACGGAGTGTACTTGTGCTCATGGGAGTTAACTCCTGTGAGCTCCTCACATTTACTGGACCACTATCCACAATGTCCATGCAGCCAGACATGCTCACGTGCTGAGCCAGCATGCACAGCAAGCAGCTTGCTAAGCCCAGGCCCTGGGGCTAACCTCAGCCATCCCTGGAGGGTGGTTGCCCCTGTTCCTGCCCCTGATTTACACCTTCATTACTGCCTTCACACTTTGCATCGCAGTTACAGAAATAGCACACACTGTGACACAGCTTTACCAACCCAGCAAGCACCTGCACCGTTTGAGAACACAAAAATATGCCCATAACAATCTGAAACCAGATACCCACAGATGAGGAGTGTGGCACCCCACTTCTCTCCCAAAAGAAGGAACTTCTAACATAAGCCATCGTTCATTCTCTTCAGTCACTGAAGACCTTCTGTCACCAGCACCTACTTTCACAGGCTGAGAGTACTATGCTCTATGCTCTGCTATTTAATAAGATTTGAGCACTTCAAAAGGAAGCAGCTGCCAAAGGACTAGCCCTCCAGCCATGGAAGGGATAACCCTATCTAGTGACGGCTGGCTGGCGGCCCGGGCCCTGACTGCGCGCCGGCAAGGCTCCAGCACTGTTGGTACCTCCCGCCATAAGCGAACACCCTCGGGATCCAGCCTCATAACAGCAGTGCTTATGTAACACGAGGACCATGCTTATGCCAAGTTTTGCTTCTCATTTCCTCTCATTTTAAGCTGAAAGAAGGGAGATTTAGATTAGGTATTGGGAAAAATTTTTTTACTGTAAGCAGTGAGGCACTGGCACAGGTTGCCCAGAGAAGTCGTGGATGCCCCATCCCTGGAGGTATTCAAGGCCAGGTTGAATGAGGCTTTGAGCAACCCGATCCGGTCGAAGGTGTCCCTGCCCATGGCAGGGGGATTGAAACTGGGTGGGCTTTAAGGTTCCTTCCTACTCAAACCATTCTAGCTGCTTAAAGGTGAAAACTACGTATCTACAGAGAAGCAGGAGGCACTGCATTATTCTTGACAATTATTAAAGGCCAAAGCAGACCACGCCATCAGTTTGGGTCAGAGATGCAGCTGATGCTGAACTTTTTTCACAAAGAAGGCAGGAGAGGCTCAGAGAAACTCAACAGCCTGAAGGCAGCATAGATGATGCCACAGAGGAATCCTATATCATAACACAGGAGATAAGCAATACAGGAATGTAAACATCCGTGTATATTTGACAACAATATTCAAAGAGTAATAAGTGATATTCAAAGAGTAATAAGTGATATTCAAAGAGCATGCTTCTACAAGAGAAAAGTTTTCTAATGCTGATATCTAGTTCATAGAATCATAAGGTTGGAAAAGACCTCTGAGATCATCGAGTCCAACTGTCCCTGTATCCCTACTAAACCATATACCCATCTTTTAAACACCTCCAGGGATGGAGACTCCACCACCTCCCTGGGCAACCTGTTCCAATCCCTGACTACTCTCTCAGTGAAGAAATTCTTCCTAATGTCCAATTTAAACCTGCCCTGGTGCAATCTGTGACCATTCCCTCTCATCCTTTTGCTCGTCACTTGCAAGGAGAGAGCAGCACCCAACCCATCACAACCTCCTTTCAGGTAGTTGTAAACAGTGATGAGGTCTTCTCTCAGCCTCCTCTTCTCTAAGCTAAACAACCCCAATTCCCTCAGTCTCGCCTCATATGGCTTATTCTCCAGCCCTCTCACCAGCCTCATTGCCCTTCTTTGCACACGCTCCAACCCCTCAATGTCTTTCTTGTAGCAAGGGGCCCAAAACTGAACACAGTACTCGAGGTCTGGCCTCACCAGTGTTGAGTATAGGGGCACAATCACCTCCCTGGTCCTGCTGGTCATGCAGTTTCTGATACAGGCCAAGATGCCATTGGCTCCCTTGGCCACCTGGCCACACTACTGGCTCATGTTCACCCATCATGTTCAGGTTAACTTCTTTTAGAGAACAGCAGAATACTGCATGGAAGATGTAGTACCAGAACAGGAGATACACTTCAATGGGAAAGTCCTGCTTTATTGGGAAAAGCAAAGTGTGAATTTTTATGTTAGCATTATATTGGGGATGCTATGAGGTATGCTGATCTCATAATAAATCAAACTAAACTGGTGGTGTGCAGTGTGAACAGCCTGCGTGGTGCAGCATCACACCATTGGCATGCAGAGCTGTAAATTGTAATCACCCTCAGCCTGGTCCCCCAGAGAACATGCAGGAGGAAAAATATTGACTATCTGGTTGATTTAGAGGTAACTTGGCCAAGTTTTGGCTAACTGGGAGTTGGAGAGTGCTTTTATCAGTGTAGTGAAGCCTTTAGTCACTTATAACCACTGCTGTCTTCTAGTTCAAGAAAATGGAAGACATTCCTCCGTAACCCAAAAGGTGGATAAAATCGACTGTTGGAGCTCCGGAACCCACTTTGTATCCATAAGAACACCGCAGGATTTTGGCCCAGAGCTAAACATACACTTTAACTTCTGTTGAACTTCACAGCTGTTCCTAAGAGACAACAAGCGCTGGAGGATTTTGGCAGGCGAGCTGGAAATGAGCAGGTAAGGGCTGATGAGTTCAGCCGCGGTTTCATTATGCTTCCATTGTGAAACACAACACTTTGGCTATGAGGCTGCACGCAGGACCAAGGAGGACTTCACTCCTAATTCAAACCACTCACATGGTGCCCCATGCCTGAACTTGCTGTGATCATGCAGCACCACGTGACTTCAAAAGGAGCTGCAAGGGATCGGTTTCCCACAAGGAGGGGCCTCAGTCAACCATCTCATACACCTTCTCCAGAAAAGGGCTGTACTAACACCCTTCCTGACAGCTATGCAGGTGTTATTAACTCCCCTTCTCTGCATACACAAAAAGAGCTACTTTGGGAGCAAAGGAGGGAACAGATGCAGGGAGACCGAAACATGGCTCCTTAATCATATGTCTTCACACATATAATAAAAACTGGTAGTGTGTGATTCATCAATGGAAGAGGTTTGGAAAACAAATTCAAGGAGGCAACGTATCAACACCCAGCTGAAGCATCCACTGAACTCGAATAGCAGGTAAAGTCAGTTGGCCTCCGAGAGAGCTTGGCATGCCTCTCTGAAAAACTCACCAAGGATGGGCAGAGACAGATCTGATGGGTGGCTGCCTGCCTGCAAGTCACTCTCCAAAATGGAGACCAGGTGACCTCCAGGATGAAGATACACCCTCAACACTGCATCTGGCATGAGCACTGATTCTTGCAAACACATTTAGATTTCTCCCCCCTCCCTTCTCCACAACAGACAGTCCAGTCTGGGAAGCCTGATAGGAAGTATACTGAAATAAGTGAGAATATTTTATTGTCTTTGGATCAGACACAACAGACAATCCATTTACCCTGGAGCCCAGTACATCCTTTCTCCCACTGCTACTCCGTCCTTTCTTCCCCAAAGGCACAATTAGTAAGCATCCTAGAAGTACAACCTTTTTCTAAGCCATGTCAATGCTGACGTGGCTTCAAAACCGGAATAAGCCAGACACTTGCAGTGAATAAAGCAAATATAAAAGCTACCTGGGGACTTAATTAGCTTAATTAAACAAGTAGCTATAGCTTTTGACTTCCTACACAATTTTTAAATTTAATTAACAGAACTGCATATATAATCAGTCATTTGTGGAGGCAATTCCCAAGGCTCTGTTCAGTTGAAAGTCTGGGTTATTCTAAAGCTGTTTTTTCACATGCCTCTAGTTATTTCTTTTAATTTTTCTTGTTTAAGCTCCTAACAAATCATGCTTATGGAATGTCAGCTCATTCTGTATTTCAATAAGGTAGCACCTCCACCTGAGCATGCCTTTGTCGGACAGGTCAAGTAGCAAGATTCTCAGTCAAATACAAGGTGTCTGGATTAATCAGTCCCTCTTGTACATTTTGAACCAGATAGACACCCATCTATCAACTCAAGCACCTTAGAAAAATCCATAGGGCGCTCTAGTACAAAGGAGATTTTGCATTTCTAGACCAATAGATTATTTTTCCACACATGCAATCTTTAAGATTCAAATCAGTGTGTCTAAAAAAAAAAACGAGGGGCCAAGTGTCTTCTCATTCCTGCAAAGGCTGGCAAGTCCTTAGGGCAGCAATTTCTGCCCTAGGTGCCATGGGCAGATGTAGACAGTTTCTCAGCAACCCATGGCAAGCTCCATTCAGGGGAGGCTCCAGGAGATGCCATTTGGTGAAGAGCAGTGACGCCAGCTCTTGTTCCACTCAAGCTTTGAATCTGGTGCTGGCAAACATCAGCATCTCTCTGCTCCCACCAGGATTTAATTTTGATCCCAGGTCTCAAAACAAAGACTGAGCACAGTTTTCCCTTTTCTAGTGCTGCAAAAAGGTTGCTTATCCTGCCAGCAGATGGTAGGTCCATGTACAATGCTGAATTCACAGAGTGTCACAGCCCTCACCCCTCACTGACTTCAGCTGCAGTAGATGCACAATCAGACCTAGAGATGATATCTGGTCTCTTTAGGGTCAGCCTGCCCATCCCCTGGTAGGGCATAAAAGTTCAAAACCTCTGCCTCCTGCAAGTGATGGGAACTGTCAAAATTCCAAGAAGAAAGAGAAACCTTCCCAACAACTCTTATTGCCGTACGTTTAACGCTCTGGAGGTAAACCCACTAATGCATGGAAAGTCAGTCTCTCTCATAACTCCTATAACCAGTTACTCCAGTTATTACTGTAATATTGTCATTCCAATTTTTTATTCCAGGACAGCTGTTTAAAATATTACTTTTGTATTCAGTCAAGCTGCATAATTATAAGCTGTAAACCAGCCATGAACAATCATGCATAACTAATGACTCTTAGCCAATCCTGGACTCTTTAATCAATTTTAGTCTGCTTTCATCCAACATATTACCCACCTCAACAGGAGATTTGCTTGGGTAGGAAGAGAAAAGGTTGCAACAAGATTGATTTATCCCATGAAAATTCCTTCCAAGAAAATCTGCTTGAAGAACTACAAATAAAATATAGATAAAAAGGAGGTTTCAAATCTTCAAATAAATAAAACTTTCAAAATGTGAGCCAAAGCCTGCTCCTACTGGAGTTACACCAACTTATTTTGCTTTTGAGAAATCCCATCTCGAAAAACAAAGAATGATTTACAATTAACAGTTGCTGGTGGCTGCTCTTTAGTATACGTGAAAAAAATCATGGTGTTATAAAATTAAAAAGGACAAAATTGGTTCTGGGAGTATTATTTTTTTGTTCTACCTATATTTTTAAAGAAAAACAATGACTTTCTAGAGGGATTTATGATCTCTTTTTTCTGAATTATGTGGCAAGGGGAGGGAATCCAACTGCTTATTTATCAGCCCAACAGTACTGAAGTGTCTTGAGGACCAGGCATCGACTCCAACAGCAAGAGCCTGTTCCTTCAGAAATTTATGTCAAACATAAAATCAAATGGGGGACAGGGGAAATCTAACAGTTGCATGCATACACGTGGTGGAATGCTTTCATCCACAACACCACGACAAGCACGGAGCCAGAAACAAGTAGGGTGGTAAATGGGCCGAGAAGAAATTATGGAAGATGACCAGACCCTAGCAGTGAGGTTCTCCTTTCCAAGGGTATAGAATGTGCCATGTGTAGGACAGCTCTGCCAATCTGCCCCCAAACAGCAAAGCAAGGGCCGAAACTCCCACCTTGGAGCCTTCCCCTCCCAGTTCACAGGGTGTTTTGTTGTCAACGCTTGCCAGCCAGGCTCGTGGTCAGGGTAGGAAGGTGGGCTCACACGGTGCTGCCAGCAGCTCTCAGAGCAGTGCGCGCAAGCCTGCGCTTACCACGGGCGGCTCTGCCACCACCAGGGTGCAACCACACTACAGCACGTGGCTTCCCGTCCTACACAGCTCCTGCAGCAAGCCACCACTGCTGGAGGGCTTCTGTGCAAGATTGGTCAGCTGGTGCAGCAGCACTACCAGGACACAGAGCCCTGGAAGGTCAAGGTCTCCTCTTTTGGGGAAAGCCTTGGGGAATGGAGAGGAGCGACGTGGCAGAAAGCCTGCTCTGAGCCAACCTCACACCCAGGAGACATCAAGTGGCAAGCGACTCTGCTCCACTTTCCTACCTGGATGACCAACAGCACCTTGTTGGCTCTAGTGTCTGTATGCAGCAGCCAGGGGAAATGTCAGGCGGAGCACAAAGCTTGCTCTGTGCCTCCTGAAGAGCACTGCGACCCAGCTGACTGCAGAGCACAGGAGATCACAGCTTGGGGGACCTCTCAACACAATTTTTGCCACCTCCCCCCACTTCCTCCCACAGCCTGTGCCACCACAGCCCACATGAAACCAAAATCACGTGGGCTGGATGCATTCTGCCTTTCCCTACCACATGCACATGCAAGCAAGCAGAGCTCTAGCTCTGCTGTGCACAAACTATTAAACCTAGATCTTGTTTTGTAACACTACACCACCCTCTCCAGTCCACCACCAGATTAAGTTTCTTAATGTTTTTTCTTTCTTTTTAAAGGGATGGGAGTGGGTAAAACACAGATTACTTTAATTTCCTAACAGGCAGGTACTAACATCAATACAGGACCCCTAAATTAAAGGGTAGCAAATGCAGGGCTTCATTTTGAGCTGTTTGAACACAGCGAATACACCCATGCACACATTCGGTAGCTGGTATCAGCTTTGCATATGCAATGTAGGGAAATCTACCTGCAAACACCAGCATGTGTAATTGTAGATAAAAGAGGCTGAAAGTGGGACAGGGTCTCTGCTCTTGGGAGGGACTTAGGAGTTTAGACAAACAAACAAACAAACAAAGGTTCTATTTCCATTCAGTGAACAATAACAACAGGGCAATCATCCTCAACAATCAGTTATTAGCAACAAAACTCTTTCAACAGCTCCAGAACCACTGGGACACCACTTTAGAATTACGAAGGATGCATAAATTGTGAAGGGGTGATGCTGACAGCTCGCATTTTAGCTCTCTCACTGTGCACACAACGCAGGAAATGCCACTTTATATCTCCGCGTTCTGAAGATGATCAACAAACATATTTCTGTCAGGTATATTAAATCAATAACACTTGGCAGAAAAACCAGGAAGTTGTGTAAGTTTTTCTATTTACAGTAATAAAGAAATAAATCACCGATGGGTGCCAAGCTGGCTCGTTGGTGGCACTTCCCGTTTGGAAACACTCCAGGGGCCATAGCAATGAGCTGGTGAGAGGAGTTTCCTCAAAGTAAAACACTGATGATAGCTGAGCTTAGCACTGATGTAGCGTCCCCCAACAAAGCAAGGGAAGCTGAATACTAGCAAGGGAATGAGCCCAGGTAGCCCATAAAGCAGCCAATGCACATCAGAAACCTGGCTTTTGACCAGGGAGGAACTGAACAGGCACCAGATGGAAATTCAGAAGGCTAAACAAAAAGACTGGGCAGAGAAGCAATAATGAGGCTCTCAATCTTGAGAAGTCTTCCAGAGCATGGCATTCACCTGCAGTTTTAATTAACCTTATTAACAAATCCAGGCAGGATTATGAAACATTCACAACTTTACATTAAGCAGTAAATCTGCATCATGGTCTGAGGTTCTCTGTTCAAGGCACTCCTGTTGGTCGCCCAAGAATTACCACCACACAGCAAGAGCAGGAGAGCATTGTGTAACTTTGGGGAAATAGACTCGGCTGGACAACGTCAAACAGGGCCCTCAGTATCATAGAATCACAAAATGGTTTGGGTTGAAAGGGACCTTAAAGATCATCCAGTTCCAACCCACCTGCCGTCGCTCGCTCCCACTGGACCAGGTTGTTCAAAGACTTACCCAATCTGGCCTTGTTCATGGATCCAGCCCGAGAAATCGCGGACCCCTAAACCAGCTGCAATACTCTGCAAAGAGCCCCTTAGCAGCTGTCTTCCCAGCACCTTGCTCATTTATATATCTATGCTGTTCTCCATTATATTTTCTTGTTATTCAGAGGTTTTATTACATAATCTTAAACTTCTGTGAAATTATTCTCATTCAAGTCTCCATTAGGTGCGTCACTATTTCTCAAATATCTTCCTACTACAATATAATTTATCTGGTATAGTGATGCTTTTCCATTTTTGTCCAATAGCTCTTTGTTTTGAAAACCAGGCCACAGCTGATGAGATCATGAACCATGAAAATCCATTAGTCCTCCAGATATAATCCATCAAAATTCTCAACATTGCAGGTAGAAAGGGGAAAGGTCACAACTTTCTGCTATTCCAGCTATTTCTGTCAGACATTTGAGGAGCCAAGACTCAGATATTTAATAAAAAGTTAAGTCATAGTGGTATAGCATAAGGGAATCTGCTGGAAGAGTTCAGTTATTTATAGTGCTTGATCATTATTAATGGGTGCTGCAAAATAAAAAAAGTATCCTGGAGTGAGATGAGATAAGCATCTCAAACCCTGCAGCTTGACAGCAGGAAGCTGGTGTTCCACGATATGGAAATTCAAATGCAAACCAAAAACTCTGCAAAGGGCTTGATTTGCAGGCACCTACCCTCTTCTTCCCTTCAACACTGAGCATCTAAAAGAATGCGCTTAGTAGAGGCCTTGCAATTCTCAATGTTTTGTGTCCTGTGCAATGGGGCAACACATATCCATCCTGATCATCATTCACCTACCTCAGCTGGACTTCCAGAACTGTAATGGCACTACACTGGACATAGCAGAAACACCAAAATATGGATCATAGAATCACAGAATGGTTTGCATTGGAAGGGACTTTAAAGATCATCCAGTTGTAACCTGTTACCACAGCCAGGGACACCTCCCAATAGATCAGGCTTCTCAACGGCCCATCTAACCTGGCCTTGAACAGCTCCAGGGATGGGGCAGCCACGACTTCCCTGGGCAACCTGTGCCAGTGCCTCACCACCCTCATTACAAAGAATTTCCTCCTAACGTCTAATCTAAATCTTCCCCCTTCCAATTCCAGTTTCCAGTTGGATGATAGGGCTAAGGGAACCTCCATGCCAGGTAGGCCCCCAGTGCTTGCTTTCAGCCAGGGAAGCTACCCACCCTGGCTGCCATCCCTTTGTTTCAGCCCTGGTATAGCACTCCTACAGCAGTGTTGCTATATCTCTCATAAAGGCAATGTGATGTATTAAAGGAGCTATGTACACGACACCACACATATCTTCACCTTTTCAACCATAGACTGCAAAGCTCATTGGGGTGCTGAGGAAATCTTACACCGTCAATTTTATAGAGGAGGAAAGCAGTGCATGGGGATGGCAGGAACACAGCTAGAAATAGTGCTTGTGCTCTTCAAAAACCCAACCTAGCTCACTGCATAGCAGGCACACTGCCTTGAGAAAGTCCTGCGAGGAAGACTTTGCAGTACCCACGAAGGCCACGTGTGCCTGGACTACACAGCAGTCCAGATGTCAGGAAGAGTAAATTGCTCCACAGCACCAGAACCCATCATTCTTTGCAGTGACTACAAAGCCTTGCACTAAGTGCATTGGAGTGGGGCACACAACACCACCAGCCCTGTTAGTATCGCATTGAATTAATTTATGCTCAAAATCAATATTTCTGATGAAATGTAATTTCAAATGACATGTCTCGGTGGCATGCCAGTCTTCAGAACTACAGCTCACATCACAGATATGCCCATTTAAAGCCCTAACTGCTTTACTTAGCCTTAGTGATGAAAGAAAAAGGAGGGATTAATTTCAACAGCTTTGGCAACTCAGATCCTGGAATGGGTTGTAACACCATGGAGAAATTTAAGTACCCATGTTGGCTATTCTTTCCATATCTTTAACCACAGTGACTTCTTTCTTCCTCCTCTCACTTCCTCACCTGGCCGTTTCTTAACAGTGAAACCATTAAGGACTAATATTTACACCCAACCAGTATTAATCCACCACGTCTCCTCTCACACTCCATATTACAAATGATCTGTCGAATGATTTGAGATGGAAGGATGAAACACATCTATCCAATACGTTTGGTATCTCACAGGAGAGAATCTGCTTGGGGCACAGGGAAAGGTGAAGAGGAAGGTTAAAAGTACTTCAGCCTGCACACTAACCCCTCTCCCATTCCCTCCCAACAGTTTATGGGATTGTTCAAGATCCGTGGTACACCCATCTCAGAACATCATGTTAAAGCAGTAGCAGTTTCTGGCCACAAAGTCAATTAGATGTTCCTAAAGGTACAAAAGAAAAAAAAAGGAGTGCCAAGGCATGCACTCCCCCAGCATTCCTGAAGGTATGATGCTTGCTCCTGGTGTCCAGATGTTAACCACTCACGTCTGCGCTCTAATCCCACGACATCCAGCACTGGGAGTCACAGTCAAGTCTTTATGCAGCAAAAAGAATGTAGGTTGGGATCCAGTACGCAGCTGACAACACCCAGAAAGGACAAGCCATTGCCAACATTTGCTTTGCCAAGTTAGATCATATCCTATTTGTACAGTGTTTTTTGTTTATAGGTTTGTTTTTTGTTTTGGGGCTTGTTTTTTTTAGGGGAAGGGGAAAAGAGTACAATAAAAGTTTCTATAAAACAGTAGTTAAAGAAAAGGCACATAGATGATGTTCTTTATACTGAAGGACTCTGGGTTGTGCTGGTTTTGGCTGGGGTAGAGTTAATCTTTTTCATAGTAGCTGGTATGGGGTTGTGTTTTGGATTTGTTCTGGAAATATGTTGATAACACATGGATGTTTAATTATTGCTGAACAGCGCTTACACAGAGTCAAGGCCTTTTCTGCTCCTCACCCCACCCCACCAGTAAGAAGGCTGTGCAAGGAGACAGCTGACCCCAACTGACTAAAGAGATATTCCAGACCATATGATGTCGTGCTTAGCATATAAAGCTGGGGGAATGTTGGCTTAGGAGTTGCTGTTCAGGAGCAGCTGGGCATTGTTTGGTTGGTGGTGAGCAAACATTTTCATTTGCATCACTTGTCTTTCTTGGGTTTTATTGCTCTGTTATTTTCCTTTTCATTACAATTTATCATTATTATATTTTATTTCAATTATTAAACTGTTCTTATCTCAACTCATGAGTTTTCTCACTTTTACCCTTCCAATTCTCTTCCCCATATCCTGCGGGGAAGGAGTGAGCAAGCAGCTATGAGGTGCTTAGTTGAACACTGGGCTTAATCCACAAGTTTTGTATTTGTACAGAAAAGACTAGGAAGGGGAAGAATAAGCCCCGAAACCCTGAAGCCAAGCACTGCAATAAGACACAGACTGTCAAAGACCAGGCAATGTTTAGTCCCATCAAGTCCATGATTACAGTTTTCCTCATCTACCTCACGAGAGAGATGATCTCACCACTCACTTGTGACCATACAGTCACAGCTGACTCCAGCAATTGAGCTGAGACAGGAAGGAGCTGAAAACCAGCCTCCAGCCTTCTCCAGGCCACCAGACAGATGATAAGATGCTGTGTCACCAGGATATGCTGTTCAGCTGATATATCTGAAGGAGGATCTGGGGTCTGTTGCTGCCATCTATTAACAACATGTTGTGACGTATTTCCCCTTTTTAATACTTCTTTTTCCCTTTCCAAAGCATGGTTGCAAGACAAGGAAGCACTTCTCAATCAACGTGACCAAGATGTACCTCAGATTAAAGAAGAAAATCAAGAGAGGGATGGCAGTAGAGAAGCCAGAAATGGTCTGCAAGAAAGAAGGTCAGAACATGGTTGAAGTGGTTTTGCTCACACGTCAATCGAGAACATAAACTGATGCTGACCACATTTCCCGTCCAAGTCTCAGCATCACCTGCAAAGCGGAATATAATGTTCTCCTCTTCAAACAGAGCTTTTGCTGGGGATCACTGCAAGGCCAAGCATATGACAATTCTAGGCAATCCAAGAGCAAGGCAGGTTCCATTACAAAAGCCCATCATATTTAGGACAACTGCTCTCACGTTCCCTCCTTGGTAAATATTTAGTTTTGTTGTGAATGGAAGGCCTGGCATTCTATCTGTGCCACAGCCAGTGTTGCATGTGCTTTATATTACAAACACACAAGCTTTTAACTCCAGCCCACTAACTAATGTGTTTAAAAGTATAAATTCCCTTCTGGAGAGAAGTACTTCCCTACCTGGGTGGCACTGCTAATGTGGACCTTATGCTTGTCTTCCTGCTGACAAACAGCCCTTGCTGAGGAGGGAAAACACTACCTTGATTCCCAAAGCAAAATTTTATTCATTCCAGGAAAAGACACATCAATTTTAGTCTTATAACCTCAACCAGAGAGCCTTCACCAGCTGAGAACAGAAATCCCTTGGATAGCATTTATCTTCTTTCAAAATAAAATCAAATAACTTCCCTTCTTCAAGGTTTATAGAGCCCTGTAATATAAAGCCAAGAAGCCAGCCAAACAGTTCCTCTTCCTCTCCTCTGTATGAGCTGGATGCCTAATAATGACTTTGGGGGGAAGAAAATGAAAGAGATACAGTCCCTCTAATAACTGTCATACATTAGTGAAGCAAAATATTACAAACTTGATGCCCTAAGACAGGGAATAAAACACCTAATGCTGTTTAACTCCTAATATGTGTGAGCCTAGAGAAGATTACAGAAGAGGTAAGTTAGATCTTAAACTAGCTGAATTGCAGCTGCTGAGTAGATCCTTACCACTCCAGCACCATGAGTTTTGGCTTTTTATGAAGCTAAAAGATCCCTCTTGCTGCACAGCAGCCCTTGAAAGGCTTCTGGGACATCACCACACATAGTAATATGAAGCACTGGAGTGGTTTCAGATACTGAGCTAGAAAGTCTGAACAAGTAATGACCCACTGGAAAATTCATAGCAAGAAATGGAAAGGTCTGGTACTCTTCAAATACCTTGATGTTCTGACTATGGTTTTGAAGCAAGCCACAACACTGTCTATTGTAAAAAGCACCGTTCCTGTGGAAACAGTTGCTTAATATTGTTAGGGATGGAGTAAGAATAAATACTACTGGTGTACAGAACTTTGCAACTACCTATTTACTGGCTGAAAATGTATATGTAAAGGAATAAAAGGTCCGTTCTTATTGTTGACCGTCAAAAAACCTATCTGGCACAGACAAAAAGTATTTTTGTGCAGATGAAATAATTACAAGAAAAAAACCAAACCCACTTTTCTCTGCAAATAAATTTTCATATGCCCAGGACTATTATCATAAGAAGACTGTTTAGTCAGCCTAATAATGAACCACAAAACTCATACTGAGAAAATGTGTATGAGTTTTTTGAAGGCCAAGAAGAGTCTTTCAGAACAATCTTTCAGGAGCCAAGCACAGGGGCACGAAAGGTTGTCTAAAACCAGCAAGCCTCAGTTACTCTTTTCTCACCTAATGTTCTTTTTCAAAACAGGAACAGGCACTTCCAAAATGTTACTAAAATAAGAAGAGGCATTGCTTAAAAAGAATGACTACTGCATATCCATTGCTGCGGCAATTCTCTTTGCAGTAAGCTTATTTATATATAGAAATAAATCTCCTGACCTCCAATTAATCACAAATACACCCTTACCAAGGGAAATGACAAATTTGCAAGGACACATCAGAAACCTTCTGAGACTACATCCACATCAGCCAAAACCCGTGACAACTTGAATGATCATTTCTTCTCTTCGAAGAAAACTGCCCAGACCCTCCAATGTTATTCTTAACAAAAATCAGAAGAGTGAAACTCTAAAATGAACAACTTGTTGATTTTGGATGTAGGTTTAATTCTTCATTCAAAGGTTCTTCTAAAATTCTTGAGTTTAAAACTTCTTAATTCTAAGAGTTTTGGCCAACAAATCAGTAACCAGAGGGAACACAAGCACAGGGATTTGTCCTCATTACACGCAGCACTAAATGAGAACTGAAATGAGAGCACGTTGTGTCCCATCTGTCCCTCAAAACACATGCGTTGATGGGCATTTCTATACTGCAAGCATCAACATCCTGTGGTCCTGCAGATGTGCAGCCACACGCAGCAGCTGCTCTCCCAAGACAAGCTGAAAGACACAGCTTTCAACACCCCTTTGATGGAGCTCAGGTAACATCAGAGTGGGTTTCTGTATATGTCCAGCAGTGGTTGTAGTTAACTGCTGGGAAGAGCATAGCGTTGATTATGAACTGAAAAATCAGTAACCAAGCTCTTCAGCAGATGCAAGGCAAACGAAAAAGCCATCTTGGTACCTAGCCTCGATCAAAATGAGTTGACTCTCCCCAGCCCCCCCCCCCGAGATTCACCCACTTTTCTTCCGGCCATCACCACTCCTCTGCAAAGGCAGCAGAATGGACGCTGCTTTCGCATGTCTCCAAAACCACAGTTCACAGCCCACCACATTAACTCATTCTGCCCTTGACTCATGTTTTCTTTAGCAAGCTTGGCTGTGAAATGGGGTAGGTGAGAAGCAGAGACACGAGCAGGAAGTGCTCCACCTCCCCTGCTGCACAGAAACTGCCCATGGGACAGAGAAGGACTAAAACCTACTGGGTATCCTCATAGATTTGCCCTGCGCAAACTGCCAGAGCTCACAAGTCACAGGGCTGCCAAAAACCATGCTTCATTATGATTAAACACAAAACCTATTCCTAGTCTGGATGGCTGTGTATGCATTCACACAAATGAAAAGGGTTTTATCCATACTAGCATTTTGTCTACTAGGGGTTGAAAACAGTTCTGTGAGGATGTGCAGCATAGCCTGAAGTTTTGGTGTTTTGTTCTTGAGTCCGATAGACACTCCAGAATCCAAGAGTTTGCTCCAGGATGACAACAAGCCCTAAGGATTTGGATACAGTGAGTCCTGACCTGCAGAGACAGCACTGCAACAGTAAATGCAGGGGTCCTGCTGTCCTTAAGGTAGAGTTAAAGCCTCAACCTGCACAGATCTGGAACATGCAAGAGAAACCACATCTGCTTCTGTAATATCGCTGCCTGTTTCTTTTGTCTGCATCACACCCTTTTGGTCCTTCAAAGGGAAAGGACAGGGCCCTATTGGCTGGGCCATTAGCACTGCTCAAACTGATCCTTTCCTGGGCATGGTTACAACGAACTTGGTTCTCTTCTAGGCTCAAACAAAAAATCATTCAACAAGATAAATTTTGATAAAGAGAGGGAAACACGTTCCTTCCTAGAATCAAGAAGATGGGAAATAACTTTATCAATAATCTTTACTGACAAGACAGACTAAATGTTACTTGAGCTAATTATTTGGAAATGTATTCAAAGTGAGTTACTATCATGAAGTGCTCATGGGGTTGTTATAATGGGAGCTAATTTTTGAGAGGAAGATGGCTAATCCTAGAAAAACTGCATTTCTACCCAGTTTTGCTCCACTCCAAACCAAGAACAGCATAGTTGCTTGTATATTAGCTACTAAACCACCATAATTATGCCCAACTCTGTCAATAAAGTGTAGGTCTGTAAACCACATCATGCATCCCTTCCAGAAACAATATGCTGAAAAAGGAATCTGTCTGCAGGGTTATCTTCAATAAGCTGCCACCCCTTGGAAGCCAGGCAGTTCTTGCAGGAGCACCTAAGCTCCTACACTGGACTCTCATTAAGTAAACAGAAGTGCTAGCTGTGGGGCTCCATCTTCCAAACTGCTTATCAATAGCAGTTCTTCCACAAAACCCTCTTAGGATCTGGAAGATCACCTTACACATTTGGCACCACTGTAGCTTGTGTATTAAATAGTTGCTTCCAGCTGAATACCTCTGACAAGAAATCCCGCCATAGATTTAGACCGCACAGCAACATTTTCCTCATATGGTTATATTTTCTTCCAGGCTCAGAAGCAAACTGTCTCACAGTATAAATTTTCATTGAATATATTAATGTTAGACGCCTCAGTCTGTGAATGACCTAGATAATAAACTCATTGCACAGAAGCCAATTCTTTCCTCTATCTCAGAGCTCCATGAGCACTCACTGTGCTCAATCAATAATGCACAACCCATCATTATAAACCCTTGTCGCATGCAAGAAGGAGGAGAGAAATGTATCCAGTTCTTCTCCCAATTAGACGGGTGCAAAGCTGGCACATAATTCCATTGATGTCGCTGGGAATGCATCGATGTAAACTTGGCAAGCAAAAGCAGAGGCAAGCACTGAGCTCCTATTCTGCTGAAAACTCATAGAAGACAGAGCCAAACTTTTTACAGAATGACATTTGACAACAACAAGTAAGAAAGGAGGAAGACTACTTTCATGTCAAAGTTCTTAAAAACAGATGCCAGAAAGAACTGAGGTATGGAGATCACCTTTTCATTGAGTGTGCTAGAGTTTATGTGTGAGGGAAGGTTAAGAATTGGGACCCATCGCACGGAAGTTTTCTTCTCTTCTTCAGACTTAAAGCATTTACATGTAAGGAAAATCAAAGGATATGAGATAGAAGGAAACATTTAGTAAATCAGTCCCCAGATTTCACCACTTAAAACATTTTTCCTCTTTTCTTCAATCCTGGGCAAGAAGCTGACAAGCTATCTGGCCTTATTTACCAAGGGAAATACAGTACAGAGTAGGAAGTCAAATGGATGAGCTAGTCTTTCATCAGTTGTTCTTGATCTGGAACACCTTCCGTATTCTAAAGGAACTTATCCCAGAATTTAATATATTTAGTACAAAATGAGCGCAGTGACTAGTCTAGGTGGAGAGAATCACTCCGCAAACAAACTCACACAGAGACAACCCAACTCCAGTGCTACCGAAGATGGTAGTTTGTTATGACTATTTTGTCAGATAAAAGCACTTTAAAGTACAGACATCCCATACTGATTTTTACTGTTGTAGTAAAACCATCACTCTCTTTTGCATCCAGACTGTAGAGTCAGCCAGCTCCAGTGGACTGACACAACCCTAAATGACCTTTCTGACAGTGCATGTCTCTCTGACTCATACCTACAGCTCTCATCACAGTTACGACTGATTCCTGCTTGAACCTACTGCAGCAGCTATAAAGCTGTGAAAAACAGCAAATATTTTCTAACCAAAAGGAACAGAAAGATTCCCAAATGAAAACCTCACTGCTACCACAGGAGGTGTAAGATACTAAAGCAAGTGGAGATGTATATGAAGGCTTTAATTTACAAATGACATCTTGCTTAAATGACAGAGTAAAATTAAATTTACTCAAAAAACACAAAGCAGTGCTACACTGAAATGGACACTAATGACAAAGACCTAAGGAAAAAAAGAATGAAACAAGCAAAGGAAAATCAGAAACCAGAAGTGCTGTAGGAAGGTATGAGCTGCTTTTTCAGACCAAATCAGATAGCTGACAAGGCAAAATCCTGCCTCTGAGGATGGATGATACTAAACATATGAAACTAAAGCAATAAAAACACCTTAGTATTCAGTATTCATCTCAAACCCCTCCTCAGCCCCTAGGGGCACATTGTCAGACTATCTGTCAACATAATTCTTACTGTTAGGTGCTATGCCCTGAGACAGCACAGATATGCAGCCTGTTTCTCACATCCTCTTTCTCACTCGCCTCCATCTGAGAGGTTACAGGACACTGCTGATCTAAGTGATTCCACACTGCTAATGATTTTATCAATATATTCTTTTTTAAATGCACGGCAGCATGTAATACTCATATACCAAATCACACATCTAGAAATATGTCTTGCATGGATGTATTTTCCTCCTTTCTTCCTTTTTGACAGAACTATCTGTGCTGTAATAAAAAGAAAAATGAAAAAAAAGTAAAAGTAAAAGTAAAAGTAAAAAAAATCCATTAAGACCTGAACAGCATTGTCATGCTGATTAAAAAAACAGAATAAATAATCAATCTCCCATCTCACAAACTTAAAGTAGCTACCAAAGTTGTGCAGCTTTTGTTTCTGCACTGGTACTTAATCTCCTGGCTGTTCAACAGCAAGGAGACCTCTCCTGGAAGGCGTCTGGAGAGCTGCCACCGTATCACCGATACAGATACAACAAACTCACTCATGAAACTCAATACTTATGAAACTTGGCAGGTGAACACCAAGAAGTCTTTATGTAATGTCATCTACAGATTCACACCCCCTTCTTTCCTCCTCTGCCAACATTTTTTGGTATTGGTAAAGCTCGTGGGTCACTGCAGTTGCGGCACCATGCTGTTACTCCAGTGCAAGCTGTGCCAGCCTAAAGGGCAGGTCTACACCGAACACAGAAATTCCCATATAGCAACACAGAAGGCCAGCGAGCAAGCTGAAATCTTATCCCAGACCTGAAGTCCCAAACACCCTATGTCTGTACAGCACAGGGTTGCCACCCTTCCCAGGCTGGGCTCCACTGGTTTGCAAGGTGCCATTCAGAGGAGACAACCCTGGATGTGACATCCATCTGTCATACAGACATGACACGGGCATCTTTTGTCCACGACAGATGTATCTCTCCATCTTGAGGGCTGCATCCTCCCAATAGGACACCGATCATCAGTGGGCTAGGGAGAACAAGGCTTTCTGGAAATGCAGGGGGTCCCACAAGGAAGGCAGGGGGTCCCACAAGGAAGGCAGGGGGTCCCACAAGGAAGGCAGGGGGTAAAAACAAGCTGGCACCTGCCAGAGCAACTCTTCTGCCTGCAACCTGCCCTCTGCCCCATATCGGAAAAGCCCCAGGAAAGAGCAAAGCACGGAGCAGGCTGTTAGCGGGTAAAACCGCTCTGGCAGGCCTGTGGGATAGATTTGGTGATCGATCAGACGCCTCTGGTCTAGCATAACAAGGGCACAAGGGCACACAAGGCCTCACAGGGACAGTGAAAAAGCAATTCTATTTCCATCACCTTGGACCCAGCACAGATGCTGAGATTTTAGCACTGAATATCGGTAGCGCCTGAATTGCTGAGGGATGCTTGCTCTTGCACAGCACCACAGTAACACAACAAAACTTGGCTTACATCTCACAAAATAAAGCAGCATGGTTTCCTCAGCAATTGACTTCCCTGAGCGATGAGAACATCTCATGATATCAAAGAATAAAAAAAAAAGCATTGCACAAATCTAAGTCCTTTGTCTGGTTTACTCTAAGTGGCTTAGCAACATTAATTGGACGCTTCAGGATGCGTTTTGGTTTAGACATCCATTTGCTATCCTTGATATAATTATAAAGCAAATCTTCCACTTGCAACCAGCCAGGGCTTCTTGTACCAGCACAACCGAGGGCATGGCTCAGGAGAGGAACAAACGCCTGGTGAGCTCCTCCAGGACACGACACCAGGTTAGTGAACCAGGACTCCAGCCTAGTTTGCTCCACGGTCCCACAAATAACACGGGGGTGGAATAAGTCACCGGAATGAAGATTGCCCACTGTTTTCAAAATAAATTAAGTCTGTAGTATAGTCTGACATACGTTAACTGCATGCCTAAATAGGTTAAGATCTGGGCGGCAAGAAGGCGCGATGCCTGATCCAGAATCCTTTACAAAAGCTGCCAGCAACATTTTTCACTCGGTAACTCCTCTGCTCATCTTTTTCTCCATGGTTACACAAAAGGTCCCCGATTTCTTGATTGTATTAGCAAAGCACAATAGCTACAACCAAGCCTAAAACATCAAAGGAGCTTTAACAGTTTGCAAAGAAAGGGTGGGAGTCTCATTCACTTCAGTAAGGGATATGCTTTCATATTGAATTACAATGTAAATCAGTTGACTTTCTAATGGCATTTCAATAGCTTAAACAGCCCCCTTGACAATCTTTTCTGTGGGGTTTATTGCCTATAAGCTCAAAATGGCCAGAAACCAAATCATTATTCAGAAAATACTCCCAATTAAAAGCCTCAGACAGCCTGGATGTAATGCATTTTTACAGAAAGACCTGTGGTAAAAACTAAATACAAAACATGCACAGAGTGAGGCAAGGCCAGCGGGGTGCAGAGAGCAGGGCTGGGGACAGGGCTTCCTGGAGTGCTGGGCTCACTGGTGCTGCGGTCACCCAACTGGCCACCTCCTCCTCCGAACACAGCCTCTCCGAAAAGAGCAACCCCAGGTCTGCAAACACCCTCAGGAGCTGCTTCTGCCATGACTAATGCTGCTGAAGGAGACACAGGCATCAGTCCTTGGCCTGCTCCCTCTCCTTCTAACTGGGGCTCACAGGTAATTCAGTGGCAACACCACCAGCTGAGCAACAGGCAGCAGCAGTAATAGAAAGCTAACCCTAGGATCACAGTCAGCCCCAGCAACCACATTAGCAAGGGCTTCAACAAACAACTCCAGAAAACCTCATGTGACTGTGCGAGCTGGGGACACTCCCAGTGCCCGAACCACTCTATGTCAAGAAGCTGCCACCAAGCCAGCGAGCCGAAAAGACAGTGCAGGGGCTGCCAAGCAAAGGCAGTGCAAGCTGACAAGCCAACTGTGTAGGAACTGGACGAGAATCCAGTTGGAAACCCATGTGCCCACCACGCCACTGAGCCGGAGGACTTGGCTACCTTTCAGTGGAGTTTGGATTGAGCTTTTGGTTTCGCTATGGTGATACTTGCACAGCCTATCCCGGCCAAACTGCACTGCGTAGGAAAGTGTGCTACTCACCTCTCCACCTCTCTGGCATTCCCAGAGCACTTCCCAACTCCAACAGCATCAAAACAACTGCTCACAACACATATCTATGGAAAAACAGACTAAGAAACATACTAGAAAGCCAGTACCACAGCAGAAACAGGCACCCAACTGCATGAAGATGAGCACAACCAGGATTGCGCTGTACCCAGTTCAAAACCAAGACACAAACTCCAGTCTCACAGACCCCTATGGCATCTCAGTGGCTCCAACCACTGGAAAATGGCTCTTATTATTTGATCAAATCTTTCCAGCCTTACACATTCTCAAGCAAAATGCCTATGTTCTCCAAGGATGCTCCCAACTGCCAGACACGCAGTTTATTGAGGAGAAGCTCATGGATGAGCAAGAAACATAACTAACTCGACTTCTGATGCTGAAACAAGGCAGTACACATGCAGCTTTTTGTGACAGTCAGCTCCAGTCGTTCTCATCTGCCTTGATCAACAAAATTGTTACTAGCATCACAAAAACCAGGATTATTTAATACCTTACAAATAGCAACATTTTTTCCTTTATTTATTTATTTATTATAGCCTTTGTTTTAGGCTGCACTTTTGCATAGCCTTGGTGCACAGAACTGCTGAAGGGTTTGAAGGGCCAAAAGACAACTGTATGCTAAAGGAAAGAAACATAAGATGAAATTCTACTCCTTTTCAAAAACTTAACTTCTGCAGTGGGTGTTTTTCTACACTATTCCCATTCAACATAACAACTGCATATCAGTAATAATAATTACACAAATAGCTTTCAAAACGTATCAAGAAATAAGAAGGAGCTTAGTTTACTCAAGTCTAGTTTGCAGCCTGACTTTCACACAAATCAGAGATCTGCACTACGTTCGTGGATGTCATGTTCATGGAAACAGAAATCACCGGAACAGATTGCTATTGCTCTTTATCTCTGCCTGCTACTGACCAAGGGAGGAGACTCCATCTACTCCGCTCTGCAAGCTGCAGGTGGGCACAGGCTTATGCAGACACGTGATACTGTATTGCAAAATCCTCTGTCAACAGTTAAAACATATTTTTGGCTTCCTGATGCAAGTTTTGCCTGCCTGAAGAACACTCCTCATTGAAAGAGGAGTCAAAACAAGAAGCAAGCGTATCACATTTGACCTGCAGCAACCTGTCTCTCTGCCAAGGTCATGATGCTCTGCAGAAGAAGTTTCCTTCTGTAAATCTTCAATGTAATGTTCAATAAATACACTTGCATATAAACATGGGTAAACCAATTCTTTTTGCCTTAAGAAAGAAAAAAATCTTAGGAAAGGATAAAAGTGAGAGAGCTCAAGCAAAGGAACGCACCAGAATTATTTGTCTTAATCTCTTCCTGCATACTTGAGCAAATGGTAACAAACTCATCAGGAAGTTGCAATTGGCTCATTAATCTTATAGTCAATCTGTTATCTAATTTCCTTTAGTATCTTCTGATAATTTGCTACTTCAAGATCAAGGTTTAATTTTAACTCCTTGTTAAAGTCCTAGAAATTATGACATCTCTACCAAGGGACTAACAATTTTTACACTCCTTAGTAAATAATCCCCTAGTAACAATGCAATTCGGTATGTGTAAATAGTGTTTCCCCAAGCTTAAAAATTACTTCAGGTACCACCTAAAACTCACATGAATAACCCTATGCATTGCAAACCTCTCCCCTTTCAGTTACTACTCAATACTCCAAATTATTTATGTTGTTTCACTGACATATGACTGCTTCTTACACCACACTCAGAGACAGCTAAGAAGGCAATACTACCTTTTAAAGGGTATATGCTGAGTAAAAAGATCTCGGCATATGCTAGTGCAAAATTAAATGCTTTAAAAAAACAAGTTTCAACCCTGATGTAAACCCTAACATAACAGCTTTCGGATAGCAGCCAGCTTCATTCTCCACTATGCTGCACCTGGCCGGGTCATGCGCACCTGTGGAAAATGCTACCATTCAGGTTTGCACAATTTCACACCCACACAGGGAAATGCCTACCAGAAAGAACACAATACCAGAGAGATCGCTCCTGGTTTAACTACATTAAAGCATGCTGAAGGCAAGATGGCACTTAATTGACAATATTAATAAAAAGTACTGCTCTGCAACTTGACAAGTAAACACAAGAAATAGGAAAGAGAGAGGAGGATCTTGAAGTTAATAAGCACTTACAGATGTGATCTGTGTAAAATTAATCAGATGTGTTTAAAAACTAATACACAAATTAAAAAATATCCAGACCATGCTAATGTGATTATTCGCAAGCTTCAGAAAACAGTCAAAATGGTTAGAAGACAAAAGGTGACTTTTTAAGGGTCTTTGGAACATGGATTTTAATGCAAAACATGAGCAGAGAACTCTGTCCCAGTACCCAGTGGGATGACTCAGGTGTATAAACATTACTGATGAGGCAGTTCATGTCCATACACTTACTCATCTGCATAAGTGTTTGGGGTAATAATTGCAGTGATGTACCTGCAAGTCATCGGGGAAGCACCAATGCTTACACACCAACTGCTCCTACTTGCCTCTCGCCAACGCTTCTGACAGTTCTCACAAGAGACAAATCACTTTTTTTTTTCAGCAGGAGAAAATCCACGTTTATAAACAGAGTAGCATGAGCCTGAGAGCTCACACTGAACCTGTCAGACGGGCATGTGAACCGAGGGACTGGTCCAGGTAGTCCCTGGCAACTCAGTTTTCTGGAGGAGAGCTCAGGGAGCCGAGGGAGCCAGTTGCCTTGCCCTGCTTGGTTGTTATCCATCCAAGAGGCATTTGGAGGTTACCAATATATTGTTGCACTTGTCTCTGAAAAATGAACGTAAAAATTCTGTTTCAAATCAAAATGAAAAATCGTGCACAGACAAGAGTAAGCCACATTAAACTTTGAGGATCCACCAATTTTCCCCTCACTCCTCACTTGCCTATATGTGCTTTTGCTTTGGGATGGAAAAAGGGCAGTGTAAAGGATTTCAAAGTGGACATGTTGCGAACCATTTACAAAATCCTTGTGGTGTCTTGTATCGTGCCAGTAGTTCATGCACCTTGGGTCAGTGCAAACCAGCATTTCCTACTCTTCTGATTACACAAAATGCCATGACAGCCTTGCTGGATTTATCAACATATATTAAATTATCAGGGAAAGATGCTGTTCCATGTTCCTGACTGCACGCTATGCAAGATGCTAATGAAGCAAGTCAAAAGGGAGGGGAGAGAAGAAAGAGAACAGAAGATGAATGCTTGCTCACTCCCAATAAATCCACCACAGCTGTGGTTTCCAGACACTAACTGAAAACAGATAAGCAGCTCAGTCTCTGTCTACATGCCCAGATATAACATCAGTCTAGTTAAAAAACTCTCTAATTTCCCATCCCATTGCATCATCAACTGACAGGTACTTCAGAAAATATGTGCCTTTCCAGCAGGGATAAGAAACTTTTCTCTCACTAAAGACGAAACAAACATTTCAGACATTTGGCAGGCCATGTACTGCTTCTGTCTTAAAAATCAGCACTGCAGGACATACGAAGTGAAATAAACACTGGGCCCCTGGACATGCACACATCCACTCTGGAGGCAATATTATTACAGATATTTTGGTAATGTAAATAAGGCCACCAACTTCGCAAGAGAGCAGTCCACTCCCACATGTAGCCAGATCCAGTGTGACCAGGACTGCAGCCTCCCAAGAGGATCAGGCATCTCTCAATAGCAAAGAGGAAACACTCCCAGCAAATCAAACATGAAGAAAAGCCTCAAAACAACAGCTCTCTGTCTTGAGCTCACTTCTTCGCTCTGGCCCATAGAAATTCTTTCTGTATCTAGAACTGGTTTAGCACAAGTCCCAGAGCAGTTTATCTCCAGCAACACAACTAGCCTGGGAAGCTGGGTACGCATCCACCAAGCACATCCCTGGGAACTCTTGCTCTGGTTGTGATGTCAGGTGCAAGACCTGAGCTAACTCGTTTCAGGCTAGCTTGGATCCCTCTGCCTGACACAAGATGGTATCAGTGACTGACTGAGAGAGAACACCTTTAGTGCGTGAACCTCAAGCTTATCCATAGGGAACTTAAGTACACCAGAAGAAAAAAAAAAAAAAGACCAATATTCATCTACTAATCAGTCCTGCAACTGGTATTTCCCTGTAATTGCCCCAGAGGTGTAGCATCACACCTCAGTCACAGACACCAACTGAGAACAGAAAGTACGAGTGCTCTCCCCAGTGATACGATCGAGATACCTATCTGTGCTCTACAGTGTCGGCTCTCTTTCCTCCACGTCTGATTTTATTGTGCTGGTTATCTGACCACACGTGCTGAACTTCCTGGCCTCAAAAAGTTAATACATATCTTAACCTCGAAAATACTCAGTTCTTCCACATCTTGTCTACCCAGAAGAAATGCCTTTTTTTAACTTCTTTTTTAACCTTACACTTACTTAAAAGCAAACTACTGTCTGGATCAATACAGTCACTTCCTCCTCCTTTACAATACTGGAAAGCAAAAGCACAACTTTAGAGTCTGTACTATTCTTTTCTTTCGCTTATCATTAGAACTAAGACATAAACGAGGTTCTCTGGGCCGGACGCATGCGACATCTACTTGGAAATAACCTAGAATTAGCTGCAAGTGAAACTCTGTTCAACCAGCACAGTGGTGTACATAACAGACTAGTCCTGCCATTCTGTTAAGAAGTCAAAAAAATCCGCATGCACACATCAAACAATTGTGCAAGCATGTGTAGATCTGAGCAGGAATACATCCAATCCCAGGTATCCAAGTTTCCAAGTACCTTTCTGCGTGCTAAGCAAACGAGGGAATGTACATTACCGTGTGAGTCTGCAGCTGCATTCTGCCAGTTACAGACTCACAGAATGTCCTGAGTCAGGAGGGACCCACAAGGATCATCAACTCCAGTCCCTGCACGTTAGTGGTCTCCCTCTCTGCTATCCTGCAAAGAGGATAAACTTCACAGCCCTCAGCTATAGGGTCTTGACTCTCAAGTTATGATAGCTGAGACCTTTTGTTCTTAGGTTCCCCAAACGCATCAGCTGAAACAGCAGCCTAAACAGCAGCCTCAGCAAATCTACAGCACAGGGGTACAAAGAGATGCATGAAGCTACACCTGCGTACACGCAGACACGCACGCTGGGCCGCGCACATCTGCGGCACAGGCATGCAAGGACAAGCCCCAGGTACCCTTCGGGCACCTTCATTCATTCCGAGAGAAGCTCTGCTCCAGCTACTCCCTGAGGTGGCTACTCACCCAGCCTTCAAAGCTGTCGCTGGGGCCCGTGGAGCGCAGGAGGTCCTGGAAGTGCAAGGTGCAGTTGGCCACGAAGTCATCGTAGCCGATGGGGGTGTCGTGGAAGACGGACAGCTCGATCTGGTGACCATCGGTGACGGTGGCCGAGAACTCCTCGTTGTAGGTGGGCTTGTTGGTCTTCTGCTTGGTGCTGGTCTGTCCCACACGCACCTGGTCCACGCTGACGGTGACATAAGGGTCCAAGAGCTGGTAGCCCTTGCGGAAGAGCGAGTGCCGGAGGGACCAGCGGGTGGGTTGCAAGCCCACCGCCTCCCCGATGCGCACCTTCAGGTACCCGTTGAACTTCATGGCTCCGGACATGGCTGGGAGCCCGGAGGAGATCCCACACCCCTCTCGCACCGAGCCGGGCGGGCGGCCAGCCCCGCGGAGCCTCCTCAGGGGGCCGGGCGGCAGCGGGGTGCCCGCCCCCGGGCCATGCCGGGCCCCCCCGCACCGCAGCCCAGCCAAGCTGCCCAGCGCCGCAGCCCCAGCCCGCGCTTCGCCTGCCCAGGGGGAGCGGCTGGGAGCGGCTGAGATCGCCTGGGATCGCCTGGGATGGGGGAACACCTGGGGCGCGGGGCGGGGCCGAGCGGGAGGAGCCGAGAACCCGCGAGGGCGGGGACGGGGGAGCGGGCGGGGCGGGCGCGCGGGGTCCCGCCCCGCGCCGTCCCGTGCGGTTCCAGCCCGGCGCTGCCCCAGCGGGGTCCGGAGGCGCCGCCGCTCCTGGCTAATCCCGTCCGGTTCTACCCCACTCTTGTCCCAGCCCGTCCAGTTCCATACCGGCGGTGCCCTCGCTCTTGCCCCATCCCGGCCTGGCCCCGCCGGTGCTGCCCCATCCTTCTCCATCCCATACAGTTCCATTCTGGGATTGCGCCCGCCCTGCCCTATCCCGTCCACTTCCATCCCGCCTCTGCCCCATCCTGGCCCGTCCAGCCCCGATGGTGCCCTCGACCCTGCTCCGTACCATCCAGTTACATTCCGGCGGCGCCCTCACTCCTGCCCCATCCCTTTCATTTCCATCCCGACGGTGCCTCTGCCCCATCCCATCCCGTCCCGTATGGTTCCACCCCATGGTGCCTCCACCCTGTTCCATCCTGTCCAGTTCCATCCCAATGGTGCCCCCACTTCTGCCCCATGGCAGCCCGTCCAGTCCCAGCAATGACCCTGTCCCACCACATCCTGTCCCATCCCACTCTGCTTCATTCCTTCCAGTTTCATGCCAGCGGTGCCCCTGCTTTTGCGCCATCTCTTCCAGTTCCATCCCACTCCTGCCCTGTCCTGTTCATTTCCATCCTGGTGGTTACCCTGCCCCATCCCATCCCATCCAGTTCTATACCAGTGATACCCCCGCTGCTTCCCCATCCTGTCATCCTGGCAGTGCCCCCTCCTCTCAAAGCCCTGTTGTATCCCATTCCATCCCATCCCATCCCATCCAGATGGTGCCTCTGTTCCATTCCAGTGGTGCCCTCACTGTCAGCACAGGTGAGCCCAGGAGCCCTCCTGAGGGGGAGCCATGAAAACATAGCAGGGCAAACAACACCAGTGCCCAGTGAAATGCAAGGAAAATCTTTCCTACAAATCCAGAGGGTCTTCTAAATGTCCCCCCTCACTGCCACCACAGCCCCTTCCCACCCCATGTGACACCACCTGAGGAAGGACCGAGGCTGTGCCTGGCTGCCCCCACCACAAATTGAGGGTCCAACTCCATGGAGAGAAGAGTTATTATAGAATCATAGAATCATAGAATGGTTTGCATTGGAAGGGACCTTAAAGCCCATCCAGTTCTACCCCCCCAGCCATGGGCAAGGACACCTCCCACCAGACCAGGCTGCTCAAGGGCCCATCCAACCAGGCCCTGAACACTTCCAGGGATGGGGCATCCACAGCTTCCCTGGGCAATGTTCCAGAGTCTCACCACCTTCATCATGAAGAATTTCTTCCTAATGTCTAATATAAATCTTCCTCCTTCCAATTTAAAGCCTTTCCCCCTCTTCCTATCACTACTTGCCCATGTAAAAAGTCCCTTCCGAGCTTTCTTGTAGCCCCTTCAGGTACTGGAAGGCCGCTATGAGGTCTCCCCAGTGCCTTCTCTTCTCCAGGCTGAACAACCCCAACTCTCTCAGCCTGTCCTCATAGCAGAGGTGCTTGAGCCCTCTGATCAGCTTTGTAGCCTCCTCTGGACCCATTCCAACAGTTCCACATCCTTATGTTTTGTCCAGAACTGGGGAGAGAGCAGAGTAGAGTTATCAGCACTATCAACCACTGTGTACCTTGTCCTTTACAACAACCATTTTACAGCATCTCAGTGCTGAAGCAGCATGTTTAACATGTATAGAGAACATAGAGATATGTTGCTTTTGCTATTGAAGGGTTTATTGTTACAACCCTGCCATCTGGGATTAATTACATGTGATTAACATTCTTGGCACTCCGTGAGCAGGGTTTGTTTTGGGGCGGATTTCTTTTGGTTTTACATTACACTTAATAAAGTCAGGGTTTAGATACTTTTAATTACTTTCCAAAGGTCACAGCAAAATAGCGTGGACTGAGTAGGGGAACAATGACATCTTGCTTTCCTGGTGATACCATTTGACCATTTGTCTGAATTAGGTTACAATCTCTGCAGCAGAAGAAGATGTAGGCATTTGAATGTCCCTGCTGCCCCTGGATAGTGCCAAGGCTGGCTGAGAGCATGCAACCTCTTTTTTTGTGTGTGTATATATTTCAATCTTATCTTTTATTTTCTTTTACTTTTCTAGCCTGTTCCTCTCCCCTCAGCCCTTCATCTTCCACATTCTACCCATTCCCTGGCAGACTGTTTCTGGTTTTCCACTCTGTTTCCTCCTTGCCCTCCTCTCCACACCTTTCTCTCGTTCGAGATCGTAGAATCATAGAATGGTTTGGGTTGGAAGGGCCCTTAAAGATTATCCAGTTCCAACCCTTCTGCCTTGGGCAGGGACAAATTCCACTGGACCTGGTTGCTCATAACCTCATCCAACCTGATTTTGAACACCTCCAGGGATGGGGCAGCCACAACTTCTCTGGGCAACCTGTGCCAGTGCCTCACTAGCCTCATAGTAAAAAAAATTTCCTTATAGCTCATCTAAATATCCCCTCTTTCAGCTTAAAACCATTACCCTCTATTCCTGCACTCCTTATGCTCCATATTTTGCAAGAGGACCAAGCCAAGACTCCTTCCAGCCTCAGACAGAGCAGAGCTCCTTTTGCCTCCTTGGGAGAGAGCAGGTGGAACAGGTTCAGTAATGTGATCATTCCTCACACGGAAACAACTGTTCTGCCAGAAAAACTTGTAGACTCTTAAATCAGACTTTTGACAGGTCTCCTTGCAAGGCTTTTAAGTTTCTTGATCTGTCACTGTTAGCTGGAGGAAAGAAGTGTTTAGGAATTTTTTGAGCCTGGTAGGACAGTTTATCCTGGGGAAAACACAGCCTTAAGCTTAGAAATTGCCAAACTGCACAAAATCCAGCCACCACAGTGTCTGGGATCTTGTCTCCAGGAGTGACCAGCTCCAGGTCTTTTAACAGACAGTATGGCTGATCAAACACAATGTTGTTTGTTCCCATAAAAGACTTAAAGATCTAGGAATATTTTTGTTTAGTTGATGTTCCTTCTAAAATGCATTTTAGCATTAGCTAAGCTCACATGGGGTAGTTTCCTTTTCCTTACAGATATCTTGGTTTTAATCTTCATACCTTCTTGGATTTGTCCATCCCGCAGCAGTGAGCTAGTCAAAAATAAACATCTCATTTTATCAGCTGTAGGTCTGCTATCACTTTAATTTCTTAATTCACAACTGTTCTTCTTTCATGACACCATAAAATTAAAAAAGCCCCTCAATATACCTTCTCAAGAGCATCATTATTTGTCATTTTGCACTTTCATCCCCTCTATCCTTCCTAGTCCTGAGCAGCCCCCTGGAGTCCATATGAGCCAAGACAGAATCTGACCATTATGGGCAACCAGCACAGTTGTTAGAAGACTTCACCGGGGCTCTCTGTAATGGCTGCAGACAAGACTTCAAGACAGCCTGAACTTTAAAGCACCCACCCTGAGCATTTGAAGGCCTTATAAGGGCTAGAGCTCTCACTCTCTAGACTCCAAATCATCAAACATAGAATTTTCTTTGCTTAGAGACCTTCAAAGAGTTCAGTACAACAGCAATGAAGAAGATAGATTTAAAAAGAACCAATTTTGGCTTAGTGCAGCATGTCCAGTTTGCCTTTAATTTTCCAGTGCTGGATCTATTTGCCTTACAGAATTTAAACAGTGCAGATAAACAATTTTTAGAAGTCTGAATGTCAACTTAGATTCACAAGAGCTGTTGGAGGTTGGAGACTATAGTTAACAGATAAACATGAATTATAATTGCAAACTGCTATAACACTGTCAAGATTTTTCTCTTTACCCTTTCTGCAGTTTTTGAGGAAGCAGAGTTGAAAATCTCCCTGAGCAACTTGTTAGAAGTAATGGCTGGCTTATATATTTCCTGGCACAACCCAGGAGAAGGCCAAAACCTTAAAGTTAAAGGTTCAGACAGTGCCACTTTCTCTGCTTAATCACACAAGTTGAAGTACTTTGCTGCACTGGAGTTTCATATGTAATAGCAATAGGAAAAGGGGACTTTAAAAACTTTTCTCTATATAGTGGGGTTCTGTTTAATTTCTCTTCATTGGGGTCTCTTGTGATAATAGGATTCCTGTACCTGGGCCTTTAAAAAACACCAGCAAGTATTGTAAAACTTGTGGAAAAACAGGTGAGCTGTTGTTATAAATATTGCTGATGTGCAGCAGTATCTGTGCCCAGCCAGTTTTCCATTGGAGGAGAAAATCAATGCTGTGGACTCATATGATGTGAATTTAATTAATTTTGTTTATCCACTTGAACCAGCCTGGACTAGATCATCTCAAACAGCATCTGAACACACCCCTATTCTGAATTCCCAGCCAAAGCCCAAATGTCCTGTTCTCAAAGAGATCTGAGTAGCGACATGAAGTCAGAACATACCCTGCCTGCTCCAGATATCCAAGCAGCAGAAAAACATCCCCAGTTCAGTATTTCTTCCAAGAATCAAAATATCCTTGCACACAATGACCTTGCAAGGCTGAATGCAGCAGCACCATCTGGTGATGGCTGCATTGAACCTCCTTGATCAGCTCTCAGTGCCAGGCAGGTCTGCAGGAGCATGGCTCCTCTTCCCCAGCAGGAGCTCAGAGACCAGGCTCCAGACATGGCAAGTAGATTCATTTTCTGCCCTCAAGTGTTCAGGAAGGCTGAACTCTTCCTAGCACTTCCTACCAAGCTGCATGGTTTCCTGAGCATTTGGTCAACAACACACAGTTGTTCAAGAAACCAACTGAGAAGAATGAGCAGATCTCCTGATGTTGTACCTGAGCAGCAGCACAGTGGATGGCGTGCAGTGGCAACAGATGGAAAATAAAGTACGAGAGGCTTTATACAAGTCTGAATTATAGGTAAATTAGAGGATAAAAAAGTAGGTAATAGACAATCTTCCAACATTCTACCACTCTAGTAGGAGATTTAAGTGTAGTGGTGGAGACACCCCTGGAAAGAAAAAAAAAAACAAACCAACTTAGTGCTTACCTTCTATCAAAAAGACAAACAGAATATTAGTAATTATTAGAAATAGAACTGACAGCAAAGCCAAAGCTGTCACTCAGGCACTGCATGAATGATACCTCCATAACATTTATACTCTGTGCAAGACTGCTTCTCCCTTCAACTCAAAAAATGCAGGGTAGAACTAGAAAAAGCACAGGAAAAGACAAGAAAAGGTGATGAAAGTTGTGAAATATGGGTTGTGAAGGAAGAGAGACTGCCTAGCTTCAGATTTCTGAGTCTGGGAAAGAATGACTGAAGAGGAAGATGTGAGTGAGACCTTTACAACTATAAACCATATGAGCTGGATGAATGGGAAAGGATATTTCATTCTTTCCCAGACATGACCTAAAGGGCACTTGCTGAAATTTTGAGGTAGCAGGTTTAAAACACAGAGAAGCAAACACATTTTCACAGAATGCACAGTTATAATAAAGAATTCATTGTCAAAAATGGAGGCCAGAAATATAAATAGCCTCAATAAAGGGATAGATATTTATGGAGGATACATTTAGTAGTGGCTACTGACCATGAGATGAATCCTGTCCCAGGAACTTCTTAAACAACAACTTGACAGCTGAGAGGATTCAAAAGAGGAAGGGCCACTCTGAGTTTCTCTTATTTCTTATCCTTTTCTACTTAAGCATCTTATTTTTTACTCCGAAGCCTTGGGTACCAATCACTCTTTGGAGAACCGTGGCTGAGGGATGACGAATCTAGGAAGGACCCCTATCATGCACCCTTGGATTGTAATTTCCATACCTAAGTAAGAAAACTCAGGAGTGATAGCTCTTTAGACTGGCTTAGACACTCTGCAGGTGGGTGAATGGCCAAAGACAGGAAGAACTCTTAGAGTTTAGTCTTGCACTCTTCTTTCAGGTCACAGTAACCATAAGGATAAGTTTATGCAAGTTCTCTCTTACAGTTTTGGGATCCTATCTGGAAAATTTACAATTCAGCTCCACAAACAAAGCCAAAGAGCTTGGCTAAGGCTGTTGGAAGTTTATGATTTAAGTCTGGCCTCATCTCGCACTACAGCTACACACAAATTAAAGCCCATTCATGCACATGTAAAATATCCACTTCTTTTTCCTACCAAAGTGTGCATTATTCCCTTCACCAGTAACTTTCATAATCATTTCTTATTGGCCCCATTTGGCAAGTTAAGGGCAAAGGCTGAAACTGCTCCACTTTAAATTTCTATGGAACAGACATTATATTTAGAAGTGAGTCTGTAAAAAGTGATGGAAAACCTTTCGCGTTCACAACTACCAATGCAAAAATGCTACTGACATTTGTTGTAAATGGAACTGCAGTTAAATACACTTTAAAGACACAAAAATAAAAAGAGTTGTATAGGCTAGTGAAGTGGGAACTAACTCTATTTGGTTCCTCTATTAATTTTAGTCTATTTATACAACTTCCCTTTTATAGTTCTTTCTATAAGAGTGCTTATTAAACCTCTAAATAATGACAGCTGCTAAAAACTGAATATCCCATGTGTGGTGCCATTTGTGATCGGGGTGGGGGGAGGAAGAAAAAAAGATCAAATTCCCCTCTAATAATAATAATTATGAGATCAATCCAGAATTCAAAAGCAAAGCTGCCACTGATTTAAGCTATACAAGAATCAGCCGTGGTTTGTACGTCTGCTGTTGTTCCTGATTTATTCTAGTGCAAAGTAGGAGAAGAGGTTTAGCCTAATATCAGCTTTTCTTAGTTAGCATGCATAGATATTTTTCACTATTAAACTGGAGCTCACCTGATCTTTATTATTCTTTATTTTTTGAAAAACACCAGGTCATTTTATAAAGTGCTGGTATTATAAACTGCAGAATATAGTTTATAATAGCACTAACTCCTACAAGCCAAAGGTTAATACAACTAATGTCCTGTTTGTTGTATTAAATTGTTCTCATTTGTCTGGGTCCATTAACAAATGCAGTGGTCATTAACTGTTAACAGCAACTCAGTTATTAGATTTTATTACTTGTACAGGAAACACTGGAGAACAAGCTGATTGTTTTGGTTTACTAGGGTTTATTTCTTTCCCAGAAGTCTTGCCCTATTATTTATAATTTAGGTCCTCGCTTATTCCCAAACATGACTGACACAGTCAGAAATTCAAGCCATCCATGTAGACAATCAGTGCACATGCCAGCCCCTCCTGCCAGCCCCACAAACCTCTCCTTTACACCACAGAGATCCAAGACACCAGGCACCTGGAGTGGGCTCTGCTTTTCTCATCCTTCTGTATCTTTCATTGGGCAGTAGCTTCCACACACATATGTAACAAGATGGTTTAATTAAAAGATACATTGATGTGTATCTATGAGGCTGTAAAATCTTCTGCTTCATTCATGGTTCTCTCTCTCTTATTCACTGAAATCCAACAATCAGGTGTAAAAATATCTATTATTTCCTTTTCATATGGACTGATGCATGGATTAAGAGTGATCTCTTTCTGCCTTGCCCAGACATTTGGTCCAGATAATTGTAGGGGTCTCTTCTGGCTTTGAAGTTGACAAATAAGCTTAGAGTCACAATCTTAGAAACTCTTGCACATGAGGAATAGTACCCAGTATTATCAAGATCTGATGATTAGACCTTCCATGTTCTGAATGCTGAAGACCCCTGATGTACACCTTACTTGCTCTGCTTTCTCCACCTTGATTCTGTTCAAAGCAATGGAAAAACAATACCAGTGTCAAATTGTCACAAAGGCTTGTCTTGAAAGTGGCTTTCATCAAGCAATCTGAGTAGTTTTCTTCAACCTGCAGTGCCATGATACACAAATGAGGGAGGAGACGCCCAGATATGTGTTGTTAGTGCTCTTTGGAAACAGGATCTTCTGGATTCCCACCAATCAGCTTTAGACCTGACTGGTGTTGCAAGACAACTATCAGTACTTTAGAGGTGGAGATACATGATGTGACTGTGGTTTACCCTCTGTCAGGATAGGTATATTTAATGAGGTGGAAATAACTCAATTTCTGAGCTCTGGGTCTTTCTCTACTGTGCTGCAGTTAGTAATGGCACTTATAGCTATAAGTCCTTCCCTCCTCCTACAAAAGTGCAAGGGGACACCGAGTATAAATGATCCTACCTGTTCACTAAAGGCTTGGGTTCAATCAGAAAGACAGGGCCACAACCAGTGCAGTGGCACAGTGCATCAGTGGCACACTCTTCTCATTTGGCTTGTCAAATAGGGTCTTACCATGGTCTGATTACACACAAAGTACTCAGAGTATGGTCACGGGGTGCAAATTTGGCTAAATTACATCAGCCCAGTGCTATCTACAAACCCATTTGGATGCTATGGCAGCCAAAGGGTCAATGCAGCATTGTGAGGGAGAAGGTGAGAGACTTTGCTAAGAACAGGCTTAAGACACTGCTGCTTTGTATGACCAGCACAGGTGATTTGAAATTGCTTCAGTTATCCCTGGGGCAGTTGTTAAAGCCTCTTCTCATTCCTGTGTCTCACGTGGTGTGTGCATGGGGATGTGTAGTGTTGTGGTGCTGGGAACTGAAAGATGAGTCAACTTATCTGCTCCTGCCTATAAACACAGCACTTCTGATACAACTTCCCTCCTATTGGCTTCTGATAACAACTTCCTTCCTACCCTCTTTCCCAAGCTAGCACGTGCTAATATATTGTGCAACAAAACCAGTTGGACAAGAAATTCAGAAGTATTTAAGAAACCCAAGGATGTGCACATTATGCCATTAAGAAGCTGACGTCAGCAGAGACTTGGTGGGAATGGCCCCAAACCATCAGGCATGTATGTGTTCTCCTTACCTTGCGGTAACAGGGTGGAATTAAAAGAGCATCTCTGTCTCTTTCAGCTCCTGAACATATTAAATCCAAGGCTTTTCCATGAATGGGTTTGTTCAAACATAGAGAAGACCCCACAGTCCTTGCTTTACATACAGAAAGTAGGTGCCAGATCCTTAATCTAGGTCCTTGTTACAAAAAGCCTGAGCATTCTACTCCCTGCTCTTGCATGAGATACCCTGTCATTGTACCACCTCTCCTGTTTTCCATCCTTCACCCTCAAGCTCCTCTTACAGAAATAGGTCTTTCTAACAACATCACTGTGCACTTCATGCAGTGTGTTATTATCCCTTCTTTTTGCTCCCACTGGATTATTTTTCTCTCTCCAAGGATATAAGCATCAGCTCAGCAAAGGAAGAGACCCTGCTGCAGCAACTGAAGGTCACGTTATGTTTGCCAGTGCACCCAGCCACAGCACACAGACAAGTTGGCCCTTCCATCTGTGAGATGCCTCTGTTTATACTTGCCACACTCCTCTGGTTTGGAGCTGCTGCCTGAGCCAAGTGGATGCATGAGGTAAGAGCTTCACATTCAGCTCATTTTAAAAGAAGGAAAACTAGGAAATTATGTTAAGATTCAGAGGGGAGAGCCAGGTCAGAGCTCATCACTACAACAGTATCTCATATATCTATATATATATGTATATTATTTCAGATAAAGGAGAGTTAGCCCCAGTATTCTCAATCAGAAAAGCAAGATTATCGTAAAGATGAGCACTCAGCTTTCAAACCTGTGGTTCCCTGGTCTCTGCTGCACACACAACACCAAGCACAGACCCATATCTCTGAGGTAAAAGATGCCAAGGTACTCTGGAAAGATTCTGGAAGCAGGTACCTGCCACAACCTAATAAATCTTGCATTCTTCTGGATCAACAGGACAGATTCCCAGCTGTGCAGGTGTCAACACAATGTCTCTGTGGAGGCTGCATTGCTGAGAAGATTCAGAGAAGTTTGGCAGGCAGCTCCAAGGACTGCCATGCTCCGGTCCTGAGAAGACAAAGCAACACCTATGTCTGCTGACATTGAGACAGGATTAATCTCTGTGAGAAACCAGCATGAAGTGGGCCCTCCTGTTTGGTCCTCATGGGTGAGTATGAAACTGGAATAGGTTAAACAGCAAATGATGGAGTGCTTAGCAAACAAAGCCGCTGCAGTGGTTGCCAGAGATCTGTTTAAGAACTACCTCTCCAAATGTTCTCCGGAAAGGTTTATCTAATATGAATATTATTCCTTAGGAAGTAGGATGTTATTCTTTTCTGGACTAGTTTAACTTTGCATTTTTTTAAGTCCTCAAAAGACTGAACTATGACCTGCACTAAAAAATAGCACTTATTGTTTGACAGAAAGTAGGCTAAAGAGGAGAGAAAATGAAACATATTAACATTATGGGACTATTTTGACTACATGTTGCAGACTCACTATATTAGCTAATAATACCTAACTGATTTGACTCCTTTAACACTGGCAAAGGATCAGCAAGCCCTCCAAGTTCTTATTTTGGTCAAGGCTTAGGCTGATCTTTCAGTTTCCTGCCATGGCTCTCATTAAATTCCCTTTTCTCATAAAAAAGAAGTTCCGTCTGCCAAGAACTGCACATTGTTTTCTTTGTCTCAAGTGCTGAACTCTATTTCATTCAATTGCAGAAGTCCATCAATAATCTCTATTTTCTACTAACCACAATCATCTTTAATACCTATAGAGCAGATGGAAGTTACAAAGCTGACAGAAAAGGCTTAGAGTGAATGGAGTTAAAAATATACCGAGGTGAGAGTACAATAGAAAATATAATGATGACAAAGACTGGTCAGAGGAAGGGAACAATGACCTGGATTAGGTGACTAGAAGGAAAAGAAACATATAGGAGTTACTGGGCATTATTAACCTTTAAATTCTATGTAAAGAATACCAAAATTTTTCCTTCTGTCCATTACAAAGAAGTGTCCTCTTTGTTCAGAACCAAACCCCAAAACATCCCCAAACATACAATGACAGCGCTGTGGCAGGCCTGCCCTCTGGGATATGTTGCATCAGATGTGTGTCTATGTTTCTGCTTTAGTCATTACTGATAGGAAGAAAACATGCTGTCTGTACATTTCTACTGAGATCTTTAACATCTCAGTAAATCACAAGAACCCTGTGATACCAAGATGCCATCCCAACTACTCATTGAGACAAATTCTTAGATTCCTAATTACTTAAAATAACACCTCTATTGGTGCACATCTCTGAGTAAAAGTTACCTATATGTCCCCATCCCCACTCCGTGGTCGTTACCACTGTGACATTCTCCTTTTGAATTAGAGTATAGGCTCAGCCACTTAATACCAGCATAGGCTCAAGCACAAATGCATAATTGCACTGAGAAATTCAAAGTTGTCTATGGAAAAGACAGGGAAAAGGATAGTCAGACCTCCCTATCCATCGCACTTCTGCTGGGAACCCCCACACGCTGCACACAGGCAGCAAACTGTACACATATGGGTGCTCTTGCTGAGCTACAACTCATAATAACCAGGGGAAAAAAATAATATCTCAGGATTTCTCTAAAACTTGGAGTCCTTTCTTCAAAATCTTAGAACTTATAAAACATTTAGAAACCAGAAAGTGCAAGCTGCACAAGAGAAAGAAACTCCCGGTACACAACACTGCATCAGGTTGAAACTCTTACTGCAGAGCTGAAAAAACAGGCTTTCTTCTCTATCAGAGACCTCTAGATGGAGCTACTCCTTTTGTTTTCAAACCAAGCAACAGCCAGTGAAGTACTGTTAACCGTAAGGCAAGACAAGTATAACTATGTAAGGAAAGGAAGCTGAGGCATTTGCAGCATGGGAGCATCCTTTTGCAAGCATGTTGTGCTGTCATTAGATACTTTAAGCTTTTTCATAATCATTCAAGAAACCAGCTGTGTTGCCAATGCCCTTGTATTGCTTGAAAAAGTCATCCCTTCCAAAAGAGTAACATTTGGGAGCAAAAAGAGAGGCAAACTGGGCTGCAGATGCTGAGATCTGAATGTAAACAATGTGCCAGATCCCCAGCTGAACATAGATCAGCCAGACTGATTTATTTCAGTGGTGCGGTACTGATGTAAAGTAGCCTGGGAGCTGAGTTCAGTGCTGGACTATGTCCCGAGGAGGGAAAGACTGCAAAAGAAATGGGACATCAAAGAATTCCTTTGCCTCTCTTGATGGGAGGTTTCATTTCTAGAAGGCCTATGTCTTTTCCATGGACAGCAGAAGCAATTTTCCCAGCAAGGCCAGCCAGTGTGAGGGGAACCGACTGTGCAAAGGTCACGTTCAACCTGTGTGATCCCCTAAGCCTGGAGAACAGGCCTTGCAGGTACCACCATAGCAGCACTACACACAGGAGGAAATACTGATGATGTTGTGTCCATTTTTGCACTGCATTATTCCCACCAGGCCTGAGAACCGCAAAGCCTTGATTTTGGAAGGATTAAGGCAGAATACATCTCCCTCTAAACATGACCCTTAAAACCCTCCTGTTACCCTGGCACAAGGGGAAGAGCAGAGATGGACAGGGTCCAGAATCAGCATTTCATTTCCCCTAATTTCTCATCAGCCTTAAAAAACCATCTGGGAAGACAGAGCATCCCCGCCCTCGGTAGCTGCTATGTTTCTCTGCTGCCAGCTCCTGTTCCACTAGGGGGTCCCCTCAGCCCGCAGTGGTGCTGCACAGGGAGCTCTGCTCCCAATGAGACTTGAAGGCCAGGTCCAGGAAAGTAAAATTCAAACTTTACAGAAAAGCATGCTGTAATTTTATGGTGCGTTTTAATTTGGTTCTGTTTAGTCAGAGCAGCCCCCTGGGCAGGCTGGGACCGCAGTGTGCAGTGTACGGCTGTGCTTTTAACTAACAGCTCCAGCTTCTTCCAAGGACATAAATGTTAAAGCCTCCTGTGCAATCAAAGCTGAAAATTACTCTGGGGAGTAAATGAAAAAAAACAGGAGGCCCACAGGAGCTCACACTTAAAATACAAGTTTAATCTTATTAAAGGTATGAGCAAAAGTGTTCAGATCTCTAATATTATTTGCATTATAGCAGTGCCTGAGGGGGACTCAAATAAGCACAGGACTGCTCTGTGTTAGGAACTGGACAAACACCTAGTAAGGAGTACACAGCTTGTCCCACATTACTTGCAATCAAAACAGACAAGGCATAAAGGGAGAAGGAAAACAGACTAAAGAGGGGAAAAGTGGTGGCCTGAGACTACCCTGCCGATGGGACAGAGCCAGGAGTAGGACCTTGGTCACGAAGGTCTGTTAATAGGGTCCTCCTCCTTAGTTCACCCTATCTCAAATGCCATATGTTCACTGCATGCCCTGGTTTCGCTCCAGTTTGTGTTTTCCGGATGGATTACAAACAGGGATGCACAGCTCTTCTGAAAGTCAGGTCCCCTGCAGCCCAGTTTCGGCTGAAATAAAGCAGGTCATGGGAAAGACCTAGCATGAGTAAACATTAACCTAAACTGTGACCTAGTGAATAATACTAAATATTTGGAAATGCCTCCTATTTTCGTGCTGATAGAAAAATACATGCAGCATTTCAAGCCCTGCATGTTCCAGTACCTCCCATATCCCTGGAGACTGGTGGCTATGTCTGCACCTGGCATATTCAGCTCAGAAGGACTTAGTGAGAGGTTCAGCTCACATAACTGGCTATGCTAACAGTCAATTATTTATCCAGATGGTATCCAGGGGTATCATCCAGGTATTCATGCAACTCCATCTCACTCCAATGGGAATAGACAACTCTTGGCTACGGTGACCAAAGTCTCTACCTTCATTCTGCTCTGTATTTGTTGCAAGACCTGGTTTACTCATTTCGCTTTGTACTAACCCGGGATCTTTCATTTACATTCTTAACTCTGGAAACTGCAGGAAAGATTTCCTCTCAGATTTGTTCCATTAGCACCCACTTTTCAATAGTTCTTTCCTTCCTCAGAGCTCTTTACATGCCAGTGAAGGTGGGATATGGAAGGCGGACACTAGGTGGATCAGATAGGACAGTATATCCCAAGACAGAATAGACTGGGGAAAAAATATACAACTTTGTACATAGAATCATAGAATGGTTTGGGTGGGAAGGGACCTTAAAGATCATCCAGTTACAAACCCCCTGCCATGGGCAGAGACACTTTCCACTGGATCAGGTTGCTCAAAGCCCCATCCAACCTGGCCTTGAACACCTCCAGGAATGGGGCATCCACAGCCTCCCTGGGCAACCTGTGCCAATGCCTCACCACCTTAAAGAAAAAAACTTCTTCCTAATATCTCATCTAAATCTCCCCTCTTTCAGCTTAAAACCATTCCCCCTCATCCTATCCCTGCACTCCCTGATAAAGAACACTTCCCCAGCTTTCCTGGAGGCCCTCTTTAAGTACTGGAAGGCTGCTTTAAGGTCTCCTTGGAGCCTTCTCTTCTCCAGGCTGTGCAACACCAGCTTTCTCAGCCTTTTATCCTAAAACAAATCCAGCAGCCTCAAACCAGTGAGAATGACTGCTCATGAATATTTAGAATTGCACTAGGGGTGTCACTGATGTAATGAGATGAAATTATGAAGGAAATGTTAAGATATGTAATAGTCTGAAGTCCCTCAAAAACACATTGGAAGAATCATTAACTGGTAG
The DNA here is from genome assembly GCA_033558185.1 of Dromococcyx pavoninus. Classification (NCBI taxonomy): domain Eukaryota; kingdom Metazoa; phylum Chordata; class Aves; order Cuculiformes; family Neomorphidae; genus Dromococcyx; species Dromococcyx pavoninus. The sequence continues at coordinate 114,584 of JAUMJL010000611.1, read as the reverse complement.
GGCAGAAGAGAATTGTCCAGCAAAATGGATTGACACATTCCATGGAAACAATGCCCAGAGGGAAAGTAGGCTCAGCCTAGGATGGAGTTTTGGTCATCTTCAGAGACAGGTCAGTAGACAAGGCGCTCTGATGGGATGAGGCACATCAAGGTGTTAGTCTTAGGTTTGCAAAAGGACTTGAAATTGGGTCTTCAACATCTCTAGGGACTGCCCTACCCACAGGACTGTTTGCTAATTTGCTACTAGCTCCCTTACACAGCGTTTTTATAGCAAAAGGAGAAAAGAAAAAACCCCTGAGTTAATAACAGAAAGTCTTCTTCAAGGGCTCAAAAATTATTTGTTTCCCTATACTACTTAGTTACCATCTACCTGATGTGCCTAAAACTGTCACTGACATCTGAAGAGCAAGTTGGGCAGAAGGGAGCTGAGCACTACTCAACCTGATTTAAGAGCCTGTGTGTAGGTACTTACATCTGTCACTCCATTGACATTGCTGGGGAGCTTTCCTGAACTGGGGAAGTAAGCATCTGTCCTGCAACACTAAATTAACTGTTATAAAACTTGTCCAGATAGAGTCAGTGGTTCATTTTTCATTCAAACCTGTTTTGTCTTTCTTTTTTGGGGGGGAGAGCGTGAGGGGGTGAGGGAGGAAAGGGAACTAAACTGTGACAGATTTCTCACATAAAATTATATGATGTGGTTTTGACTAATATCAACATTTCTGATGTATGTGTCTATACAGCTCTGCCTGTAAAACATTTTAGGAGCCTTGTGCACAAGTTATGTTCTGATATACGTGGATTACACACGAATGAGCAGTGCAATGAACGCACACTCACACACTCTCCAAAATCCCTGTGGGTTGGTAGATATCAAAAGCAGAAACTGAAATTCCCTTTTGGAAACCTTGCATGTGTGGTTGGAGCTCTCTCCCTGCATTCAATCGACAGAGTTACAAAATAAATAGCAGATGAATGGCTGTCATTTCCCTGCTGATTTTGACAGTGGCTGCACCCCTGAGGCAATCAGCGTTTGTTAACAGAAAACACCATGTTTGTCAACTGGATTGCGTAGCTATACTTTCTCATTCTGTTTATGACAGAGAATTATTTGATATTGAATCCTTAGTAGTCCATAGCATCAACTTCATCCTAATTACCAAGACAGCCAAGTAATACTTTTCTCCATTTACATGTATTTCTTAAGACTATAACCAGAAATCAAGCCATGAGTGACTGGGCCAGTAAACAGTGCAGTTTGCTGACTAGTGTTTGTTTTATAACATTTGGCACATCTTGATATATACATATTAATAGTTCTTAACCCATAAATAATATTTTACAGAGGTCACACAATAGTTATTGAAGTTCAGGGGTTTATTTCCCAGAACACGAAGTAGCTGTGAATGAATTATGTTTAGTCTGATCTGCCACAGAAGGGTCATAAACTTATAAGTTGTAGCAAACCATGGAATATTACTCCTGTATGTCAGGCAAACTGTAAATGTGAAAGAATAATGCTTGATAAGGGGAAAGTCTTTTTATTTTCTTAAAGTAATACATGCTTCTAGGGAAAGACTATAAAAATTCATTCAAGTTAACTTAAATGACAATTTGGGCAATCTCTCCACAGACAGCTTGTGAATTCTGCTTGCTACAGGGGACTCTCTCTGCACATGTGCAAGGCTACAAACTCCATTCTGAGCAGGAAATCTTTTTCCTTTTGGCTTAGAGTGTCCCAGAATCCACAGGAGACGATGAGAGAAACTTTTGTGCCTTTGCATAGGGGTAATAAAAAAAGGAGTCATTAAACATTGCCAATAGCCTGTTCAACTGCAACAGCCTTGGATGACAAGAAGGCGACTACCTCTTTTATTAAGTCTGATAAACACATAAAGGACAGGGACATAAGAGAACTGAGCTACTGGTCATCAGGTAGGGGCTTTGATCACTTTGGAGGCTGCTTGGAATCACCTGACAGGGGAGGCTATTGCAGAAAGCAATGCTGGAGAATTGAAAATAAAGAGACAAAAGGAATTGTACATTCTGGAAAAGATGCCCTGTGCAAGAAACAGCAGATGGGAGCATGCTTTCATAATAGAAGGATATCTGTTAAATAGAAGGATATCTGCAAAACTAGCTGAGATAAAGAAACCCAGTCAAAGAGGAGCAGAAAAACTTCCCAATTCTTGAGAAGAAGACAGAGACAGTAAGAGTGAGAAACATCCAGACCTGCAAGAACTCTGCCTTGATCCCAAAAAACAAACACAAGGAAAGCAGGGAAGTGCATCTGAATCTGTATGGTCTAGTGTTGATTATAGTAATCACTTCAAAGCAATAATTGAATTTAAAACTTGCTGCAAAACCTGAGTCCTCAGGTGCTGGACCAGTAACTCCCATTTCAGGGAAGAGGTGATAGATGCTGTACTGGAGACAGAGCCTCCACTGCCAATTAATCTAATGAAAGGATGCAGGAGAGCCAGATCCCTGCATAGAGCCCCACACTCATGGCCCCAGCAGCAGCTGGCACGCTCGAGTCCACGTCATGCTTCCCTTTCCTAGGCCTTGCCCTGTCCCACCTGTGGCAGGTACCACACTATATTATCCCCACCTTTTTGTTACCAGATGAACTGAAGAATTCTGAGGAGTCTTAAAAACCTGAGAAGTTCCATGGGTGATCTTTAAGGGATGCCATACTGAGGCAGTGACAACTTCCCAAACCAGAAATAAAGTATGAACCAACAGGATCAATAATGAAGATCAGAATATTCTGGTTCTCTGAAATTTTCCAACTCCAACCAACCACTTTGCACCCACTGTTGGCCGGGGACCTTGTGGTGAAATTCCAGCCAGCCTGGAGGCTTTTAAGAAGAGGAGATAAATAAAAATAAAGTAAAAAGTCACCAGCTGCCTTTTTCAAGTTTGCACTCCTAGCGCTGAATGCCTAAATCCAGGATTAGCTGTTGTGAGAGTGCTGTAGCATGGTGAGACAGGACCTTGTTCACCACCCAGTTGAGCCCTCTGTTATTTGCAAGTTCTGTTCATGTTCTGGCACTTCCTTCTATACAAAATCATTCCTGTCTAAATGAATAACTTGCACATTGGTGGGGCAGATTTTTAAAATAAAAATATGACAGTGAATTGTTGAGTTCCCACCGAAAGCCAGCGGGAGATTCAGGCCTAACTTGTGCATTTGCCTTGAAAAACTGCAATAAATATTATTTTGAAATTCATTAACTATTAAAAGGAAAATAAAATTTTGGGTGATTCTTCCTGACTTTAAGATATTTAGAACAATTTATTTCTTCTGTGTGCAACCTTTGAGGGAACTTTGTGGTACACCTAAAAAGAAGCCTTTTATACAAAATAAAAACATGCTTAACTGTCCTGCCCATACTGCAAGTATTTAAATTCACAGGCACTTTCTCACGAGGCTGAATTCAAATTGAATTGTGATTTCTAGGGGTGGGAATCTAAAACCAATGGGTTCAGTGAACAGTGTAACTTGTGAAGCCTGGTTTCCTGTGGCTTTGTCTCATGCTTGGACCATCCTGTGCCTAATACAACATGAACTCCAGCAGAGGCTTCTCCTTTTCTTGCATTCTTCAATATGACTGTTTCTCATGTATTTCCCATTTCTACTAATACTGTAGCCTTTCACTTGACGGGGCATTTATTTGTATCTTTCCACTTTACCTGTTTCCATAAAACCTGTAGGAAACCTCTCTGAATACCTACTTTGAATCTCCTTCCCATTTGTCAGATTTGATTAAAATTCCCTAAAAATTTCCAAATTTTTCTTGGGTGAACAGAAGCCAAAAATACAGGTGTGGGAAATGTGATTTATTAGTTAATTTTGTTTCCTTATCCATAACCATAAGGATAATTTCAGCTATATTTTATCACTGAGTTTATTTGTTGTGAAATTTCAATTCAAAATAATGGGAAAATAAAATAAATTGACTAACCAGAACATCTCCTACGCCCAGAGGGGTTTAAGAAATAGAAGCCTTGGGCTCCCTGGTGATCCAGACAAGGGACGTGTCACAGAGCTCCTGGCTGTCCTCTGTGGCCATCCATTTCAGAGATGAGGTCATGTTGTAATTTTTATTATCTGTATTTTCATCCAAGCCTTTGAGATTACAGCAAATAACAGCTCTGTTATATAACACATAATAATTGCTCAGTCCTTTACTTGTCACACTCAGCCACCAGACAGCAGTAGGATATGAAAAGGTTCAAAGATATTTCCTAGGTAGGGCAACCTTACAAAACAAATGTAGTGTAAAGATTATTTGGTTTCAAGACCACTTTATACATACGTGCCATTGGCTTGTCTGGACAGAAGATACGTAGTGACATTCCTATATTGCTAGGGTTTATACACTGAACATGTCTGAAAGCCTTGGGCTTAATTTCTGAGTGCAATACATTTTGTTACATTCTGGAAAAGAGGACATTTACAGAACAAGACACTTTTAAACCTGACATAATTGTCTGATCAGAAGGAAACCAGCTTTTTCCTTACTCAATACATTGTATTTATTCAATGCTTTGAATAAATAGATGATGCCCTCAAGGATGCTATTGTGCCAAGCAACATAGAACTGAAGAATGAAGAATGGTCTTCTCCCACGAGGTCTCATACTCATGCCTAGTTCTGTAAAATATATAAAGTTTGGCATCTGGGCCCATAGGCATGTTTGTGACCACCAGCTCCCTGCTGCCTACACCTACCTGTAATAAACACAGCAACTCCATGTTTATCCCAGAAAACAACACTTTAAGCTGCAGTTTTCCATGCCTGCATTTTTTGGTGAACCAGAACCCTCCACTGATGTTGCTAGAATTTCTAAGGAAAGCTTAGTCAAGCAAGCAAAGTCAATAGTTGTTGGTTTCCCAAATAAGACTGGAAGTGTCCTTTTGAAAATCCTAGAGCTGGAATTCTAGATGCAACAGAAATACAAAATGAGATTTTTTTTATGCTGCTATTGCTAAATACAACATTTAAGCACAATTCATTTAAGACTCTGTGTTCACCTTTTCTAGACACGAGTCCTTTCCTAGCACCACAAGCATCACTCGATCACCATTCTTCTCTCCCTATAATTTACAGTGTAGTCAACCTTGACTAGTTATCCTAAAGATGTCTGGTACCTAGGACTGCAGCATCTCCATATACATAGACATATATGCAAGGTTAGCAATACTTTGACCATATCAGGTTTTCATGCCAGCTTTCAAAAGTGGCATTTCTAAATTACTATGAGATCATTATTTATTAATTGTAATAGCGTCTAGAAGTCCCAGACATTATTTTTCAAACAGAACAGAGATAAAGAGAGATGTAAAAGCCCTGTCAACGAAAGGCTCAGAGACACAATCAAGTTGCAGCAGTTTAAATTACCACAGGTGAAGAAAAATGTAGTTACTGACCACATGCATATCCTTAATCTGTTGCAGATAAGACATACAATACATTAACTGGAACCTCTTTTATTGAGATGTAAGCGAGTATGTGTTACCTTGGTTGTGTTGCAGGTTAAAAGCATGGCCCCAGTGAGGAAGCACTGCTTGGTGGTAAGCCCAGGTAACTCCCTGGGGCACCTGAGCCCCATGGCACTCCATGTATCACCCAGACAAAGGTGCAGTCATCCCTGTGGACTGTGGGTATATGGGGTACTGGGAAGCACAAGGCCAAACACTGTGCTTCCTACCACCCTCTGCAAAAAGGGCAGATTAATAGATAATTAACATGTATTGACTTGTCATGTGGTGTTTATGAAATGTGTTTTGCATTATGTTTTTGTAACAGTTGGCTAGCAAGCCTTGACCTGCGAGGGTTAGGACAAATACCTGCACAGCTGGAGCCTTCGGTGGCCAATCACAGCCCCACTCTCATCATTTCCCCGTTTTATGAACGTAAATATTGGAGGTCTTGTTTAAACCTTCAGAACCTAAACATGTCATCACTATTAATAACATATGTTATAAGACACCACATGCTGGCAAAATAACCTGCAGTAAATGACACCAAAAATATTGAAAAGCTTAGCATAAAATTGAAACTCGTTAATGGTACAGCGTGCAGCTTGGCATACAACTAGGGGCAAGAATTCCACACAATGGGACTGTGTGAGTGCTAACAGCAGGCTCCCACAAGATAAAATAAACTTGTTTTATGGACATGAGGAATTGATTTTTAATGAGATTCTGCTTGGCCGTAACATCATCCTGGGAGGGTGAGCTGGTTTTCCCCTTGCCTCTGGTGCAAAATGATAGTTTGCAGAATAAAAAAGCATTTAAATGAGACCTATGGATTTGCACCTTCATCATATTAAGTGAAAAGTAGGTGTTATCCCAAGTCTGAGTATAAAAGGGCTGTTAAAATGCCTACAAAGAAGACCTCCTCTTCCTTGCATTGACTATCTGTACTTTCTGGGATCGGGAAGTCAGCCTACAAGCAGAACACGCTCCTCGAGTTCTTCAGGAGATAAATTATCTTGCAGGTTTATTTCCTGAGGACAGAAGATTAGTAAAAAAAAGGGATCCATCTCTCTCTTTAGAGAAGTTGAGTACAGGCATTTGAATTTATTTTTCATGTCCAGGGCTCAGCTGTCTCTTAACAAAATGTTTACATGTAAAGATTATCAAATTTGCAGTTCGATGTTAAATCACTGACACATTCAATCACAGCAAGAAAGGGCTGTCCCTTTGCTGCCTGTTCAGGTTTGATTATCTTTCTTATTCATTTAATAGATGCTATTAAAACCAATACCAAACCTCCTCTTTGAACCCATAAAGAAAACCAGAGTAAAACAGATGGAAAGTGCCTTGTAACTAGGCAGCACTAAGGGAAAAACAGACTACAAAAGCAAGAACAACTATCAGGCCTCTTCAGCTTTAAAGTCAAAACATTTTCTTTACAAAGAAATCACGGCTTTGCTTCCCGAATCAATGTCACTTAGCCCTGAATGAGCTGAGCTGCACAGTGCTGTTGCTTTTCTTTCCTCTCTGCTGTTATGGCTTGCACTGTTTGTGTGTAATCATTGGCTTTTAATTGCCTTCTATTGCCTATTTCATTTGTCAATAAATAGAAAGTGCAGACCTATCACTAAAGGCCTTACATCTGTTTCTCATACATCTTAGCCACCCATGGTGCCTTAAGCTAAAGCTATCCCCTACTGCTAACCAGGCTACCAGTTTATTAGGGGGGTTTTCCCTGCCCTTTTAAAAAGATGAAAGTTCCTAAAAGCTTTTCTTGTGCAAGTGATGGTCGAAGTTAATGAAGTAAGCATCTGTTAGGTGAGAGAAGGTCACCCTGGGGTTGGGCACCTCCCAGTGGTGGAACTGGCATTAACCCAGCGATTAGTATGTGATGACAACACCTTAAAGATAATTAGTTGACAATGAGTTGAGAGCCTGTTAACCCCTTTAACACCTTATAGTTTATGATTATAATGACACACTTTGGAACAAAACAAAATAGATCTAGTTTTCCGCGAGTGATTTACCATTTTATCGGCGTTTTGCTTGTAATTTTTGTGACCTTCTTCCAAAGAAACAGCTGCCAGCAGCACAGAGCATGTTTCTTTATCTTCATCAACCAGGGCTGAAATGTAGCACCAGTTTTCTGTCCATTTTTCTCCACTGGCTACAAGGTTAAACACTCTTTGGCCTGGGGTAGAAGCTGTTGCTGGGGTAGACAGAATAGATATGTGCAGTTTAACAGTATTTCTCATGTGACTGAAGGCTGAAATGTCAAGTTAATTTTTTTGACACTGATGTGGCCCTGCCCCTGCAATTTTAATGGAAGTCGCTGAATTTGACACACCTGAGTGCCACAGCAGGACTCAGGCTTTCCCCAGGAAACAAGGGCTACCCAGCAGAACAAGAGAGAGGCTTTTATAAACTAAGTCATAAGAAAGGCAGGATCAGGCCACATCACCATTTGAGTGAAGCAAACAGGAAACAGCACTGATCATGGGTGTGGGGAGAGGAGGAGGAAACAAACGGAGAACAACTGGCAGTCTGCTGTGATTTATAGACACTGGTATGTCCCATCTTCGTTCACTCAATGTGTTTAATCACAACAGGAGGGCTCAAATTAATTATGACTGGCAGTAGCTCAAGAAATTTGGCAATAGCAAGGGAAAATAAATCTGTGCACAGCACTGAAGGAAAGCCTGTCTTGAGAATAAAAACAAAATTCCGTTCAATTTTAAAAGATGCATTTGTTGCTTCCCTCTTCTTTTGCGCTTTCTACTTCAATGTGATACAGGTAATACTGGTGAGAAAATGTTATGAGACCATGTTCTTGCACTGTTTTTTGACACAGACCCAAAGCAAGGGCTGGTCTTGCTTTCATTAGGTTTTGCATAGGACTTCTATTGATTTCAGCAGGAGCAGACTTTAAGTTTGATAAGTCCCCAAATATATGGCTATATCTAAGCTGTTCTGTAAACTTTCTGCAATGTGCCCATCATTAACAGTTACAAGGGCATTAGGATGCACAATAGTCCCACACAGTTCTCATTTCTCATGTGCCTCCCATTTCAGTTCTTTAAAGTGCCTTAAAAACATCAGTAAATTAAGTTCCACTGTGGCAAACCTTCCCTGGAGAGACTTTTATTCCCAGGTGACAGGCAAGGCAAGGCTTGCAAAGGGTCCCCACAGCGGTTACAACCCAGACCTCCTGGCTCCCAGCCTTGTGCTTTACTGCTAATTAAATACATCTAGGTTAATGCAGAAAATGTAGAGAGTTTTTTAATGCTTTTTAGGTTTAAAGGCAATATATGGATTCAGCACTGTATCGAATGTCCATAAATTAAAAAATAAAGTATTTCCAGCAATTTCTAAGTCCCTTATTAACTAACATGTACTTCTGGGTAGTACCAAGGTTAAGGAAAACTTGCTATCATTTACCTTAATAGAATTCTAGGAACAGAAAGACTACTCTCCAAAAGTTAGGACTCTGTTACCCCAAAATGATCCAATTCTCTGATGCTATAACCATCAGTTCTTTGAGCAGTGAAAAGAGCTCATAACAATTTCATCTAAAACACAGTCGGCAAGTGTATTGTAGATAAATGGGTTATAAAATCAGAATTCCTGGAACACATCATTGACTGTTTGAGTCTTGATTATTAAACATTATTCATGGTTAATTAATCACTCTGCTCCATGATACAGAAGATAAATATGTTTAAAATGACTTACAGAATCAGATTCTCTTGGCTGAAGGGTACTGCCTTCATACTGGTCTTTAAACTTACTTGTCGGTCTTCCTGCAACCCTGAAATGCACGTTGAGTCACAATTTTATGTACAAAATTGGGGTTTTTATTCCAAAAATAAGACTCACATTTTATGATGGAATTAAAAGGACAACTTTATGGGCTGAATCACTAGCTGGTATAAAAAGGCCCCACTCCGCTGGTTTCAGCAGACCTACAGAGATTGATGCCAGCTGAGGATCTGTCCTCATCTCTATAAAACTTTTTTTAGCCAGCTATTTCCTTTATCCATTTTTAAACTCCTTTAGAACTTGTCTCTGGGGAACCCCTCTAAAATATCTGTTTATAACAGAAATCTTTTTCAAGCTGCACAATCCTGTTGAATTCAGCTCTTATCTGCCTTTCTTGCCATCTCATCAAAAATGCTGAAGACTCAGGCTATTTTCAGCATATGTGAATCAAGAAGACATGTAACTTGGATAGGTATGTTGGAAACCAGAGCTAGGCAAAAGTCTTAAGAATAGCTGGATGTGGAATAAGTAGAATTACCAATGTCAAGGCACAGTAGGTTTTTTGTGATAAAACTCACTGTTTCTTTCAAAAATGCTTGAAAGTATCTTTTCTTGGGGGGTGGGGGTGGTGTCTATCCAGCTCACTTCCCAGCTGGATTTGCATTATTCCAGCAAAATAGGAACAGCTGGTTTGGTTTTGTTAATCATAAAGCATTTCCTTAAGCATTTTCAAGCCATAAAGCCAGGTGTCCAGGCAATTGCAGCTCTCAATGAGACAAATTAATCAATATACAAGGATTTGGGTATTAGGTATTTCACCCCACCAAAGGCCAAACCAAAGCATATAGGCTGTATAAGTTAGGTATTTTGATGGACCAATAGTATGTCACCCATGTCTTAGAACCAGGAAGGAGCAGAATGAGCTGGGCATTCTGACAGACATTATTATTACTACTTAGTTTCACAACATTGTTCTACAGAGGCGTGACCGCAGCCCAAATGCAAAGCCATGCAAGGGCTAATCTCATCATCAGCTTCTGTGACAGCATTCTTACTAACCAGCAAAGCTCTTCCAGACCAGAGAGAAGCAAGAATGGGATGGACATGAACATATTGATGTTCAGTCATGAAACCAACTCAAGTGGCTGCTCACCAAAACGGTCACTGCTTAAGCAAATGTCTTCAAATGAAGAGATTACCAGCATTAAGTCATTTGAAAAAAGAACATCTCTGATGAGCAGCACTGCAGATGGAGGAACTTTCCATTGGTATAGAACTAAATAAATATTCCTCTCTCAATGTCAGCAAAATGCCTCCACCAGCACAGCCAAGAAAAAGAAGGAAACCAGCGTGGGAGCCAGCACACAACCTTGTTTGGGGCTGCTTGAGACACGAATGGAGTCTGATATGTTGCCATTTTCCATACACTGGCCATGATGGAAAAATAAAGTGACAGAAATAAACTTTGTGAGACTTCAAAAGGACGAACAAAACTTTCCAGACCCCCTTATGATTTTACTATGTTAAAAGCTGTTGCTAGATCAGCCAACGAATTTGCTCCCAAGTCCTTTTCATGAAGATGATAGAGATCCTATCTACAGAGCATGACCAAACCTAAACCCAGTAAAACTTAGAGAAATGCTGAGACCACCTGAGGATCTTTCCAGTAAGAGAGGCTAAGAAAATGCCAGGAGATTTGTCATCATTTGCTTTATCACCTTTATGTTTAAAGTTTATACCAGCTGCAAGCTTGAGTTGTTAACTTTTGATTTCAGATAATGCTAAAGGTTTAAACAAGCTTCTTTCTAGAGGGGCAAGCACATGCCTCCAAAGGTCACTTGTCCTTACATTTATTTAATAGCAGCCTATGTTTGTCCTGTCCCCTTCCACATAGTTGTCTGTGGCCTGTTTTTCAGTTCAGTAATGTCACTGAAACTCTACCATGTCTTATTAGTACTGGTCTGCCCATGAATGCCAGCTTTGAGAGATTTTACAATTCAGCAGCTGGGACCTGTTCTGAAGGCTCTTGCAGCACCCACAGCTCACAGGCACTCTCAGTAGCAAGTAACACCAATCCTGTCATTTTCTCTCAACCAAGTTTTCTAATCTATTTTAAATTATAAGAATAAGTAAGTTAAAGCCATAATACAGAAGCATCAAACCTTAATGATCCTCTTTTCATATGACAGTTTCTGTGTATAAAAAGACTGCTTCTGCCCAGGTCAAACTAACTTTTTATAGTTTGAACTTAAGGGCAGGAAGGTACTTACGAAGAATGTTACCTCATGGGACCTTGGCCATTTGGCAGACCTGTCCCAGGGCCACCAGGAATGGGAGACTGGAAGTTATAAAAAGAATTACCAACCTTTTTAGGGAGGGACAGATGCTGACTTCATCTTCTGGAGGAGAAAACAAGGGGGTTTATCCTAGAATTAAATATCTCTGAGTGAAGAGCATGTGAGAGGGGTGAGGAAATTTAAAAAGCAAATGGGCAAGAAGTGATTATTTTTATAAAGTCTGTATATTTCTCTCAGAAGATGATGTAAATTAGTACTACTTTAAATTTACAGAATTTGAAAATTTTAGGCATCAGTTGTCTTTGTTTCAGCTATTATGTGCCCCTGAAAATATGATCTCTAGCACTAGAAAATATAAAAGCTTGGAGCTCTGCAGAGGACATTCTTTCTAGCTGGAGTGGCTTTGAGACTTCGTGGAGGTATTGAGTGGACAATAACGTCTATTTTTGCAAAACAGAACAGAGAAAGGCACCTCAGAAAGCGTGCCAGATAGAGGAGGATTGAGGTTGTGTTATGCCCAATCCATACCAAGGGAAGACTAAGGATAAGCAGGGCTTGTGTGGGGAAACTCACACATAGGAGGTGATTGTGTGTCCACCTGGAGAAATTCTACCAGGGCCATGTGACACGCAATGTTCAGGTTTTGTTAAGATCTGTGTGGTCTAATTTTCTATTACTGTCAGCAAGTTATTTCTAGGAGTGCCAGGTTATTTTGTCCATAAACATTGTCCCCATCACACATTTCTAATTTTAACCCTATTTGTCTCCAGTTGATTTACATTTGGCCAGAAGCAAATTACCTATTGGAAGCATTTATTGAAAATTAATTAGGTGGCTAAAATACCTCCAGCAGATTCTGTTAACAGTGTCTGTTCCTTGTGGCTCTCCAGAATTCAGCATTTTCCAGTTAAAACACCTAGCAATTAAAATAAATCCATAAAGTAAATGATATAATTAGTTCCAGAATGGAACTTAGTCTCTTTGAAATCAGATGCTTTCTTCTAAGGCTACAGTGCCAAGAGGTTTATAGTGCCAGGGGATTTTCAATATAGGAGAGAGTAAATACTTACACCAGCTAATTCACTGCATGAAGCAAAATGAGGTGTCTTTCCTAGCCTAAAACTGGCCAGACATAAAATATAACTGTGCAAATACCAAAGTGGGGAACAGGAGAGAAGACAAGATGTATGAAGTGAGATTAAAAGGAAAAATATAGGATTAAATCAGAGGCAATCACAGCACCCAAGAACATGGAAAAACACACTGCATCTCTCTAAAGAAAAGCCAGGATGTTAACATGATTTACTGCAAATAGTTCCACAACATTAAAATGAGTTTTTATTTTCTGTGTGTGCTGCTTCAAAGAACAACTCTGTGGGCTCATAAAAATGCAGAGAACAAATAGGGGCCTCTAAGACCAATTTATATGCCATGCCCACTGTGCACTGAGACACATATAATCTGTAAAATGTCAGCTTCAAAGTTCCACAGAGATTGGTGTTAACCCTGACCCCCGACCTTGCCGACTCTAGCTGGGCCCTCATGCTCTCTTAACCAGCTGTTTTAGATAAATGTGCTCCATTTTTAAAGAGATTGTCTCAGAGTTTTACGTGAATAGTAGTAATATTATTAACTCTCGTTGAAAAAACCACCTTAACTGAGAGTCTTTACAGATGGGCCAATCAAAGTCTTACCCCATGCAGAGAGTGGTGGGTTAATAAATATGTCATTGGACTGAAAATATTTAAACAACACCGGGAGAAAAGAGCAAGGCATACGACAAAAGGAAAGCATATTAGTACTGTTTCCTGTCAAAATACACAGAGGAAGCACTTTACTTTGACCATTTTCCTCATAAAGAGACACGGTAGGCCAAAACAAACAAAGCTAAGGAATCTGGTTTATCCCACTGTTGGATACCAAGCACTATCAACTTAAATGAAGTAAGGTTGAGTGACCAAACCCAGGTTCTTCTTGACGAGACTGTTAATTGAACATAACAGCAAAGGTAATCACACATACTGTTGCCCCCTTAATCAATAATTCCATTTTATAAGGCCTTGTATATGTTTTTCATATTTTACTTATGTACCTCTCCAAAGGTGGGTGAGGGATTAGCCACTCACGGTCTGCCGGAAGTCCAAAAGTATGATGTAGCCTGCAGGTTTGGCAAGCCATGGACAAAGTCTAAATCATCCTCTTGGAAGGAAAATGTCGAAGTTCAAGGGCAGACAGTATATTTTAGACAACAAAGAAGCAGTTGGTGTCGGCTCATAAAAAATAAAAATAAGCTGGGGTCAGAAATACAAGTCAACTGGCTCCACATCCACTGAACATGAGCCAAAGACAACTGGAGTCAAAGGAAAGCTCAGAATGATTTCACGAGGTTTTGACTCAGACCCACTGTGAATCCAGATCTGCTTTTCATGTAAATGGGGTGCGAATATATCCACAGATTTCCATGGGACTTGGGGCTGGCTCTTCAGCATTGCATTCAGAAACCACCCACCCTCCTTTTTTTGCTACTGATATGTTAAAAGAATAAAATGTAACTCCTCAGAGGCCACAGCAAACACAAAAATACTATGTGTAGGTTAAAAAAAACAGAAGGTCTAGAAATGGTCTTGTTCTTTAATAAATGAAAAAAAATACTCAATTCAAGCTGCTGTTTAAAATACTGCAACCAAATTGTTTTCTATTTATTTTCACGAACCACAATACAAATCAATCTTCTCACTGCACTGCTAAACCCTCATTACAGTCCTTCTGTGTTAGTAGATAGCCATAATGTTGAGAAATCAAGTAATCAACTGTCAGAACATGGAAAGGCAAAACTGAAAGCTCAACTTTTGCTCTTCCCTTCATAACTCATGACTCAAAAAATAAATCCTCCATGTCGATACCAGTTATTTGCTTGTTACTGTAATACAAACAACCTTATTCACTCACATTCACAGCACCCTGTCTGCAAAATTGACTCAGTTTTAAACATCAAAATGGGATTGACAACAAAGGTAAGTTTGAAGAGAAACTCTCAATCATCCAGGCTTTTTAGCATGTTTAAACATTTGCTTTCTCAGCTGTCTTTACCTTCAAGTCTGAAATTCTCCAAATTCTTTGACAATGCCAATAAATTAGGTTTGAAAGTTGTTTTCCACGGTATTAGATTCATGTTTTCTAAACAGAGCATAACAGCATAACATCCCACTAGAAAATGCAAGATACACACAGAACTATGGGCATGAGAAGTTGGAAGAGACTCAACAGAGAACCAAAGAGAAGTTTCAACAGATATAATAAATGCAAACAGAAATATAAATAAATAAAACCACTAAATATAATAAACACAAACACATAATTATTTGATATTTCTTATTAAATTTATATAACATATAAGTTAATATTTTATGTAAAATAAAAATCAAATTTAATCTTCAATAGAGGCAACATTAGGAAGCCTGAAGACGGGACAGACCCAAACCCTTTACATAGGACTGAACGGTGGCTGCTTTGCTTTTGTCAGCCCTCTTTGACACAAAAATTGGCTCCCTAGAAAATCTGTTTGTTTTTGAAATGTAATCTCCTTAAATAGCATGGTAGAGAGAATGAATTTAAATTCCAGGCCAAATAAGCTTGTGAAGGTAAACATTTTGTTTTCTAAATCCCAAAACAGGCTAACTGTTTTGAGTTCTGTTAACTTCAGGGGATTTGCCCTTCCCTGCTTGAAATATTTACTTCCTGTTCCTTAGAATCAACAGAAATTCTGTTGACCAACAGGGAAGCAAAAAAAAGACATGAGCACATGAACCAACCTAAATGAGAAATACGTTTCTCAATGCTTGTTTATGGTAAAATCCAATTATGATTCCTCAGGATGACTGAACAGTATGACAAAGCCCTTGGGAAGTAGATTGTCTTGATTTCAGTTACTGCTCTTTCAATTAAACTAAATATTATTTCTACCAGAATCATGAACCCATTTTTGCCTCTCAGTAGGATGCTATGAACCCTATGTGGAAATCCAGCAGGGGACAAATCATGAGACAGTTTGTAAACTCCCCATGGATTTGTAAAACTAACTATATTTCTTTCTGTGCCACCTCTACTCTTTTTGCATACCCAGTCCAGGACTTTGTCCTCTCCTTCTTTCCCCTTGTTAGCATTCCCATGTTACTGGTTCCATTTGAAAACTCTCGGGGCAGGGGGGGAAAGGGGTGGAAAGGCTTCTTTTCCTCACCCTTAACCTGGTTGTTGCCACTCTTGTGTTAACAGAGACATCACGGCCCTGCGGTTAAGGTACTAGACTCATATTTGACAAATTCAGGCTCACATCCTTTCTCTAGCAAGGACCTTCTGTGTCCCTTGGTTGAATCACAAAAGGCATAATCACAAAGCATCTTTTGGTGCCCAACTCACAAAAACACCTCAATGCAGTGCTACTTGCAGCCTACAGATCTAGATTATCACCCTCAAAAATCTCTTTTTGCTGGGCATGTGTACAACTACTCCAATGCGGAGCACTTGTACAATAACTCCAACAGTTCACCCACAAGGAAACATTCACCAGATCCCACACAGAAGGAAAGATGAAGAAAAGAGATGCGTGGACAGGTGTTGCTTTTATATATCCAATATAGAGAAGGTGGGAACTTTCCCCACAGATGTGCTAAGCTTCACATTTTTTCCTGCTCAGTTCAAGCCTCTCACCTTCCTAGAGACTTTCTCAGTTGCTGCACTATAAGTTATTCAGAGGTAAGTCTTTTTCAGTCTCTCCTGGTTGTATAAAATAATTAAATGCTTATTGGAGCAACTGCTGTTGCCTGAGTGATTGTGCTAACTACTAAGCTAGAATAATTCACCCTCTGACCCTTCACACACCTAAGTGTTTAGAAAAATTACTCCTTGTAACATTAGCAAGCTGCAGTTTTCAGCAGTTTTAAATTTACAAGCCCCTATTTTTTTTTCCAAAAAAGGTATGTATCATTGTACAGAGAATTTAAACCAACTGACAACTGGCTTGCTTCTGTTAGTTGTTTTTCATGGACCTCTTGGAGTATTCTACAGGCTCCCAGAGGTACACAGATCACAGGCTGAAAAATACTATAGCAAAGGAAAAAAAGCAGAGGTTTAATAACATTGGCTCATTCTCCTGAGGCCTTAAATCTGCTGCCTTCATAACGCATGGTCTGTAGACCTTGACTCTGAGAAGATGGAATATGAGACACAATTCTAGATATTCACCTGCCAAGGGAGGAAAATCCTTTCCTTTCCCAATGAGACACAATTATTGGCGTAGGAGATCACTAAAGCCAAGTGTTTGCTGCTGTGGTGGCTTGGGTTTGAAAGATGTGCGCGAAACAAGACCCTCCATTCCATAAAATCCCACTGTGCTGTAAGAAAGTCATAAGGAAACTCTGACACAAGTGGAGAAGAGGAGTTAAGTTCTGAATTGCAAAAGATGTGGTTTGCTCCCCTTCTCCCTCCCTGCAAAAGAAAAAAGGAAGGGAAAGAGACATATCCATACCTGATGTTGATGAAAAGTACACTCCAGCTAATCTGGAAGAATTTCTGAGCTAGGCTAACTGAAATACTGTCACGGCTGCAATACCTGATCGTTCAAATCACCCTAAGATGGTTGTGATCAGTAGATGGTCATCCTAAACAGCATGATAAAAAGATGCAATAACCAATAAATCTGCAGACATTCTGATACCCTATTTCTCTAAGGAGTTAGAGTAGATTGTGCACTTAAAGGTCTGTTTCATTAATCACTTTATACTCACTCTAATCACTGGAGAGAATGAAGATGTAGTAGACCACTTCCACATCTACTTCATTTGAATTGCTTCAGACATCTTCAATAACATTGTTCAGGAACATGGTTTAGTGGTGAACTTGGCACTGTTAGGTTAAGGATTGGATTTGATGATTTTAAAAGTCTTTTCCAACCTAAATGATTCTAAGATAAATCGCATATTCCATGTGCCTCTCTCTGCATGGACAATAAAGGAATGCAGAATATCAGCACAGTGCAGAGGACAACACTGTAGGCACTTCCATTTGGACAAACAAAACCCATCCCTCATGTTCAACTAATGCTGGTTCAAACCTCCTGGTGGAATAGCAAAAACGCAATGTCTTCAGCAAAGAAAACAAGAATTTTCATAATCAGCTTTGAAGACACATTATTTTCCTATTGAGAGCCTGAGATGTTCACGTTTGGTCAATATCAATTTCTGCACACATGACTTACCAAAACAGGGTCTGCAGTAGAAGTACCTCAAGGCCCTGTAGGTTGTGATGTGAGGCCAGACTATACTTCCTGTGATGAAGTGTGGCAGTTTTGGCAACCCGGAGAGAAAAGTCCAGCCACTACTTATCTGGCTTGCGTACAAAGTGGTTTGGGATTAAAATGATGAAGAGCTGGAAGCCAAATAGTTGAGGAGCAGAGACTGAGCTTATTCAAAAAGAAAGCCTCCTGTAAGCAAGCAAAGAACTGAAGCAGCTGAAGAGCCCAGTGACACCAGTATAATTGAAATTAAATCCTGCTTCAAATCAATTACTTAAGCACTTTTTCTTGGGAAAAAATACAGATATTTTAATAAATTTCAGTGTATTTCTGCAGCACATAGAGTAATTAAGACAATAATTAAATTTTCAGTAGAAAGCTAAAGCAGGAACATGAGGAAAAATGTAGGCATATGTGGACGTTGCATTGCTGTAGTTTTCTATTACGTTGTTATGGTGGGTGGTTTCCAGCTGGCACTAAGCTGAATGGTGGTCAGTTTTCAGATGTTTACCAACCATAATATTGCCAGGTTTCTTGATTTCTAACTGTTTGCCCACCAGTAATCACAGTTATACTGTCTACAGAAGAGGAAATCCACATGCTCGTAGTTCATCAGATATTTCTACCTGAAGTAATACTTCTTCCCAAAATAGTATTCTGAGCATAAGTTCTTCCTTAGCTACATCCCATAGCATAGTGCAGAGTTGGGAGAATGAAAGCAGTTTGCTGATGGCCTGAACACAAATATAATGCAAAGTTCCAGCAATCAGTTCTTTGGGGGAGAGAGCTTGTCTTCCTCTTCTGGGTTTGTGCAGGTTCAGCAATGGTAGGTATAAGGACAATAATAGAGAGTAACAGGGATAGTGAACAATAAATAATAGCAGCTATCTTCCTTAAGATCTTCCTGGCCATTCAAGATGTAAGTCCTGAAACTCTGCAGAGGTCTAGAAAAATGACATCCAAACCAGAATCAGTATTTTTATTGTCAGCTGTGGCTCTGAAAAACAATCAATGAGAACAGAACTGAAGATTACCAGTCGATTGCAACAGAAGCAGGAACCAACACTATCTTTCTCAACACCAAAGAGAAAGAACTGCATACAAAATACATCTGAAAACCAAGAACTTTCTGACATTTAGAAACAAGGTCTCAAAAGCTCCATTTCAACAATAACCTGTCTTTTCAGTAGACAAAGACCAAGCAGTGTTACCTTAACAGATTCTTAGACAGTAAGGAATCATTGTGATAACCAAATCCTGCACAGCATGAGTGCAGAACCTTTTCCTGACACTCCCATATCCAGAACAATGACATGCAATTCACCTGTGTCTCAGGTGACAATTCACTGATGCTATATTGTGATTTTTAAGTGAGGGGGGTGCACAAATCTAATGAAAAGCAAGCTAGACATACAGTAAAGTTGGTAAGTGTTCATAGAAACAGTACCTCTTCCATGACACAATAACCAGTACTAACTTTAAGAGGCTTAAGCATCCTCAGGCAATGGTTTCGATGTGATTATCTCCTCAAGGCTATTGTATTCTTTGCCATGAATTCCCTGTTGCTGTTTTTTACCTGGTAATTTGACCTTTCTGTTAAAATTCTCATGCCTGGCTCTGTATTTGAGAGCTTGATGTAGTTGCAAAACCTCTTCGCTCTGTCTGTCCCCTTCATTATTCTTGCAATAAGAAATATCTCTTTGTGTAAGTTAGAGTTGCTGGAAAAAAAACAGATCTTCATTTTGATCATTGGTTTTACATTTATTCTTCCTTTGCTAGGAATCAACACCACCACTTTTTTATAGATAATTTTAGCTTTATTTCCTGAAGAAAGAAAGGCTGTGCCCTCACGGTGTCTGTGGCTGTAGTCCAGTGTGCCTTTAAAGCAAGTGCTGCCAGTGTAAAGAAAAAACACTTTGTACCCCCTCACCCCACCCCTCCTGGCCACCCACTTCTGCCTCTGCAGGAAGTGTTTGTGCAGCCCTGCAGCAAATCAGATGAGGGAATGGTTCTGGCTGAAAGAAAAAAAGATAAACCATGCAGACTTATTAACCCAAACCTCATATCCAAACCCAATCATTCACACATTTTTAAGTGTGATCAGTTCCCCACCCAGCTGTGTGAATGCCTGCACTGAGAATACTCAGAGAGAAGCAAAGTGCAGACTGCAGTGAGCCCAGAGGGAGAATTGCTCTGCATTTTTCGGTGGCTGGCTTGAAGGGTCACCACAACTGCTCTGTATGTGCATGTGTTTGCGTACAGATGTGTTCATCAGTCTTTGCTATTCACTCTGTCTGTCCCTGTATAGCTCTTAATTCTATCTGGCAATCTCAACCAAACCTTACAGAAGGGCTGAGGACTCAAATACACCAAGTTGCTGGTTCTTGCATAGAGAGGTCGAAGTCAGAAACTCCTCAGATGAGAAAAGCCACAGTGTGAGCTCACTTCTTATCAGTCATCAGAGAATCCACGTGTGCAACCATTTCAGAGACACTGAAGTTATTAGGCACCAGAGCATCCGCACTGGAGAGGCACAGGAAGGCTGGCTTCACAACTCTCACTGGAGCAACCTGGTAGATTTACTAGCTTCTATTCAACTGTTTTGGGGTCTCCAAAGAACCTGTGGTGCTGACTGTACAAGAACAACTCACTCTGGCACTGTCAAGTAATTAGAGGGAAAAGAAACAGAACAGCCGTTAAAACACTCAAGGCACATTTTTGATCCAGGACTCTTGGGGGGGAAAAAAAAGAAAGAAAAAAGAAAAAGAAAAAAGAAAAAAGAAGAAAGAAAAAAGAAAAAAGAAGAAAGAAAAAAGAAAAAAGAAAAAAGAAAAAAGAAAAAAGAAAAAAGAAAAAAGAAAAAAGAAAAAAGAAAAAAGAAAAAAGAAAAAAGAAAAAAGAAAAAAGAAAAAAGAAAAAAGAAAAAAGAAAAAAGAAAAAAGAAAAAGGGCTTAAAATAAGAATCAGCGTGTAGGAGGAGAAACACTCCCCAATCTGCCCCACACACCCCCTGTCCCCCATCGCAGATTTGGTCCTAGAGGGCTTGGAAAAATTTAAATGCCGTTCTCGGTGTTGGGCTGAGTTTCTCCATCATGTGGCCTCTCAAATTCATAGCAAAGCCTGGCCGGCTTTAGGGCCAGAAAACCACCTTGCAAGGAGCTTTTCACCTTGAATAAAACCAGTGACAAGAGTCTGTTACCCTCCACAACCATTCTGTGTATCAGTGGGAGCAGAAGAAACCCTCTTTGAGGAGGCCTGGAGCTCACACAAAAAATTTACCAGCTCCTTTCTGTAAATATCCACTATGAGTTTGACCCAAGAAAATAGGGAAAAAGGAAAGAGCTTCTGCAAAAAAATGGGAGAACACTTACCTTTTTACTGCTACCACTTCAAGTCATTGTAGTTTAGTTCAGTCGAGTTTTCTTTAGACTTGTTTCGCTTTGTCCTGCAGAGGTCGGTCTTGCCTGCAACACTCTGTAAAGTAGCAGCCCTCTACCTCTGCAAACTGCAGGTATATTACACTCTCCTAAACGACTTTAGGGATTAGGATAATCAAAATTTGGGAAGGTTTCATCCCCCCTGCAAGAAAGCTTTTTTGAAGTTTCTTTGTACAACAGAGATGCATTGTTGGTACAAGATTTTAGAAAGGTGTTAGAAACAAGTGGTGATCCTCCTAAATTCTCTCATCTATTCCAAGAAAAATAAAGGGCAAAAGATAAATCTTATTTCCCCCAAAACTATGGTAACAAACTAGTCACAGTTGATGAGTTTTGATATAAATATTCTGAATCAAGGCTTTTTACTGGCTTTTTCAGTCACTTGGACTAACCGAGGTCTCTGGACACAAGGTAGGCAGTAAAGCAAGCCCCTAAGGCAATGAGCTTTTTTTCCCCTGTAATGAACACACACATATATTGTGCACATTTGGTTGCAGCCTTTCTCCTGAACACAACCTCAGAGACTATAACATGCTTTAAATCCTTCCCTGACTCCTCAGTTCTCGAATGTGTGACTGTAGGTATCTTTTCCTGACATTGCACCCCTGGATGCACTCCACAAAATGGACTGTCATCCTTCAGGAGGAGGGAGAAAACATCCCACTTCCAAAGCAACGAAGCATTGCAATTTTACTTATTTATGCTAAAGAAGTTTTGATTCATGCAGTGCTAAGAGCTCCTTGCCTCTGCACTGTGAGGGGCATTCCTATCTCCTTTGCACCACTGAAACATGAGCTGAGTGGCAGCTCTCTCCTCAGCTGGTTTCGAAGGCAATTTCACTAACATTTTCCAAACCAGTTCAACTTTCCCACCATCTCAGGACCGATCCCCAGCTAGAAGTATTTAGTGTGGCAGCTGCTTCCTGAGACATTTGGCCTCCTGTATGCATTCCTTTGGGACTAGGGAAAGGATTTGAAGGAAGCCGGAGGTAGTTCACTTCTCAGCATTTCGTGGTCAGCCTTCTTTCCTCATCCGCAGCCCTGTCAGGAGGGATCCTCAGGTTAGAAGGAAAGAGAAATCCCTGTCAGTTTAAGTAACCTGGAAAGAAGCAGGGGCTTAGAACGCAGGTGGATCTTCATATTGCATTTGTGTGAGGGCAAATCAAGTCAGGAAACTTATTTAAGACCCAGTTGCTGTCAGAGAGAGGACAATGTCTTGGCTTTTTAGTAGGAAGATGAAGAATTCACGAGTAGGAATGAAGGCAAAAGTTCACCTGAGGAAAGAGGGGGTTCGTCTGGAAGGCAACAGGGTCCTTTATTTAGACTTCATCCTGCCTCATACATTCCTATCTATTGCTTCATATTGTCATGTGCTGGTTTGGATGAGCAGCTACTAGCAGCTGGCCTGATTTAACTGACAGTTTGATATTACCTTCAAACCAAGCAGCAGAAAATTGTGCTACTGTAGATGTGGATGTAGACAACCTGTCTCCTACCTATGCCTTCCATTAACAGGCAGGATTTCCTTTTAACCTCTCAATACTTTCCAGGTGAAATCACTGAATCCTAACTGGTGATTAAGTATAAGATGGATCACAGAGAAGTAGAGTTTTGTCTATGGTTATTATGTCTCATTATTCTTGTCTGGCAAATGTATACTCTCGCCTTTATTTGTCACCTTTCCTGCTCTTACACTTGTAAATGCTCCACACAAGTTAGAAATATTTCTGAAGTGACTAGTCAAATATATAAAACAGATGCACAATTGCATCTTGGGATGAATTAATTCTGTCTGTGTGTGAGCAGGAGAATAAATGTGTGGGTAGATCAGGGAATACATTGTACTAAGCACTCCAGCTGATTTTTAAATCTCTAGATCTTGATCACTGTTTCTATGTGTCTTGTCTCCCCTCACCCCTTACGTAGAGGGGAAATCAAACGAGGACATTTTAGGAGGTAATCCCATGTCAAGTATCACATTTTAATTTAAATCAAACTACTTTAAGATGAGGCCAAAATGTGTCCAACACTTTTAATTTCTATTTTTCTGTCATTTGAACTATAACTTAAAACCAGGCAAATAGGCAGGAATTTTCCTCTAAACTAGTAAGGCAAGGAGCCAGCTCTGTGGGCCTTCTTTCAAATCAGTTCCTGTAACCCTCACTGTTACAGCAGGCAGTGCAAATACTTACTGGGATTCAGAGGTGTAAATTACACCACCACATACATGGTGGCGGACATTCACATGGGGAGATGCAGGTTCCCTCAGCGTATTTGGAACAACTGTTCTTTGTCTGAGAGCTTGACAGCCTGGCCCTATGTCTCAAGTGTCAGGGCTACAGCAAGTTTTATGGCTGGGCTCAGAACTTCTCAATTACATATATCATCCTGCATTGAGAGAGACAGTTGGACATATTGCGCTTTTGAGAACGCAAGCAACACTTGTGTAATTAAATCCTCACCTCTGAAAATCTGCATTATATATTCACATATTCCATGGACAATACTTTATAACAGAAACATTAACGTAATGATCAACAAAGCTATAATTAATGGCAAAAGGTATAGCTAGGGAAGGAGGTTGTGCATAACCACATGACCCATCTAGGAATCTAGATGAGGTATTTGGATCAGTGAATGTAATTTGGGGTATTGTAAGCAAACCTGTCATCAACATTTCCAAAAATTAAAAGCCACATGCCCAGGACAACAGCCATTAGCCAGTTTCATAAATTATGGAACATGTCTTGATTTCACATCATCTACTTTATTACCTTCAGCAGGACAAGTGTTAAAATTAGGTGTGTGGTATTGGTTTGCCTCTCAAGAGAGTTCAGTTCTTTATGTGATACCTTCTTATACAGCCTTGGGCACAGGAAGTCCAGATCAGTCAGATACAGTTAGTTAGTCAGTTTATGTTGATGGAAATTGTGCACTGAGCCATTTTAAGGTGAGTCAGGTTTTCAGGTTTTGGTGATTGAGTTTTCAATCTATAAAAATCCCTGTTTTGTTTATTAATTATGATCTTTTTAATGGGAAGATTGTGAGGATGGATGGATGTTTTGTCACATTTTACGTATGTATGTTTTGCTCACAGGCTGTACTGCTGAGGACAGGACAGACAAATCTCTAGAAAAGTAAAAGCAACCATACTGAATGGGCAAGATTTGATCCTCTTTGTTTATACAGTTTCTTCTGCTTTCTGTATTAGAAAGGAGGTGTGATGGGGCCAATCCAGCCTGTTTTCTCACACGCTTACTATTGTGTGCAAACATCCAGACTCATACAATCTAAAATAATACATTCATGCCCTTGTGAAAATTCAGCCCTTCTACCTTTCGAAGGAGCCTGCTAAAAGAAACAGCTACAGGGTTAATTTCATGTATAATAGATTTTTCTTTTAGGCTTCAACAATAAAATAGTTGGTGGTCTCTAATGCTGCTGCCTTTAAAACATTCCTGGGTTTTATTAGGATAACCCATAAGTCTGGAAAGTCCCACCCT
This sequence comes from Dromococcyx pavoninus, assembly GCA_033558185.1. Lineage (NCBI taxonomy): Eukaryota > Metazoa > Chordata > Aves > Cuculiformes > Neomorphidae > Dromococcyx > Dromococcyx pavoninus. The sequence goes on along the minus strand of JAUMJL010000611.1, from coordinate 89,814 downwards.
AAGAGCAGCAGCAGCTTTTGTTCAGCGAACACAAGTTTCTTCTTGTACAATGTTGGACTCAGGGGTGTCTGAACTACAAATGGGTGGCTAACAGCATAATGGGCAACAGGTTTCAGACTTTTACAAGAAGGGGAGAAGGCAGCTCTACATTGTGGGGCTGATGTGTAACACTACCTGAAACATGAAAGGGTTTCATCCAGCTCCCGTTATACATGGTCAGATCCTCAGCGGGTATAGCATAATGAAGTTCCATTGATCTCCAGGGAGCTGTGCTGATTTATATTCCTGGACCTGGACCTGTATCTACACACCATATGTTGTCTTTAAGCAATCAGAGAATGCACAGATTTCTTCAGCAAAATTTTCTATGAAACCACATGCAAATGAATGTGTTTTTTTAAATGCATGAAACACACTTATACAGAGCTAAAAGGCAATTTCTGCGATACACAGTAATTTGTTCCATTGCAAATGACCAAATTGTTACTTTTCTTTCTAAAATGCCTAGAAAATAATGCCATGGGTCACTGTTTTTATGAAACTGCATTTCTGTTTGGTTTATTATTGCTGACTGACCTCATGAGCTAACTTTTCAGTGGAGCACATGTGAATTTATTTACATATGTGCCAATTATATTAATAGAAGTTGCAATGACTCATCATTGCACATTGCTAAAAATGCTCCCTTATCTCATCTTCACAGTAAGCTTTCTGTTCCATATGAATTTCCTCAGTTATCATTGCTAGAAGTTCATGCATCCTTGAACAGACCTGTAGCACCTTGACTTTGTTGCAAGAGCCACTGTAAACTGTAATCCTATTGGGATTCAAGTCTCAGCTATCTTCCTGGCAAAGAACAGTTGCTTCCTACACTGTATCTCAGTCCTTTTCCAGTGGTGCTCTAAGATCACAGACACAAGAATTAGAACACGTAATTCAAATTTAAAAGTCTTTCACAGTATCATAATATTTGTATAAGATCAGGCGTATCTCCTGAGATCAAGGCTGGCTGGGCTGTTACAAACTTCATATAGTTACTATTTGTTAATTAATATTATAGTTTTTCTCTATCTCCTTTTTGCTCTTTCACATAGCTCCCACACTTTTGCTTTTTCCCAGACTTCCTGCCTTCCTGTTTCTCGATCAAATTTCATTTTTCTCCCTGTTCATTCTTCTCATGATCTCACTTTTACAAAATACAAATGTAGCCACAATCAGACTGAACCTGGTAACCTTACAGTGTTTGCATACATACAAGATCAAGCAATAGGCTCAGTACATGTAAACACCTGCAGGTAGGTGGGCAGCAGAGGTACTCAAAGTACTTATGGGAAGCTTAACAAAACTGCTCTGTGTTGGCCCAACAAACTTCCAAAGACAGCTTTTGAAAACTCCATTGAAATATTTAAACTTCCTGAGGTAAAGTTCAGAAATAGTCCCTAAAGGACCCTGTGTTCCTTGGAAAACATAACTGATGGTAGTGGTTTATATAGGCCAGAGTCCAGGCAAGGGGTTCTTCTTCATGAGGACTATGAATGTGTTCACAATTCAGATGGTCAACCTGTCCAAGTGAAAGACACAACTGGAATAGCTGAAGTGTTTTGCATAAAAATGTCTTGACAGTGGTATTTTAGATATACACTCATGTGGGCAGATATCTCACTGCCCTCTTTTTAGTAACCTTAGAAAGTAAGAGAAGTATTTCTCATGTGAGTTTTGGCAAGAATTTCTTGATTAGAACTAATAGATGTTAACTGTATGGCACATCGATACTCAGTTTCTAATGGCACTGCTTTTAAGAGAGTATTTCAGACAATTTTACTTTCTTGTAGAAAGGAATCAAATGAAAAAGTGGTTCCTGGTCCAAAGAACTGCTATTCATGTCAGACAAATAACAATCCACTTCTGTAGTGATGCAAAGGAACAGATAAGGGTGTGTCTTTTTAGCACAAAACTGAGGGAAAGAATGATTGTGGCAATCCAGGATCATCATGGAGCACAGCCTTGAAGACTGTGAGAGTGTGAGCAACTTTCCCCAAAGAGCTCACAGGTCATGTCACAGAGCTGAGCTGAACTGAACTGAACCCAAGTTTGTCAAGTCCCAAGCCAGTGCTTTATTCATCCTTCCACTTAGGCGGCTCTACCCAGGTAGCCTCAGAGGTCCAGATTCTGCCCTGGGGTACGTGTTGGCCTCATTAACTTACTCTAAATAAGAGCTGCAAGCAGAACTTAGCCCAGAGCAAGCAAGATTTATGGACTGAAAATGCCACATACTTTGCTTTTTATTCAGTGAGGAAAAAAAGCTTGAAACAAGCCGGTCAAAGTAAATTAATCAAGACTGCATATTTTTCATTCTGCAAACAAGAAAATATATACATGTGAACATAAAAAACACAGGTGCCCAAATACTGCAGTGGCCTCCTAAATCTGCTATAAAGAACCAATAGCTGTGTTATACCTGTCTCCAGACAGATAGTAAATTACTTTTTTTTCGGAGGGGGAAAAATTAATCTGCCTCTTTCTGCATCTTTTCCACTAGGGCCCTGTGGCCCTTTTGCTTGAATTAAGTGTGTATAGGTGCAGAGAAACTGCACAACAGTTTATCCTCAACTGGAAAAGGCAAAGCTTTGGTTATGCTGCATTCCTAATATTTTTTGCAGTTTATGGAAAACTCCCATAAACAGAGTATAACACAGTAAGCTTTCTCTGCTAATGTGCTGTCTAGACTGCTTAAAATATGAGTTCTCCTTGCCTACCATGTATCATGGCTTAAACTTTTGACCTTGTTTCTTTTCCCTTTGACAACTTCATAGGCTTTGACCCTTTCCAACTATTTAATGCCCAAATGGCACGTCACCCAAGCTGCCGGGTATATAAGAACAAGTACTCTTAAAACCTCTCCTTTATTGTAAAGTTGATAAAACTGACTTCAACCTAAAATTAAAAATAAAAAAATCAGAAAATGACTTCCACCTTCACACAGTCTCCAACATGCAGCACCTTCCCATGCTGGGTGACATTGCTGCGTTATAGAAGTGACAGTAGACTACTCTGTAACTCCATCACATACGTGCTAGAAGGGGCAGAGGGTTTGTCATGGAACCATACAAACACCGGAGGATTGCTAATGCATGCTTTTGGTTTCTGTTTATGGCCCCCAAGTTGAGTGATCTGTCTTGTTGGCACCAACCTGACTATTTTTAAATGATGTAGCAGCTGGCTCAACACATACTTCAAAGATTTATGCTCACGTTGCAAAGTTATCTTACTGAAAGGAGAACTCTGGAGTAGCTTCTACGAGCTTACCACATAGGCAGATACAGTCTGTGTACTTTATCCCAGGCAATCATGGAACACATTTTAACTAAAAAGCAGTGGAACAACAAAGGCAACAGTGAAACCTTTGAGGGTTTACAAACCTGAAGTCCTGCACTTGGGACACAACAGCCCCATGCAGCGTTACAGGCTTGGGGAAGAGTGGCTGGAGAGCTGTCTGGAGGAGAAGGCCCTGGTGGTGTTGGTTGACAGCAGCTGAACAAGAGCCAGCAGTGTGCCCAGGTGGCCAAGAGGGCCAATGGCATCTTGGTCTGTATCAGGAACAGCATGGCCAGCAGGACCCGGGAGCTGATTGTGCCCCTGTACTCCGCACTGGTGAGGCCACATCTCAAGTACTGTGTTCAGTTCTGGGCCCTCAGTATAAGAAGGACACTGAGAGGGTGGATCATGTCCAGAGAAGGGCGATGAGGCTGGTGAAGGGGCTGGAGAACAAGTTCTGTGAGGAGTGGCTGAGGGAACTGGGGCTGTTTAGCCTGGAGAAGAGGAAGTCGAAGGAACACCTCGTTGTCTACAACTGCCTGAAAGGAGGCTGTGGCGAGGTGGGTGTTGGTCTCTTCTCCCAGGTGATAGATGATAGGATGAGAGGAAATGGCTGTAAGTTGCACCAGGGGAGGTTCAGATTAGACATCAGGAAAAATTTCTTCACTGAAAGGGTAGTCGGGCATTGGAACAGCTGCCCAGGGAGGTGGTAGAGTCACCATTCCCAAGAGGTGTTTAAAAGGTGGGTAGATAAGTTTCTTAAGGACATCGTTTAGTAAGGGGACAGGTATGGTTGGACTTGATGATCTCAGTGGTCTTTTCCAACCAGATGATTCTATGATTCTGTGAAGTTCCAGAATTGCAAGACATAATTCTGGAGTTCTCATGCTGCAGAGTTAGACAAACTCTCGATGAGCATTAAGTGAAATTGGCCCTTTTTATGAAATGAAGTTTATTCCCACACTTGCAGAAGTGCATGGATAGACACACATCCACATGAACTTAGATGTGCTCATATTTCAGCACAGCTAAAACAGCCGTGCTGGGGATTGCTGTGTTCATTATTATCAGGTATCAATTTATGGAAGAGGTTTAGCAACACCCATGTCTGATGCAGAGCCACAGAATATTTCATCTAAGCTTTTCATACACTGGGGTTGATGCTAAAGACACTCCTTTGCACAGGGGCACTTAATACAATCCTTGGCCTACAATGCCTCTCCATTACAAATAGTCTGAATGAAATCCTGTGGTTAACAGTCATTCCAGAAATGACCGATCAGCCTTCGCAGAGATCTAGAAATCCAAGGGTCCATGAGGGAAAATTTTTCACTACTGACTAGAAAAATAGATGTAATTCCTGGCACTGTTTTCCTAACTAACTCAAGGTGGACACTTGTATGAACTGGAGATCTGCAAAAGTGTTGTGTCCCCACTGAAACACAGGAAGCCACCCCAGTACAATTTGTATATTTAGCCCTGTCTTGGTGGGACAGGCGCTTACCAAACAAGCTTGAGATGTGAATCCTGGGATAAAAGACCCAAGCTGATGGGAGGGGATTCTACTGCTGTTAGGTGTTACAAATTGCCCTGACCTTATTGCAGCTCTGATGCTAGGAAGGAGGACCTCCCTGCCCAAAAAACTGAGGGAAGAGAAACAATGATGCCGTCCGACTCATATAAGAGGTTAGCTTTGATTTGGCTGTGGTTGCTAAAAGTCAGTTTTAACATTCAAGGTCAGGTTGGATGGGGCTCTGAGCAACCTGATCTAGTGGAAGGTGTACCTGTTCCTGTAAGTGGGTTGGACTAGATGACCTGTAAAGGTCCCTTCCAACCCAAAGCATTCTATGATTCCATGATAAGGCAGCAAAACCTGGCTCCCTTTATTTGGAGAGCTAAAACAATCTGCTGGAATGAAATGGTGATAACCCAACCTCTTCCCTCACAATGCCACACAACTGAACTTCTATCACTGACTTGAGGAGGGCTGCACAGACCATGAGGCCAATTCCTGAGGTTGAGAGAGTTTAAGCAAGACTGAAATGTGGTGTTCAGTCTCTCAGCTTGTTTCTGACTCCTTCTAGAAGGGTGACAGTGCACAAGGCAATAAGATCTCTGTCCAGTTTACTGCAAGGAGATTTCAGCTCTTTGGAGCCTGGCATTGCCCTGCCTTCTACCCTACCCTCCCAATTCATCCTTTGCATCCCCCATGCCCCAGTCCCTATCAGTTTTGCCCTTCCCCTCAGCAGCCTCAGCTCATACTTCTCAGCCTTGCCCTGGAGTCCACCTGGGCAGCACAGAGGGTAGTGGACAGCACCACAGGTGTGACCTTTTCTGCCTCTGACTTATGACAGTCCACCAGCTTGAGAATGGCCTTGGTTTCTATAGGAATAAGTATAAGCAATGGCCTTTCTGCAAACCAATGTCCCGTGTTATCGCTTCTAGAGAGAAACACTGTCTGAAAAACACGCAGTTAACTTTGAGAAAGTGAAGTAACTTAGACAAGACTAAGCTGGAGTTAGAAAACTGATTCTACTTTAGCTCAAACCAGAACACCTCTCAGTATCATCAACAGTGGCAGCAGGGTTTAATGCCTTTTGCTCCATTTGAGAACTGAGAGGAGATAAAATGATGGGTGAACTCCATCCATGCCATGACAGGGGTATCCTGAATTCAGAAATTCCTTCTGCACTGAGTCCCAGTGTGGAGGTAGCACTATAACTGTGTCTAATATTGCTCCTTCAGCTACTCTCTAGCTGTTTCCTGTGCTGTCTGGTTCACCATCCTAAAATAAATCACTTTTTTAAACGAGATATTTCATAAAAATGTCCAAAATCAACTGGTGTTCAAATGCTTGGATTATGGAAAAAATTTAATAGTATAAAAATTTAAACCACAGGGAACATATACTGGGAGATTTTTTTCTCCCTCTCTGTCTTATGAGGTTGGTATTGGACACATTTGGACCTTGTGGTGAATTAATCACCCAAGCAATCTCCAGGATTTCTCAGCACCTATGCTGTTGATCATAGCTCAGCATTACTGGGTGGTGAGTACCGAAGGGTAACCAGACCCAGCTGCATTCCCTGCCCAGGCTCTTCCCCTGCTCCAAAAGCATTTCAGTTTACTCACAGGAGGTTTCTGTTAGCAGGACTAACATTAAGACACTCCTACATGCACTGACTGAGCCCTCAGTCTGCCAATCAGCCATAGTTTTCCTCTCCTTCATTAGTGCCTAGTTCATCTCTTTTCCACAACTGTTAAAACTTCATTGTCCTGATGACTGAGCTTTAGCTTCTAATCTTTGACAATATGAGCAAATAAATCTTTAATTTTTGTTTTTCTCTGGCCTCAGTTTGCAGCACGTTTTCATGTGGTAGAAAGGGAAATCCAGCTGCTCTCCTTTCTCATGAGCCATTTTTTTCAGGGGCTTTATACCCCACACAGGGACTTTTTTTTTTCTTTTCCAGTTGAGGAGGTCCCACATCTCAGAAGCCAAACAAGCCACAGCTCCTCGGTTCTAGTACCACCAGTTCAAGCAGCTTTCCTCCTTCTGCCTAAACGGGCATTTCGCTCCTCCTTGGCAGCCTAAGGACCAGAAGTACACCAAACCCATCACTCTTCCTTGGGGATGGCCACTTCTGAGGTTGGAGCACAATTCTTCCAGGCTTCTTTTCTGAATAAAGTCTCTGATCACATAAAATTAGAGCTGAAAAATGAAGCAATGGCAGTTCATTGCAAGGGATGATGAGTTAATTGACAGAAAAGTAACTTCATCCAAACTGGAAAAGACAGAGAGTAAGTCCATAAAATCTATGCTAAACATATATATAGAGAGAGAGATGCATGCACTAATGCATACACACACATCTTTAACTTAATCTGTCTCTCAGCTTCATTCAGGCCTAAGTGAAAATCCTCCTAATCACTATCAGGCACTGTGGCTGTTATCCCTGTGATATTCCAGTGCCTCACTGCCTGTAATGTTTTTTAGCTAATATTAGAAAATATTAGCCAAAAGCCTTTGAGAACAATGGGCATCTTTCCATCAGCCCTGTGGCATTTCAGACCATGACCTGAATTCCTGTTCTAAGCCAATATCTGTACACCGTGCTCTCTCTTCACTCTGATTTTCCCATGTTTACCACAGTTCCTTGTCTTTCTTACAACATCTGGTAGAGTTTTTTTACTCATCTATAGCTTAGGGCTGAATTAGACACATGACTTTTAAATTGCTTAAAATATTTTGACATCTTCCAACCTACTCTGAAATCCTACAGATGGGTCAAATTATCTTCTAAGATCTATTCAGAGGGTCTCTCTGTAGTGTTTTCTTGTCCCTAAATGTGCAAATCAATTATGTGCAAAGGAGTTCCTCCTACTTCAGCTGAAATTTATAGTGCTGAGCTGAGGAGATAAGTTCAGCTAAACATTTAGTTGGCATGTAGCAAACCAAATGTAAATCAGGAATTAGTATTCTTGATACATCTTCTTGGTATTCTTGAATGCATTTATACTTGTACATCTCAAGAGCTAACATTGTAAAGTTACAGATTTCAGGCATGTATTGAATATATACACGCCATAATATTGATACATTTATAATAGTCTTCATGTGGAAAATTCTAGCATGATTCACTAAGATTTTGTTTAGGTATTCACATCTGAACCAGAAACTCTCCAGAGGGTCATTTGCTTTTTTGATAAATCAGAAAGGAACACATTTTTATACAAGTATTTTAATGCAGGAAATATGAGTCTAGTCTGTATCTTTCCAAATACATGTGTCTGAGTTGTTTTTGATGTGAAATTCTGCTTAATGTCTTTTAAAGTACTATTTAAACAGCTTCACATGAGCAACTACCAATGTGCCTCTCATTTTCTAACATTAAAAGACCAACGCTAAATAAATGCTTTTTAGGATGACATGTAATGAATAAAACAGAAAGAAAGTAGAAAGAGAAAAAGAAAACAGCAACAAGGCATTATTTAGAATATGCATTACCCAAAAAATCTAAATGATCACCCCTAGTTTGGCTCTCTAATGGAGAAGAAATAACATGAAATTGAGCAATTACAGACCTTTTGCTGAGGTATGACTCAGCCTGCTGCATTTTGTGAGGGCTGGCAGGACTGGCACTGGGAGTACTGATTTATGGAGAAGGGTGTAGCCAGAGAATAACTTCTACTTCTAACAAATGTATCTGAATATGAGCTGCAAAGGAATGATGGATTGATAGCAATGAGCAGGAAATGCTGGGGTTTGAAAGCTCTCATTTAACTCTGGTTTAATTCTGTTTGAGTGGAACCAGTAGAGGGAAAGAAGGCTTTTCCCAGAAATCATGTTTTTATATTGTAAAATATAGAGCAATTCAGATATAAAGTCCCAAGCATCTCTACAGAGGAAATGGAAAACGAATCTTCTTGCCGAAGCATGTTTGTAAAGCTTTGCTTTTGTAAAAATAAAATGTAAGCCTTTTGGTAGTATGGCTTATCAGAAAGATTTCTGAACGAGTGCCCAATGCTGTCTTATGTGAGGTGGGAAGTGTGGTCTGTAGTACAGTAAGACCCATTAATGGGAGTGGTCACTTAACTTTTCTGGTATTGATTTTTTGTACACCACAAATGCAGATCAAGGGCTGGAGAAAATTATGGATAAACACTTAAACAGCTTGGACTGTTTCACTCATCAGAAACAAATTAACAGAAGACTGAAAAGTGACTTAAAGAACAGTATATGAAGGTCCAACACAAAAAAACCCCAAGACTAACTCTATAGCTCTTGAACCAAGAGCGGAAGGGGAGAGCCAAAGAGATGGTTATTGAACATATTCTATCCTGTCACAGTGAGGCAAGGCTCAGCTTCACTCAGCACAAGTGGACATGTTTGAATATAGACATTTTCTTACCCTCGTCTGGAAAATGCTGGTGTGCACAGTGCTTTGTCTCTGAAGCAGTTTTTAGCTAATAACAATATCGCTGTGCTTAAGCACCCACCCTGTTCTCCAGATGTGGCTCTCTGCGATTTCTATCCCTTCCCAAATATCAAGTCGATGCCCAAAAGGACCCCTTTTTTTGTCAGTAAAAGATGTGAAAGCAAAAATAACGGAGATCCTGAACACCCTTTCAGGAAATGATCTGCAGAATTGCTTTGAATGTTGGCAGCATCCTATGCAGCTGTGTGTCAGCTCAGAGGGAAACTATTTTGAAGGTGATCATAGCTGATTTTCTTACTTTATTAAATAAAAAAGAAATACAGGCACAGTCTCTTTTTTTTTAGTGTCAGACCTCGTATAAGTCTCTCCATCAAAATGCCAAGCGTTGAAGACTCTCTAACACAAAAAAGAACAGCATCAAAAAACTCATAGTTGGAAGAGAGTTTTAACTCTTGGAAGGAAATACTGAACAGATAGAGTAGTTTGTTGCAGGGACTCCTCACCAAGGAAAGTGAGATGCTTTCTGTCTCTTTACATATAAAGATCAGGACATGAATCCTTTCTGGCAAAGAGGTTTCTGCCAAACCCAGTTTGACTTGTGCCAAAACTCAAATTACTAGTGCCAAACTCAAATTACTGGTCTAGAAAGGCAATTACTCTTAGTAAAGGGATTACTCCTTGCTAAACTAGACTAGATAATATAATGGTCCTCCTCTCTGACCCTAAATTATTTCAGTCTGTAAGTCTTATCTACCCACTTCAATGAGTGTGGATACAGTAATGTTAGATTAACTTGCTTATTGAGATTTGTATTAGCATGTGATTTCTGGGTTGGAAAAGCCTGAATATAGTTTAAGAGAGCATTTAAGCACATATTAAAGTTCCTCTGGACCCATCATGACCCAGTCTCACACCCTGATTTGCATTCCCAAGGCATGCTGTAGAAAATGAAATATCCATGTAAAGAGGAGTACATAACACTTGGTAAAACAACATTCACGTTCTCCTCTTTTTCTTTTTCAGTGTTCTTATATTATAAACTTGTTTTAAAACTTATCTCTTCTCAAGTACATGTATGGCCAAAACAAGAAAAAGAAATTGTATATTGATGTTTGTGTTAATTGTGATAAATGTGGGACCAATTGCACTGCCCTTTATTATAATTGCTCAATATTTGCCATTTTAATGACCTGATTTTGATTGTTTATAATTTATGAGAATTCAATTACATGCACTGAGATTTCCCATCTATTCCAGAAGCCTCGGGTTGAATGTTTCGGACTTTATAAAATATGTTTTTATTCAAAACAAAGGAGTTGACTCTTTCAAAACATAGGGTTGGGAGAAACATGCTGTTTTATCTATGTTAAAACAATTCTAGTGCCTTTTCTATGAATAGGTGTTGGCTTATTAACTCCTGAGTGAAGAACCCAAGAGCTGGTACATTGTTGGAAGGTGGCTTTTTCTGTGCCTGTGAAAATTTCTCCATAGAGCACAAACAAGAAGCCTCTGAGAAACACTCAGAAAACACTTTAAAAAAACCCCACACAACACAAAATAAGCTTTTGCTGAGCATCGTCAACTACTTTACAGGTCAGACTGGACTGGGACCTCCCCATAGGGCAGTTATGGATGCCTGTGGGGACTCAGAAGGACTGCCTCTGTAATTATGATTCTGTCATTTGGGTAGGAGGACATGGACATTGAGAACAGGTCCTCATCTCTTCTGGAGTTTTTTTCCTGTTGTTCAACCAGCACAAATTAGAAAGCAAGCTTATTGAAATGTGGAGGGGATGAGAGCTGCCCTAGGCAATGGCAAAGGAAACAAGATGTGCTGGTCAGTTTTGTGAAAAGGATGTACTTGAATAATTAGACTGTAAAGAAAAATAGAGCCAAATTAAGACTAAACTAGCAGCCTTGGTTTGGGTAGTTCCTGAGTTTTGAGGAGCCTGGTTTGCGTCTATGATGTTGCTCCTCCACTGATTTTATACGAGATGTAGAATATTAGAGTGGTTTGTGTTGGTGGGGACTTTAAAGATCATCCAGTTCCAACTCCCCCCTGGATCGGGTTGCTCAGAGCATCCAGCCTGGCCTTGAACACCTCCAGGGGTGGGGCATCCATGCCTCAGCACAGCCAGAGTGCAGTAATGAACTGTCCTAAAGCGCTACTGTTCTGCTGTCCCCAGCACATAGCTCTCTCTCCTGGCAACACAAACAGCAGACCTTACTTCCCTGAATATTTCTCTCATTTTACTTTCTTTTTTTTTTCTTCTCCAACAATTTCCAGTCCTGATGGTCCTCATTCCCACCTGCATGTACCCTTTCTCCCCTTTTCCTTTGCATCTTCTTTGGCCTGTGTCCCAGTACTTTCCCTGTGTATTTTACAACCCTTCTTACATGGCTTGCCAGTGCAAGTAGTCCCTTTCCAGATCAGTTCTTGTCTGCCCAGTGTCCTCTCTCATTTCACTTGACCTTTCCCTTTGCTCTTCTCTTCCTTTCTAGATGCTTTTTGTAATTTTTCTAGTTTTTCTCTTCTCTGATAGTATATTCTCTAATTTCTATCTCCTGATTCCCTAATCTATTAATGCCTTTTAAATTTTCATCAATTCTACCCCCTGAAACCACTACAATTCTATGATCCATAACATCCTCTGGTAGGGATTTACATGGCTCCATTACCACCATGTGAAACATTTCCTGCCAGTTTTGACCTGGCTCTTCCTAGCTCTTTGTGATGCCCCCTAATTCTTATACTAGAAAAGACAGTGAACAGTTGATCCCTCCTTAGCTTCTCTTTACTATTTGTGATGTTGTAGACCTCTGCCATGTCCCCACTCACAATCTCTCCCTTTTCCAGATTTTATCATTTCTCATATGGAAGTCATTCCAAACCTTTGATCATCTTCTTGCCCCTTTTTGAGCCTTTTCCAGTTGACTATATCATTTTCTCAGACAAAGGAAAAGAATAACACACATTATTTGAGGTGTGGATGAACCATGGTGGTAGAGAGTGATGAAGTGATTTCTAGTTTCCTTTCTATTCCTTTCCTAATCATTATTAACATTCGATTTGCTTTTTATTTCTGGTGGCTCCTGACTTGATGTTTTATTCGAAGTTCAGTTCTTACTGGTAATAGCCAGTTCAGAGCCCGTCATTTTGTAATGAATCTAGAGTTGTTTTTCCTCACATGCATCACTTTTTGTGTTTATATACACTGAATTTCATCTGTCATTTTATTGCCCAGTCACTCATCCTCATAAGGACCTTCTGCAATTCTTCACTTTTCACGATCCCCACTGTTGAAACCCAACAGGAAGCCCATGGCTCCTTTTTCTCAGGAAAGGTTAGCAGGGTCTGAGCAATGCAGAGAGAGACTCATCTTTGTGCAAAGACACCTGGATGAGCTGCTGTTACACTTTTTCAGGACAAACTGGGTGCTCTCAGGGAGGCCAGGCAAGAGCCTGCAGGCAAACAAGAAGACTGCCTAGCACACCTCCACGAATGCACTGCGGTCTTCACCTAAACAGGGCCTGAAATCATGGGTGTATGAGCATGGGGAGAAGCAAGGCAAGCTTACCCTGTACAGCTGCACATGTTGCTTGGGAGTTAGACTGGCTATGGTACAGCCACACGTCTGCTAATGTCAGCTCATAAAAGGGAAAAAAAAGAAATCGCCTTTGGTTTAAAGTTTGCCCCCTCTGTGCCCCCCCTTTTTTTCCCCTCTCTGCTTCAAAAGAAAGACAGGTTTGATTCTGACTCTGAAGCACTCTCTGCTACAGTATGTGCCATTTACTTTAGTAAGGCTGATTAAGTCATGCATTTACAAGTAGACCTTCCATCAGAGCTAATTTAAAGCAGATGTCCTGGGTTCCACAGCCAGGGAGGCATCAATCTGAGAATTGCAAGGGTCTCTGTAAGAGCACTGTTTTTACTGCACTTTATAGTGTGCTGGGAGGAGGTTAATTGGTGTAAAAGTTTAATTTCAAATAAGGATTCCCTTTTAAAGTTGCATATATGCATATGCTTTTTATGGAGCGTTATATTACAAAGTCAAAGTGGGGGAGAAAAATCATCCAAAAACGTTTCAGGATCAAAGACACCCAACCTGTCAACTACTAAGATATTTTTATGAGGAAATAGGACTCACGTTTTCTCCAGAAGACGCAGAGAGAAGTAAGGAGTGGAAAAATATTTAACTAGATTCCATGGTATATTAGGAGAAGGAGAAAAAAAAACACCCATGCCAATACGTTGGTTTCAGAACCTTCTGGCTTGGCTTCCACTGCTGAAATTATTGGCAAGAAAATGCTCTGTGCTGGAATTATTTATTGGAAAAGCAATAGGTTTGTACGGTTTAACAATAGAAGGAGGATTCAGAATCATCCATTTGCTCTGTGTTCTAACTTTCAACTATTTTTGGTTTTTATTTGTGAGCCAGAATAACTATACTTATCCCTTGAAATGATCATCAGCTCTGGCTTAGTGTAATTTTATTATTTGATTAGTTGTAATGCCTGTGGAGGCGTTATGGCCTGTTTCTTACACTGAAAACTTCACAGGCTACACCCAGATGGGAGAACAGTTTTTTAATGAATCTTAAGTAGTTTAAATTTGCATTTTATGTTTATCAGAAGTCATCAGATTTTTGCCTTTCGTACAGTCAACACCAAAAGACACTGTCTTTACCTTGAACTTCAGTCTAGTTTTTCAGGCAATACATACTATGGCAGTACTCTGTTCTAGAAAGGCTCTCCCTCCCTCACTCCTGAGGAGGAATCTCATTAAATTTTGCTGCTCTCCCTGCCTTGCATTACAGTAGCACCTACAGGCCTTGGCCAAACTTAGCACTGTCCAAATCATGGTCTTGACAAAGCACCTTCAAGTTTACTAGGGTAAGATAGATAAAGACAGGACTACAATCCCTTTCTGCAAATGAGGAATGAGTGATTTACACAAGACTGTAGGAAAACTGTGTCTGGAGACTACATACTCACTTCTTACATCCCATCCTAGAGCCCCAGTCACAGAAGGTTCAGGTTCAGTGAAGACATCTCATCAAACAGCAGCAAAATAAGACAGGAAAATTCTGCTTTATTACTTCTTTCCCACCTGTTCAATGCACAGAACCATTTCAGACTTGTGTGACTGAGGGAGATTTTTGTGGAGTTCAGTGTAGAAGATCATTTCAGACTTTTTGGGCTGAGCGTGATTTCTGTAACCTACAGACTGAGCTCAGCCGAGGTTTGTGCCTTGAGTGTAAGACACACATCCTTGGCCCTGTCTCGTGCTCTTCTTCTCCTTGGCAAGGACTGTATTTCAGTAAAGTTGTGCTACAGTAAGACCTCCGCTGTGGTGAGTTCAGCCTCAGGTTTGATCCTGCTACATGGGATCTGCATTGCGTTAGCCAAAGTGCCCATTGAGTTCCTCACCTCTGTCTGTCTATCCCTAAGTGGCACTGTTGGCTGCTACGGAGAGGGCACTGTGCAGCTCAGGAACAAAGAACATGTGGCACCTGGGAAGGGAGAAGCTTACTTTGGTGAATTCCCTACACTGGGAATTCTGGGCAAGCTGGAGGTGTGGATATGCAGGACATTTCTCAAGCTGCAGAACAGTGCAGGTGTTGCAACTGCACCGGCTGAGTCAGCACTTTCATCAATGTGGTGAAGGGATTAGCAGCATTTTATAGTTTTTGAAAAATTCTTTTTCCAAAATTAAGGGTAGCTCTGTAGAAGGACTCAATCCTCAGAGCTTTCGTCACTGAGCAGGGCACACCAAGCCCATCAGTAAATATGTTCTTTCAAAGGGCAACTCAAATAGGTACTGGCATGTCCAGTGAAGTTCCTGTGCACAGTTTACACCTATTCTTTAATACTCCAACTTAGTGGCACACACAGAGCTCGGTGGGCTTTGTGCCCAAGAAAGAATATTATCCATCAGGGGATATGAAGCTAACAACCTCATAATGTATTGGAGGCACAGCACACTGGGCCAAACGCATTCTGGCTGGAAATCCTGTGATTTGAGAAGGCTACAACACAGATTAATTCGACCCAATGTGCTTTGAATTTAGAATAGATGCCAAGTAGTAAACATTCCCATGTGAAAATAGCTAATATATCTCTTAGAGACCAGTATGTTCCAATGAAGTGCATGAACTTCAGGGTTTTTTCGTTTCCAGGTAAATAATACAAGAATAAATTAAAAGCAGGAAACTCTGATAAGTGCTACAAGGATGTCCATGCTACAAAAACATCAATCCTCGTCTTCTCTGGCTCCCTTTTCAACACCTTCTTCCTCTTTATTCTCACTTCCAAAGTTCTGAAACAGGGTGCTGCCAAGCCTGTTATCTGGGGCCAGGCAAGTTTTTTTTATACTGAAGCCATTTGGAATACATATTGCAGCTTTGTTAAAATACAGGGAGAGTGACCAAAAAGCAATTACTACCCAGTTTATACAAGACGATAGTGGGCTTCAGTTTTTTTACCTTTGTTTTGTCTTTAAAATTCACCTCTGAAAAGGTTGCTCCCAAATTCCACACAGATCCCAAAAAGCTTGCTGTGAGATCTTCCAGTTAGTAAATACTGAAATCTGGATTAAGCTTTTCTGAAAGGTCTTATGGAGCACATCAGAGTCCTTCTGACTTTAATAGGGCCTTTTGATTTATTGACAACAGTAGGTTCCGAGAAACTTAGGATCTCTTTATCTTTTAAGCCCTGGGTTTGCAGTTCTCCAAATCTCTTTACCCAGATAAAATATGAATACTTAGAAAGACCTTTGAGAGATTTAGCAGTTGCATCTAAATCCAAACTTGAGATCTCCAAACTCTTTGTCATAAACTTTGCACCCTGGAAATGCCTAAGATCCCTTGTGCCACCAGCAAAGTTCCTCGAATGCCTAAATTCACGTCTCAGATTAGGTACCACCTCCTCATTCCGGATGATGTTAGATCTTCCCAGCATCACCAAAGGAAGGCAATTGGAACTGGGAATGGTAGGCAGAAGAAGGTGTTTCTCTGAATCTAGGTTTAGGGGGCTAATTATCAAAACAGAAGAGAGATAATTGTTGCAACCTCATCTCAGGTTCACTGTTTGACCAGTCAGTGCAACATCCAGATTGATGAACTCCTTGCTTTCTACTTCCCACTTGTGGGTGCATATGTTTTCGTGTAAGTTGACAAGGAAAAAAGCTAGCAACTGACTTTGCTTTGTGGCTTTTTCTGTCTACTTTACAGTATTGTAATGTCAACTTAAGCTTTACTGCCTCCCTGAAATGGAGGAGAAAAAATGACAAATGTTGATCCGTCTTTTGAATATTAAAATCATGCTGATAAAGGCCAAAGCCAGTAATTCTTCTGTTAGATACCTTTGATATGGAATTATGCTGAAGAGGGTATAGACAAGGGTAAGCTAGTACTGTGACTTTCCCAAAAGCATGGAAAAGTAAAGATAGGTATAAGCCAGGTGTTCTCTCCTCTTTATGCTGCAGTGAAGGCTCCAAGTTGCCAAGATTCAGTCAAATCTGCCCAGCTGGAAGATTTCTCCATCAAGAGTGAACGATGATGTCCTGAGACTGCTTTCAGCCATGACATTCACTGCTCATTAGGGACAACTTGTGTTTTATCCTGATTTTCAGCTGCTCAAATGTCCATAAGGGACTGGAAACATCTGAACTGCTCCTGTGTAAGACAAAACTTTAAGATCTGAATGCAAGAGTGGGGCTGACCTTAGAAGTCTAAATCTGGAGGTCTAATGTGATCATTTCCATCAACTACATCTTTTTCCTTTCCTTGTGTGCCTGTTACTTCTCTTTAGCATCCGTGGGGAACTGCTTGCCTAGAAATACCAGCATGGATAGGACTTTGCAGACAGCGAGATAATCTTTAAATTACTCAGTTTTTATATATATATATACATATATGTGCTAAATAATCAGAAGTGCCACTATGCTACAAATGTATGTTTTCATCATTCTTTTCCTTCCTCCATTTCTAAATGCACAGATCAGCTTGGTCTTCATAAAAACAGGAGACAAAGGCAAGACTGCGTCCTTGGATGCATCCCCGTGGATCCAGGAGTCTGGCTGCTGATACCAAACAGACTCCGTGCACAGCACTGTATTCAGTTCTGCCAACAAATTTCTTGCTTCCCACTAACTTATGATGTCACTTGGAGCAAAACTCATCTCAATATCTTACTTTTATTACAGTAACTGTGTTGCGAAGCTGAAAATAAAAGCAGCGGTACCCTGGCGTCTCAGCTGGTCTAAAAAGGAGAGTTGCATCAGTTTATGCCAGCTGAGGATGTGGTTCCAGCTGTTTGGGGAGTTTGGGCGTGGAAGGTTTTTTCCCTGCAAGCAGTTTGCCATAACCTCAAGGACATTAGAAAAAATGTGAACTTCAACCAGCTGGGGGCAGGAGTGAAAAAAGCCCTGAAAATTTAATATAGTTGCAGAACACTTTTTGGGTTTTTCCATTAGCTGATATTCTCAGGTTACCAGAAATAAATTCACTGCACTTCTCCACATTCAGTGGTCATGAAACAAGAGATGATTGAAAGATTTGAGAATAAAAAGGCAGGTCAAAAACTAGCAGTGCTTATGCTGGGGTTTGGGTTAAGGCCTTTACAAATTCAAGGCTGATTAGGCATCTATTTCCTAGTCCTCTGCAATAAGACTAGGAAGTGTGGGATATTCATGGTCTTCATCTGGCCACTGCTGGCTTGCTCCAACAGCTACACATCACACAAAGGACTGACAAGCTCAAAATGTCCATGCCAATCTGCAGCTGCCTTTAATCATATAGAGATTTATGAGGCACTCCCCATACCCCCGTGGAAATGGAGAAACTGTGCTTTGTTTTGACTTGACATACATTTTTCCATTTAAGATTAAGAAGTATGAGCCCTGTTAGACTGCATTGCAGCTACGAAGCAGAAGGGGTAAAGCTCTGTCTGAAATGGAGGAAATGATGATGTAATTTTGAACCTTTAAGGACTGAAGGGATTAAAAGATTTGGAGTAGAATTTGGAAAGTCTCTGGTGTTGCGTACAGTAGGGCTGTATTCCCTGCCTCACCATCTGGACAGAGAAGGCCTTTTTCCTGTTTACCAGTTTGGGGGTGGTTGTTATAGCTGTGCAACTCACGAGCACCTCTGCACTTAATACTCTATCATTATTTCCATCATAAACACTTTTTGCCCTTGAGGGACTACACGTCACAGTAAATATTTGCTGCAGGGTAAAGCTTGCCACTAGGGTCTGGTCTCAGGCCTAAGAGAAGCAGGAGCATGAGGCAGGATCAGGCTTGGAAGCTTTCCACCTTATAGTAACATTACACTTACCTCATTTTCTAAAATGAACATTTCCAGCCATTATCAATAACGATGGACCAAAGACTGATGCTCCTTTTTCCATGGATACGGATATCTTGCTGTCCAGTCCGTGCAAGGATTTATAACCTGACCAGGTTGGTGGGAAAACGTGTGCCCTGGGTGATCCTGGCCAGCCCATTCTCTCGTGAGGTATGTAAAACCTCAGCAGGCTCAGCTGCATGCTGGCTCAGCAGTGCTGGTGACTCCAGGCAGCTGGACTCTTGATTTGGTTTTGTGCTTTCTGACTGTATGAAGAGGGAAGTGGCTGTTTCCCTCAACCTCCCTGTGGCAATTCTGCTTTTACAAAAGAGGTCCAAGAGAACAGGGATTAAGTCATCACATACTATAGAAATTACACTATTATTCTGTGCTGCTGTAGTCCTATAGCTGGTCTTTGTGGTGTTGTCTTCCAGCAGTTCAACAGTATTTGAGCTCTCACTGATTGTTGCCATAAAGAGAAGAAATTCACTTTTTTTTTTAAAACTCCATAGTCAAAACCTCTTTATGAACTCAAATCCTCTTTATTAACCAAACCCATTTTCTCTTAACAGAGCAGGAATCAAAAACCATGTTGGGCAACACCTGGTGCCATCACAAACAACTGCTCACCCATATTCTCTCTCCCTTTCTGTGTTATTTTTTTGAAGTCAGGCTCTAAGCACACATCTAGCTGCAGCTCAGCTCCCATGCCACCTTTTCTGTTCGCTCTCTTGCCTACTCTGCTGTTCCTCTGCTGTACAGACACATAATCGCAGTCAGAGTTGTACACTCTCCTGCTTGTATGGTCAAAAATCCTTTTGTTAAGTTTTTCATGGAAGTCTGAGTTTTCCAGGTACAGATATATCCATATCAAGTGTATGACATGGATATCAAGCTAAGAATAAATTAACAAATGGCAAGGCAATAATTTATTTCTTACTCTCTAAGAGCAGAAGTGATATTTTGACAAGTGTTCTTGCCAGGCTTTAAAGGATGAACAAACCCTTAAAGGATGAACAAATCAACACTCTCCATCAATGCTCTAAACACACGAAAGGTAAGCAGACATGCAAAAAAGTGAGTATAACACCTAGTAAAAATCTGATTGAGAAACTACATTGCAAGTATATTTTCAAAGCCTATTCTATAATAACTCCGCTATATGGAAACACAACATGAGTTTGTGGTCTGCTGTTAATTTTAATCACAAAGCAAGCAAATAAAATCAGCCATTTATACATATTGAAATAATTTTAAGGGCCTGATACATTTGCAAGAGCAATCAAAGTTGCATATCAGAAGTTATTTAAAAATCTAAATATGTCGGTCTAACTCAAGAGGCTTCCAAAGACCTGTTTCCTTATCTACCTCCAAAGTTAGAAAAAACTCAGTGTAATATGCTCTGATAAAGACTTTCACAAGATCCTTATCTGAACAGAAGTAGCACAGGGACTGTCTCTTTAAGGTGACTGTAAATCAAAAATGAAACAACAGTTTTAGTTGAGCCTTGTGGATTTATCATAGAATCACAGAATGATCTGAGTTAGAAGGGACCCACAAGGATCAGAGTCCAACTCCTGTCCCTGCACAGGACAACCCCAACATTCACACTGTGTGTCTGGAATATTGTCAGGCTTGGAGCATTGAGTGCTTCCTTGGGGAGCTGTTCCAGTGCTCCACCACCCTCTGGGTGAAGAATCTCTTGCTAATATCCAACCTAAACCTCCTCCGGCACATCTTCCTGCCATTCTCTGGGGTCCTATCATTGGTCACCAGAGAGAAGAGATCAGTGCCTGATCCTCCTTCTTCCCTTGTGAGAAAACAATAGACGGCCATGAGGACTCCCTTCAATCTCTTCTTCTCCAGGCTGAACAGACCAAGTGACTTCAGACTCTCCTTGTATGATTTCTCCTGTAGACCCTTCAGCAGCTTTGTGGCCTCCTCTGGACACTGCAGTAGTTTGATTTATATCAGCTGAACACCAGGCCATACCATTGTGGCATACAAGCTGGCTGTAAAGACAGTTAAATTAATCTTAAAAACTTGCAGAGATGATGGTGAGTCATGGGATTCATATTCCTGTATTATTTTTATTATTATTTTACTACATCATTCATGCAGGGTCAATTGAGGCTTCAGAATTCTCCAAACCTGAGCTGTGCCTTTTTCAGGGGCTAATGCAAGACCTAATACTGAGGAAGGGAAGTAATTTCTATCTGTCCCATACCTGGGCATACATTTATGCTGGAGAATAGGGTGCTGCTTGGTAGGGAGGAGGGTATAGCATGTGCTGCAGGCAGACAGGTCCGGACATAACTTCTGTAGAGCACAGCAACCTTCTTGGATGCCAAAAGGAGAACTGAGGTTGCCCAAACAGAATGTTTTCACCAGCATAAAACACACTTAGCAGGTACGTCCTGCTTGGTTCCTGAGATATTACACTGTGGGAACAGAAAAGAATCCTATGTAAACTAGAGGACATCTTGTGGACATTGTCTCACAGTTATGCTTGGGTTCATATGAATCTGGTGATCATCTTAACTAAAACCAGAAGGACTGGGTGACACAAGTACACACATGGATATAGTATTCTTATTTTGAAAGGCCAGAAAACCGTAATACCCTTGTAAAAAGTCCCTCCCCAGCTTTCCTGTAGACCCCCTTCAGACACTGCAAGGCCACTATCAGGTGTCAGAGCAATTACAGGTAACCATCCAGCAGAAGATTTCAGTGCTCAGACTGAGTTCTGCAGCCTTTTACGCATCTATTTTGCTCATTATGGGTACCAGAAAGAATGGTGGGGAAATAATTCAACATACTTTTTATACTTTAAAAAGTATCTCAAGATACCTTGTAATAAGTGATCCTTCCACAATTATAAGCAGCAATTGGCTGGTAGGCTGAAAACACAACCTGTTTCACCCATACTAAATTTTTGACCCATGGTTGTCACCTGCACAGTTAGTCTTTGTGCCTGGAAAGAGTTTGGTCCCTCCTTCCCTAAGCCCTGACAGACAGATGGACTTTTGCCATCAACCTGGGGGGAAGCTCCCCTTCCTTTCCAGATGCCTGAAATTAAATCTGTATGTTCTGGTCAGTATTGCCATTGCTGGCTTTCACAAGGTTTTTTGAAAGGGGTTTTTCCCATTGTTTTTATAAGGACCTGCCCAAAAGTGTTTCCATCCAAACCATCATCACACAAGACTCCAGCAGAGGAGCAAAGAACAATAGAGCACAAGGTTCCAAGTTCAATACCAATTTCAAGGATTTCAGCTGTCACAATTAATTAGTGGCAGTTTCTCTCAGGCTGCCTTTGCTTAACCCCTGATGGACAAGGCTTGGAAAACTGCTGGTTGAGAGGGCAAGAGAGGTCAAAATACCAGTTTTGTAGCAGCCTGGAATTATTAAGAAAGCAAAACTAAAAAAACATAAATATGTTGAGAAGTGAAAATTTCAGACAAAAATGACATTCAACTTTAATTTCCACTTTCGTTAGAGGAAGAGGTTTAAGCTTGGAGGGTGGGGTCCAGAGTCCAGATTTTGGGCAGGGTTATTTTAGAAATCTGAACACAGTCCAATTGTTGTTCTAGGGCAAGGACTTCCCAACTTGAGGGCATTTAAAACAGAAAAAAATAATTTGGATCCTGATCTGAAATCTGTGGTTTGAGTTTGTTTCTAAACCTTTCTTTTTCTTGCAAAATAGAAAAGACATCCTATGGTAACCCACTGTAGAAAGCCACTGGAGATATGCTTGCTTACACAAAGCTACTTTGGCGTGCCTTCTCTTACAAAAGGTGTGGTGGTGTTGCTAGATACAAGATTGAAAACCAGAAAAATAGGGAAATCCAATGTTCCCAAACACTGATGCACAAACCATATAGGTGCAGCCTCTTCCCTTGCAGCTGAAGGAAGCAATTCTTCCTCAGCAGTTACCAGCCTGCATGATGAGGACTGTTGGCCTGTTGTGGTCTCCACTTCTGAAATTATAATGCACAGGACACAATACTCTTTACCCCATCCATAGTGGGTCTCTTGACAATGGGCAATGCCCAAAGTGTGGGCTGACAGAAGAAAAGCATCATCCAGACCAGCCCAGGTCTCGTGAGAGTGCCGTATCCCCTGGGTCAGATTAGGTGGTCAGGGGAATGCTTCTTATTTCATTCTTGTCCCCTTATGCAGCCACATGACAGTGAGAGCTCTCCAGGCCACAGCCTGAGAGAGGTGTCAATGGAGAAAACCATGGCTCAGGGATTTCAAGCTGCAGTATGAGAAGACCCATATTTTATGGGAGGTTATTGGCCCTGCCAGGCATTTCTTGCTATATGCAGCCCTCTGAGGCAGTTTGTACTCTTGCAGCAAAGAGATGGATTAAACCTGTGGGACAGAGGGAGCACCTGAGCAAGAACACAGTGAGACTTAGTACCTCTGCATCTTCCAACATAGGCTCCTGCGTCATTTAGTCACCAAATACACTGCTAGCCCTGCCCATCATCTTGTCCAGCCTTTGCATCTACTGGCAGGACCTGTCCTGCAGGAGCTTCCTCCTTCCACATGCTATTTGTGGGCAGAAGCAGCAGCTCAGCTCTGCACAGGGATTCAGTACTGCTTACCTGGGGTTCCAGTGCTCCATCACCCTCTGGGTGAAGAACCTTTACCTAACATCCAACCTAAAGACCGCTGACTTTAAGGCTACTGTGACTGGGTTACAGTGTACAGCTATTTAACTCTCAGGGAAACTGGAGGCTGGAGTCCTAGTTTGTCCCCAGCCCCCTACCAGGCAAGTCCCTTTGTCTGAGTGGTGAAACAGGGCACCCTGGCACCACCTTGCTTTGCTGTATGTGTGGCAGAGCAGGAATCCAACAATCCACAGACAACGCTGTCTCTCCAAGACGCAGCCTCAGCTGCCTCTTAACCCAGCTTGCCTTTATCCTGAACACACACAAGAGCAGGGCCTGTCCTTTATAACATCTTTCTGCCAAGCTTTCCTGAACCTCACTGGGGTCTCGGGGCCAGCAGTGCCCAGTCTTTGCTGTCCTCATACAACACAGTGCTTCACCACCCTCTGCTTCTGTTTTAATGCATTCTCATCCTCCCAGTGTGAATGGTGTCACAGATGGGAACAGACCAAGATCAGGGGTTGTCCTGTGGGATACAGCAAAGGGAGCTCAGTAGAAATCGAGGACATAGTCAGAATATCTGCCCTTTGGTGTTACCTGAGATACATCATTTGTAGTTGCTGGTGGCATTCCTAAGCCCTCTGTCTGTCTTGCAAACAGCAACAGCTGAAGCATGTGTAAATCATCCAGGACATCTCCAGACAAAATAAGAGGCCCTTACATTCAAAGAGAATGCTTCCCACAGTCTTCCTGACAGGTCTCAGGATTTGATATGAATGAGGAGGGAAGCTGACAGCAGGTGGAGAACTTCAGGCTAATTACCTTGAGTAATTTGCCTGCAGGTGCTGTGCAGGTGGTCTGACCCCTTAGGCACTGACTTAGGAAAAGCAATAGGAACCCTGCATCCCCCACCACTCTGAGCTGCAGACCTGAGATGCTGAAAAAACTTGGATTTCACATTTTAATCCACAGTTAAAAGTTTAGGGTTGTGTCCCCAGATGTTTTGAAAGAGGAGAAAATAATTTGATCCCATGCAAAAGTTTGTGTTCACTTTATTTGCTTCCTACAAGTCTATTTAAAAATAACCCCAAAGTGAAGAACTCTTGCAGATTAGAAGATCATCAGCTAAAACCAGCAGGCATTTAAAAAACAAACCCAAACACACATTCTTTCCTGACGCTGGTGAGGGAGATAGTGGGAGTCACACCCTATTGAAAAACTGCGCTCTGATGTCCTAGGATATTCTGGGGTTTTAGTTAGCAGCAAACACTTCACTTCTTCATGAAATGTGCTTGAATTCTGCTTCTCCAGGTCACAGGACCATAGAATCACAGAATGACCTGAGTTGGAAGGGACCCACAAGGATCATTGAGTTCAACTCTGGTCCCTACATAGGACAACACCAAAATTCACACCGTGTGTCTGAGGGCATTTTTTCAAATGCTCTTGAATACTGTCAGGCTTGGTGCCACGACCACTTCCCTGGGGAGCTGTTCCAGTGCTCCACCACACTCGGGGTGAAGAACCTTTTCCTAATATTCAACCTAAAGATTACTGACTTGAAGGGTACTGTGACTGGGTTTAAGTTTACAGCTATTTAACAGCACTTTATTTTAAAAATTCTCAAGGTGTACGAACCTTGAGAGAGGTTTCTAAAGTGAAGTGATAATTTATACCAGTGAGAGCCAGACTCTTGAATATCCAAAAAAATCCCATTTCTGGAAACAAATAAAAAAGCTACACCAGTATTCTGTGCTTTGACATACAAGAATATGTTATGAAATAAGGTTGATAATGTATGCTACTTGCTGTATTGGTTTCTAAAATCAGATACATCGTATGTTTTTTTAACATTGCTTATGCAATGTTTGAGTTTTATCCCAAGAAGCAATTATAAGTCTTTCCACACACAAGGAACACATTGGTCATGACTAAGTATAGGCTGATCCCCAATTTACCAAGAAACTAAAGACTCTGCTCGCATGCTTAGGGCCAGAATTCTGGGTGGGCCTAGAAAAATACTTCTTTGGGAGTTCTCATTCAGATTCCAGAAGATTCCCTTGAACCCAGCATGGACTGAGGATACAAATGCCCTCCCATTAGTTTTAGGGTGAGGAAATTAAAAATATTCAGAGTCTACTTCAAAATGCACTTTTTTTTTCACAAAAGTTGTGCTCTGATATCTAAAGCTGAAATGCAGAAAGGAGGTACAGAAAAAGATCGGAAGAAATGGCTGTTCAAAGAAGGAGAGACTATGAATATTGAAACCAAAGAAATTCCAGGCTGTTTGGCATATCTGAAATCCATGTTCCTCCTTTACAGCTGGAAACCCGCCATACAATAAAAGGAACCATCATTTTAGCACCTTCTTTGTGAGACAAAGGGCACCCTGTGGCAGACTTTTAAATTCTTTGGCAGGGAGCTGAAAGCAAATAGGTTTGGCTTTTGCTGCAGTTACAGGGCACTTCTGCAGCATATGACTTTTTGAATAATAAATATGTGGAGACCTGTAACTGCCAGTGTAGGCACGTGTGGGTGTCTTGTCACCTCCCTCTGCTTTCAGAGACCCAGCTGCTTTCTGAGAATATGTGTGCTGAGCTGCGGTCGGATGCCACCCCACTGCCATTCTGTTTATTTTTAGGAAATGCAAACTGATCCCCATTTCCCAGGACACGGTAGAATCAAACAGCAGGAGGTCGTTTTCTTTGCTCACCCTTTAGGCCTTGTGCTTGCTACCACACTGCCCCAAAGCTTTTGTTCTTTTCCAGGATGTGCTTTATGTTTGCTTTATCTCTTGCTGCTCTTGCCCACTCCGCTCTATCATATAACATCAACCTCTTTATGATAGGCAATAAAAATGTCCTGGCAATGTCTTGATATCCTTCCACCCTCGCAAGTTGGTTGTTAACCATTTGTCCTGTGTTCTACTCTATGTCTCTTTCAGCTGCTACTAAATAAGGGGGCTGTTTCACGGAAGGGAAGACAGCAGTTACCCCATCACCACTAACCTGAGACCAAACACACTCTTTGGGAGCCTGTTTTCAAGAGGAACATCATGCTCTACACACCTTCTCCTCTCTCTTGCTTGGTCTCCACCAAGCAGAGACTGTGGACAGATTACAAGCAGTGCAAGCATAATCAGGCAGCCACTATTTTTTGTCATGAAGTTTTCATACCATGAGCTCAGCCTGCACTCTCTCCTGTATAATTCTCCCGGGGGATTTTTAATCTTCCTGCTTGTTTTTGTTCCATCTGTCTTTTCAGAGAGTCCCCAAGGAATATTTATTCTTTTCTTGGAATCTGCTGTCTCTTTCATAAACTCTTTCTCACTTCTATAAAAACATATCCAGGACAGAACTCCCTCCAGTTTCCAATTTAATTTTATTCCTGGGCAGTTTATACCCAGTTGTTTCCATGCTGTGGTTGTGCCTTTGCTTGAGTAGTTCTTTTCCATCCCTGGTGTTCTCCCCCACAATGCGTGAAAAGTAAATTATTTCTTTTCAGGGCACCTCACGTTTCTTTTGTTTCAGATGGGCTGCCTTGAGCTTATCACAGACCCCTTATAAACAGTTTATGAGTTCCCCTTCAAAGATTTCGGCATGCATCAGGATATTGGGTAGATACAACAAAAGGCATGTACCACACAGCAGCTTCATTATTAGTGGATGGTGCATTTTGAAGCTGAAAGCCATCTCTTTAGATGAGTACAAGCTTCGTCCTGCACTAACAGCAAGAGCTTTATTTTCCTTTCTTTTATATCCACCACTATTCCTCCAGATCTAATAAGGGAAGCCCAGCTGAATCTGCTATAGCGATCTCTTCGTGCAAGCAATAGTTGTCTTTACAATGACGGAATTAAACTTTCCAACATACACTCAGAAACTGGTGCTGCCATCTAATTTCAGTGTAAGAACTGGAGAAAGGTCTGGGCTTGATTACAGGTTTAATTACGCTTAGTTAATCCATTTTTCTCAGCAGTGTATAAAACTTCTTCCTTTGTTACTACTAAGTGGTAGAGTGATTTCTTAATGAGCCCATTTCTGCCAGTACCTGGACCAGTCTTAACACTTATAACTTTATGGAAAATAAATCCTGATTCCTTTTCAGAAAGTGTCTTAAACTGTCGTTTCCCCCCATTTAGAGGTTTTGCCCTGTGCTGGCACTAGTCCAAGAACAATTCTGAGGACTTGCTTGCTTTGACTTCAACCCTTTGTCCTTCTACAAACACATCTGTGATAGCCACCTTTTGCAGTCATTCTTATTTTTTGTAGTAGTCTGCTGTTTATCAGTAATGCTCAGTAGGCAAGCAGGAATCCCTACTTGATCCACACAATCCCAGATTCCCCAAACTTCTGTTCAGGTCTCAACCGTGCTGCACTTTTCCTCTCTTGGAATCCTACCAGAGGACGAAGTTACTATCATTGTTTCTGTCCCTGGAGGCAAAAGGAGTCATGCACTGCAAATGAGGTGCGTGTACCTGCCCTCCCAACTCTGAAACATATATTAAAAAGGGAACTTCCACCTAATTGCTGTGAACACCTTTCCTCATCCTGATCTAATGAAATTCAGAGCGGTCAGTCATTCCTTTGCTACCTTGGCTAATCAGTCTTTCAGCTCAAACCTCAGAGATTAAGTTTTTGATCCCTGTTTAAGACTTTTTTTGGACCAATACTCCCACCAATGACACCAATCAATGACTCAGATTTGGATCCCTTGTTTTCTACCTGTTTACACAAGTTTACACCTACTGCCAGTGCGTGCTCCCAGTGGTTATGTTCAGTTGCCAGTGTATGTCTTCTCCTGCTGTTTGACTGCTGTGAGCGAAATCCCCATGAACTGACTGCAGCTTTGTGTCACCTCCTTCTCTACCACATGTTTGAGAGAGAAATTTGTACTGGCCACTTCTGAATTTCTGTTCTGGATCATTTTTTATGGTTAAAAGCTTTTTCTGTAGCCAAGATTGTTTTTTTTCTCTAATTGCAAAGTGAAAGACTTTACCATTACTATTTTTCCTCCTTTTCATGCCAATGCAATTTTTCTTGTTTTACAGGGATCAAACAATGCTTCAAGCCACGAGCCACCAGTATCCCCTCTCCAGCAGCACTACATTCAGAATGATCTACTTGCATATTACTCTATAAAGCTGCTGCTGCTTCTAATGAACAGTTGCGAAGACCAAGTCATGTCCTGTAACCATTTCTACAGCCTCTTGAGTGCCTTTTTTTCTTACAATGATACTGAATGTCAAAGCCCACTTCTGAATTTATAAATAGATCCATTGCCAATTCATCCTAGAATACACCACTGTGCCAGGAATATGCATTTCCTCTGCTTCTCTACCCTTTCAATCAGGGCATCTCCCTTCCCTCCATTTCAAGATTTTGACTCTTCCCAGGCCAGCTTAGGTTAGTGGCTGCTGCCAACCTATAAACCAAGGACTTGCACAAAGTCTACAAGGTCTTCAGCCTTTTTTTTTTTTGCCTTTTTTTCTGGCAGTAAATCTTTGCAGCAGCAACAGGTCCGGGCTACTCAAGTTCATGCTTATAGACCCATCTATGTTAATCCTTCCCAGTCAGTCTGTTACACCACAATGTTGAGCTAAACTAAAAAAGCCTTTCAGTTATCTTCCTTGCCCAGTGTAATCTTTCATTATTTGAGAAAATAGAACCTCCCTTATTCTCACTTCTCAGTTACTGATGAGTACAGAAAAGCACTACAAATGTCTTGGTTTAGCCAAATTCTGTAGCTGACTTCATTGTCTTCTGTGATCCTTCTGTCACCTTAGTCAGGCCTTTTTCAGCTCCTGAAAAGCAACTGCAGCATCATCATCTTCTGCATCATCAAGCACTATATAGTGGGAGGAATATAAGACAATACATCAGTCTTGGGGTTTTTTTCAGAATGTATTTTTAGGCTTTTTCAGGTTACATCAATCTATTTTTAGACTACATGACCACCCTCTTCACTCACCTTCTGCTGGTTTGAAAGAGATGTATGTAGTTTATGTTGGGATGTGACTATACAGGACAACTTCTTTGTGCTGAAGTTGTGCATGGGGAAAGGGCATAATGAAAAAATTGTGTATCTGATCATTGCAAGGGAGGAGAGGACCAGCAAACACCACATTTCCTTCCACTTCAAATAAAAAATGTGGCAGATAGGTGAGTTTAGATGTGTGCTGTCATTCACTTGTCATGAAGGTCCACAACGCTACAAAAGAAATGGTAGTGGCTGTGATGCAGCATGATCTAAGATGAGATGGAGTTCAAATTTTAAGTGTATTTTTTGGAAAGAAAAATAAAACCACTCTAAAGAAGTCAGTGATAAGGCTTTCATAAAAAGTGTGAAATGTCTGAGCAGATGAAGTGATGGCAGATTAAATGGTACTTTAATTTAGAAAAGCCATAGTGAGAAGCAGGGACTAGACACAAGCAGCTCTGCACGCAGGTTTAAGTCAGGCCCTTAATGATTGGAGCAATTCCCAGAGGGCAGAGTTGGATTGGTTTGTATCTTGTCATCTCTTCAGATGAAGGGATGGAGCTTGGCATAACAGTAGGGGACAGTTAGGGTTAGGCAAACATAGTATAAGCTTTGGTCAAATGTAAGATGTTTAAGTCAAAAGGAGGTAGAAATTTAATATCCAAGACACTAGAGTAGATGTAGATGCTAAAGTTGCTCCAAACATAAGCTTCTCAGTTCATGCATGGTCGAGGATTTTCTGGATTAGAGCCAGTTTTTGCAGGACTGCACCTTGCTTGAAAACCTTTTGGATCTTTTAATCCTTTGGGACAAAACCCAAACACTGAACTTGTCCACTTTACTCGCTTCTGTTTGAGAACGTAGCAAGGAACCTATGACCCTGTAAGAGCATTGTGGGGTGTTGAGGGCCTCCCCATTCCTGTCACAGACAGCCTATTACAGACCACCCAAAATAAGAAAAATCAGAGCAAAAGGAGAGGAGTGTGTTACCATTAACATCCTTTGAATAGTTTTCCTCGCTTCATTTTGCAAATATGAGTCACCTTGGCTCAAGTTGGGAGGAATCAGTGTTCAAACTCGAAGAGATATCGTCTGCCTTTGAAACACCTAAGAAAACTCTCAGCTTTATTTGGGAAAGTGAAATCTGCCATGATAAACAAGGCCTTGATTTTCTCGGTGGAGAGAGGGGTCCCAAACCACATTGCCTTCTAGATTAACTCCTGCTCTGTCTGTGGGGCACTCTTGTGGGGCTGCTGGCACCTCAGATGTCTCATACTTGTTTCCAGACTACCTCACATCATCCCAGGCCACCTCCCCAAGGGCTAAAGCTCTCTTTCCCATCTTAATGCAAGGCCACTTAACATGCTGGGTTCAGGCTGTGGGAGGGAGAGAAGGAACACAGATATTAGGAAGGACATGGAACTGCTAGAGCAAGTCTAGAGGAGGCAAAGATGATCAGAGGGCTGAAGAACCTCCCATACAAGGACAAGCTGAGAGAGTTGGGGTTGTTCAAGTTAGAGGAGAGAAGGCTCCTGGGAAACCCTAAGGCAGCCTTCCAGTACTTACAGGGGGTTACAGGAAAGGTGGGGAGGGTCTGTTTATCAGGGAATGCAGGAATAGGTTGAGGGAGAACGGTTTTAAGCTGAAAGAGAGGAAATTTTGAGTGTGGTGAGGCACCGGCAGAGGTTTCCCAGAAAAGCCATGCATGCCCCATCCCTGGAGGTGTTCAAGGCCAGGTTGGATGAGCCTTTGAACAACCTGATCCAGTGGAAGTTGCCCCTTCTTATGGCACACGGATTCGAACTGGATGATCTTTAAAGTCCCTTCCAACCCAACCCAAACCATTCTAAGATTCTTTCATTATAGAAATACTTCTTATTTTTCCTTTAAAAGCCAATGGAATGTGAACAATTTCACATTTAGAAGCCAACTTTTCATCAGAGTTTATTCTTTTGATTCGAAAACTGGCTCATTTAAGCTGGAAAATTCTGTGAAATGTTGCAATAAAAGAGGCTCTATTTTTGCATTAGCTGAAATATGCACACACAGAAACCCAAGCGATATAAAAGCAAGCAAACAAAGAAGCACCCAGCACATAAGCTCCAAGTTGCTTAAAATTTCTTATTTCAAGTACAAATGCCACATAGATCCTTGCCATCTCTAACAATAATGCAAGCTGCCACCCAACAACAGCGTAACATTTCCACTAGGCAGTATATTTTTCCCTGTGAAACATAACTTAGCAAATGTGGCTTTAGCTGCCTAAATGTCATCTAAGTCTGTTGCAATCTGCTGTAAACTTCCAAGACACAAGCCATATGTCATAAACACACAACAGTTTCTGGATTTGCTTTAGGACTAAAATGTTCCTGGGCAAAAGCAACGCACTAAGGAAGAAATCCTATCCTCTGGGGTTTTTCCTAGTTCCCTAGAAGTAACTTCTCACTGATTTCCCCCCTTATTTCTTGCCTATTTCTCTGCATGCCATTTTATGTTATAAATCAGATCTAACCCAGCTCCAGTGATTGGAGTATCTTGCTTTTCTGTATTGCAGAGTACAGCAGTAATTGCACATACTGTTTGAGAAAAAAATAAAAGGAGAATCCAAATCCAGGATAGGCTTCTGGCCAAAGCATCTCATTTTCCATCTCATCTGCCACAGAGACTTGAAAAGCACAGGTTAGGACTGGGCAGCAGCCTCCAATAGAAGCACTATTTCTGGCAATCTTCTTTCCAAAGTTTGAGTGTGTTACTGAAGTTGTAGCTTTCAGACTAAATACAGTAAAACTAGGCACAAGGACACATTCAGCCACTGAACCAAAGTCTGAGGGAAGGGTATCTTTTTTACATTCATATGAAGCCTACATATACTTGCTAAGCAGATATTTATAGACCATGACTGCATGGACTCTGATCTACAGTCAAGAAGCTGGGTAAGTTACATTAATTCATTGCTGCCAGTTCAACATTATTTCCTTTCAACACCACGACAAAATAGCCTTGATTTTCACACCTGTAAAATAGGGATAATACTTATCCATTTTACAGGGAATAGTGTCATATACATTAAATTATTTGTGAAAATGCTTTGGAAAAGTACCAACTGATTACTGTAAAATAACTTTATCTGTACTGGCTGGTATGAGACAGGTGGAGCCGAAATCTAAACTGAGAAAGTGTAAGAGAAAGGAAGGCTCTCTTCCTGTTGGCCTGAAGTGCACTGCAAACCCAGCTGAAAAAAAAAAGGGATCTTGCAAGAGGAGAGTTTTTTTCCAGCCTGCTTTCCCCTCACCTTACTTTCACCAGGTTGTGCTCATGCAATGAGCTCCTCCCCAGAGAAGGCCACAAAGATATCTGAAGGCTGGAGAATCTCCCATATGAGGACAAGCTGAGAGAGCTGGGGTTGTTCAGCCTGGAGAAAAGGGGGCTCCAGGGAGACCTTAGAGCAACCTTCCAGCACTTGAAGGGGGCCGAAAGGAAAGCTGGGGAGGGGCTTCTTATCAGGCAGTGCAAGGATAGGATGAGGGGGAATGGTTCTAAGCTCAAACAGAGGGCATTTAGATGAGATATTAGGATGAAATTTTTCCTGGTGAGGCACTGGCACAGGTTGCTCAGAGAAGTCATGGCTGCCTCATCCCTGGATTTGTCCAAGGCCAGGCTGGATGAGGCTTTGAGCAGCCAGTGGGAAGTGTCCCTGCCCATGGCAGGGGGGTTGGAACTGGATGATCTTTAAGGTCCCTTTCAACCCAAACCATTCTATGATTCTGTAATGCCACGGCCCTCAGTAAAGGCTTTACTCATTTGCCCAGTGTGAGAGGAGAACCCAGTCCTTTCACCTAAAATCAGTTTTCCTTAAATTCCAGAGCAGTCACAGTGCTATTTGCCAGCAACTCCCTCCTATCTCTCACACCCTTACTGTATGCAGTTATCCCCTCTGGTTGCAGCCACCACGGTACAGCTGAGAAAGCAATGGAAAGTCCAGCCAACCAGGAAGATTTTTCTTCTTGATTTCTGTGAAGTTCTCCACATTTGGCAAGATTTATAAGCTCAGTAGTGGGAACTGAAAAGGAAAAACCATCACGTACAATTTTTCTGTGGCTTGCAAGAGCGAAATAAATCAAGAGTTAAAACATCAAGGCAGCTGTGATACAAGATTTGGTTTGTGAATGTTTAAAGTATTTCATCTTTGTCCATCTGGCTTCCAGTTCTGGTTACTGGGGCTTTATTATTTTAGTTATTTTGTAAGGCATAATCACATGTATCTCAGGAATTTTCTGGATGTGTTCCATGTTCCCCTTTGTTAGTGTTAGCATATTTCCCTTCTGCACAACTTGGATAGATCTCCATAACACTGTCCATCTGTCATTCCTTTCTGCCTTCTGATTTATCATCTGAAATATTTCCACGTGACACCAGTGAAGTCCCCATTGTCACAAGTAAGACCAGCCATGCCTCCTTGTTATATCTCCCCCTTTGCTGCCTCATCAGAGCTAGGCCAGGTATCTCTATCTGATCCACAGTCCCTCTGCTCAGACAAACAGGCAACCTCATATCCCCCATCCAAGGGGTAGGCACGAGGTGAGCTTAGTATTGCCACCACTGTCCTGTCCATTCATCCACTGTGCTGTAGTGCATCCCCTTTTCCACCTCTTCAACTGGAGTGATGACAAGTTGTGCAGCTTAGGTTAGCGTGGGAGACCTGGGAAGCCACCACAACCCCAGCATGTATTATAGAATCATAGAATCATTAAGGTTGCAAAAGACCTCTAAAATAATCAAGTTCAACTGTCAGTTGAACCATGTCCCAAAGTGCCACATCTACTCATCTTTTGAACACCTCCAGGGATAGTGAGTCCATCACTTCCCTGGGCAGCCTCTGCCAATGCTTCACCACTCTTTCAGTAAAGAAATTTTTCCTAATATCCGATCTAAACCTCCCCTGGCACAACTTGAGGCTGTTACCTGAAACGTTATCCCTGGCACTGACAGTTTGTACAGAGGAGACAAGCAAAGGGTGAATGAGGGGTCAGCAAAGAGCCCAGCGTGTATTTGTAGATTGTTGGAAGACCTGAGAAAACAGACCCTGCTGCCTCACCTTATTCAGTCCCACATGAACTCTCCTCTGCCTCCAAATCCAAGTTACCATAGGGGTTGTGCTGAGACCCTGTCCCCAGTGGGTCTCTGTCATGCCTGTTATTAGATCTTAGATACAGCAGCATAGTTTTTATTAAATAACCAGGTTTTCTTTAATCTTCTTCCAAAATAAGGAGTTTAAACCTTACAACAACATCTTTCGGAAATTTCAGTCTTCTTTGGGGAGACATTTCTTTCTATTGAAGGGAAAATTTCCCAATTACTCTCTTCTGCTGCCAGACATTGAGATCAGAGGCAGTGCAGGGCCAATCTCTCATCATTTCCTAAGGTACTTGCACATCCCATACCCCTCTACCTTTAGTTTCCCATTCTTGTTCCAGCCTGTCTGCTTGAATTCATTCAAAGGTGTAAGAAAAAAAAACCTCTTGGGACTGTCTGGCCCATGCTGCACCCACCACCGTAAAACCTCAGCTGTTGGACTACTGGTTCTTATCAGCCATCACACCTTAAAGTATAGAAGGTGTGTCTAATATTAGCCAGGAAACGTCATGATGAAGACCTGGACTTTTTCAGCTAATCAGTATTAATAACTTCCTATGTTTGAAGACAGCCCATAGGAAATACAGCCTGACTCATCTACCTTGTAATTAGATGAACTCAAAAAAATGCAGGTGGCTGCACCACAAAGTCACGTTAGCCAAGGTGCAGAATATGCTTCAGACCAAAGGGCAGATAACAGCAGCAATAATTTCCTCCACTGGTATGATATAAAAAAGCAGTATTTCTGACAGATTTGACATCTGGCTGAGACTGGAAACTCAAACAGTCATTTTCTTTCTCTCTCTTATCTCACCCAAGGGAAATCTGTAATATGCAGAAAGCCTTGATTTTTTTTTAACACTCACAAATTACTGGAAAATAAACATGCAGCAAAATTTCAAGAAAAAACAGAAGATATTCAGGCGTATTTTCTATATAGGTTATACCTAGATCATGATTCTCACCAAAGGTATTTGTTTCCTGTGTTCTTTCTTTCCTGCCAAGTTCAGCCATACATCACTTTTATGTATCTGAAGGCCATGGTGTAATGCAATATGAAGCTATGAATGAGATAAAGTTTCATATTCTCCATTGATTTTCCATTGTATCCATTATCTTTAATGCTGGAATGCAAGTTAGTGCGAGGGCCGGAAGCCTCCGCACCTCCGCACTGTCTGCTGCCTTATGAAAACCATCCCCTGGGGGCAGATAAAATCAGCTGTGAGTTGCAGAGAGGAGACAGGAGTTCCCCAAAGTGTTCAGCTTAATGGGGGAAGTGGGTGGCTTGCCCGTCTGTAGGAAAGAGAGAAGGAAAGAGAGAAGGAAAGGGTTGACTCAGGAAAGGGGCCATGAGACCTGGGAGGAAACCAGAGAAGGACTGGAAGTGAAGGGAGAGGAAGGAGAAGAGAGAGGGAGAGGAAGGCAGCATGACAGATCAGCCTCAAGGCTTCTTAGCACTGCTTTTTGCACGTGTAACAAAGAAGGAAAGTAAAGAGATCTGTGCTCCATGATGCTGCTGTGATGCTGTTCCCAGCTGCCAAGTCACCCAGGCACCACCAGCAACGCCGCCTGGGAGAACAGCGGGGCTGCAGCCGAGGGTGCTCAAAAGCCATTGCCCTCCAATCCGGGGTCTTGTGGAAAGCAAGCTGAGGGCTCACTGCCATTGCTGCTCATCCCCACGGGTCAGGGTGAGCAGGGAGGATGATTTCAGGCAGCACCAGAGCTTGCTACCGTGGCAGCTCAAGCCAAAGGCTGAGCATCGGCACTCAGGAGCGAGGAAGATGAGTTGGGCTGTGAGGGTGAAGCTGAGGGGGGAAAGCAGGACACTGAGGAGGTTTGCTGCCCAGATGGGCCCAATTGTGCTGGGATGTTAACGTTAGCTCTCTAATAAGCTTCTCAAATAGCATTTTTAAGGCCATGTGTTAACAGAAAACAACTGTTCAAATTTAGCAAGTTCCAGCACCACTTTCACCCTTGTTACGTCTGGGCAGCAGGAGTAAGAAAAGCCACTGCTGCTTAATTTTTCATTTCTCTCAAAGAATGGTTAGTCATGCAAGTGGTTGTCTTGAATGATCCCACACAAGCAAACCCAGCAGGATTTCTCCATGTATGACTAACTGCTCCTCCCGAGAGGCCAGAGCTTCCCATTGGGAAGGCAAAGGACTCCCCACTTCTTTAGCGGCAGAGCTGTCTGTAATCTTAACTCCATAGTCATCACTGCTGCCTCTGTAATGTATTTTTAAGATCAAAGCTCTTCTGCAGGGCAAGTGACCTGTTCATCTTCATCTGGCCCTTATTGCTCTGGCTACTCTTGTTGACATCTGTGACTAATTCATGATCTATGAAACCAAGTTGTGGCCAATACAAAAACTCTTATTAAGACCCTGCCAGGTTGATTGGCCAGCATTTCTCAGGTGAGCTGCTCAAGAAGAGCCAGCTCTGAGTATCTCCACAGGGTAACATTTGTGAAACGAGAATCTCATCCCAGTGTAGCTTGAAGGACATCAGCTCATGGCCATGGACAAGCCACCATGCTTCACCTGTAACCCTGAGGACAGAGCTTAGGCACCATCATGTAAATTTTCCTTCAGTTATTTGGCCTGGTAGAGAAGAGGCTCAAGCCAATACAGAGAAAAACCTTTCCAGTTAGCACAAGAAAAATCTGGTACCTTGTTTTGCTCTCTTAGCAGGGGGAGAGCACGAGCCAGGCTCTTTTCTGCCTGCCCTCCTCAGCTCTGTGTGTGTGTACTTGCATGTGCTGCACAGCAGGACCCTTTTTCTCATTTAAACAGCCAATTAAAGCCTACTTTGGCACTTAGCACATGACATCAACCTGCAGTACTTAAGCTGCCTAGCACAGTGTGAATTTAATTTGATAAAGGGGCGACTAATAAAGATCTTGGAAGGCTGGTTAAAGTTCATTAAGCCTTTGCTTTCAAGGTATACTTCCCTCCAGTGCAAAAGCTTGCTTCTATTTTTTTTTTAAAGCTGTGTTATATCCTGCCACTAGAAAAAGGTGCCTGTGTCACATCCCGACAGGGTATATTTAAAGTCTCACTGTCTAAGGCCTTGGTTCTTTGCCCAGAAATCTGCAGAAAGACAAATAAAAGCCCATTTCTGTGAGTGCAGGGCGAGGAGTGCAGCGCAGGTCAGTGCTGGCAGGCTCCTGAGAGGGGGATTGGACTTCTGTCACACTGAGCCACATTCATCCTCCATCAGTTGGATCATCCATAATTCCAGATGGCTTTCATAAACAGATGAGGAGGCTCCTCTGAGTTCACTGGTTTAATGAAGCCCGTATGGCTGACTCATGTAATAAGTATTTAATCATGCTGATGAAAATCATTTTAAAAACTTCCACCACACACAGTGCTGTTCCCTGCGCAGCCGTGGAGTTGATAATGCACCATCACAGCCAAGGAACCTCTGTTTTCCAGAGCTTTTCCAGGTATCTGCCTCAACTTTCACCAAAGGCTTATAATTGTGCGCGTGCATTTGTGCATTGCCATCCTCATATTTGAAAATACTCATCAGATCACCTACAGAAATGCCACAAAAAGACTTTTAAGTTACTCCTACCTTGTGCAGCTGTTTCAGAGGTTGCTCAAGGGTTAACATGTCAGTGTTTATATCTTCTCATTAGTTTGTTTGTGCTCTGGTGCCTTAAAAAGTTGCAAAGCTCAAGTGGTCTTCATTTATAAAAAGAGAACTGCACAGAACTTTGCAAGTACTGAGTCATCATAGGTGGAAATTATTGCTCTTGTCAGCAGAAGTCATTGTCAATGCCATGAAGGACACAGACTTTCATCCGAGCACGGACCTAAATTAATGCATGTAAATCCATCATGTGGCAACTGGTAGTCCACACCATTTCAGTACATTTTAAACTAGCTCCAAAAGTCAGTCTTCTTCCTCCCCTCCAGAGAAAACTGAGAGTCAATGGTCTGCATTCAGAAGGTGGGGGTGACCTTCCCTGGGGCAAGGCTGGGGGCCTCAGACCTGTTCTCCTGTGCTGTTGTCACCCAAATATTCCTGGGCTGGGAGACTGAAAGTCAAGATTTTAACAAATTCCTCGGGAAACAAGGTCCATAAATCACTACCTTGGAAGGTTGGAAAGGACTGGAAAAGTCAATGAGGTCTGAGAATGAGACCACCTTACACTGAGAAAGCTTCAGGGTGCTCTTCCAGGCACTAAGTTTGTTTTCATGAAAGGCTGAAAGAAGAGACATGAACTCCAGGGCTGGATTCATGTGGTCATGTTTGCCCTTACCTTTACAACTGGTTTATTACCATTCAACAGGTCTAGTCATTTCTTCTGAGAGCTCTGGGAAAAGGAAGATGATGAATCCTTTATTGCTCTGTATAGGCTCCCAGACACAGACAGAGAGTGGTATCCCTTGTTTTATCTACATACAACTTTGTGGATCAGTCCAAATTCTGATGAGCAGATATTTTATATCATCAGTTGAATTAGATTTAATTTTAAGCGCTAGGAGCAAGGCTACTTGAAGAACTTTGATTTGTAAAATTATCTTTTCCAAATTCTAGAAAGGTTGAAAGCTAAAGGTGTGTTTGTAGTATGTTATCAGTTGCAAGATTGCTTACTTCCTGGTGTGGAAAAGGCTTATTTTCTGACATAAGACCAGAGAAAATCTCCACTCTGTGTCATTAGAGTTGTTTTCCTTTTTTAAGATATTTGTTGTTCAAATGGCTACAATGTAGCATAGTTTTCCTGGCTTTAGAAGTTGGGTTTATTTTTATTTCCCTCACTTAATTTTACAATGTTCTAATTGTGCACATATGTTGATAAGATACCAGTATAGGCTGAAGAGAAAGATGACTGTGATGCTGTCTCATCCATTTACAAATAGTGCGCTCAGGAATTACCTCATGTCTTCTAATTGGCTGAGATGCCCTTCATGCATAGTAGGTGTTGCTATAAACAGTTGTTCCTTGGTAGTTAAAGTATTTAAGGTTGAGAAGTCTTCTGGTTAAATGGGAATCGTATGCCTGTAGCACCTAGATATCAGCAGCTCCAAATAACTGGAGCATTATAGTCTTTAGACCAGGGGTGTCAAACCCACAGCCCATGGGCAGAATCCAGCCTTCCACCTTGTTTTATCTGGCCCAGCACCTTGTTTCTCCCTGTTGGCAGCCCCGAGCTTCTTCCCCCTGTGGTCCCACCAGTGCTGGTTGCGTGTGCAGCGAGAGACGTGCATTACGCTGCAGGAGCAGGAGAACGGTGGGAGCCGTGAGTTTGGCACTCCTGCTTTAGAGGCTTGATAACAAAATCCAGACTTCACATTATACAAGTGCTTCATCCCCTCAATCATGAGATTATGAACTTTGGAGATGCAGAATTAAACTCTGCGAGTGCAAGAATTCGGCATCCCCTCCTGTATCTGACTTTAGAGCCCTTAATTAAGATGTCATTGTGACTTTTCAGAAGAGCACCTTAAATAGAAAATCACTGGAACAGCGGAGAAGTCTCAATTTCCTTAGTTATGACTTCAAACTCCAGAGCTAAAGGACACCAAAAAGAGAGCATAATGCCTATAAATCTTGCCGTGTGAACTGATTCATGGCTCAGCTAAAGCACCCAAGCCCCTAAGAGTCAGGAGAACAACCCTTTAAAATACAGTTCGCTATGATTGCTGGAAACTTTAACCCACTGGCTTCACACCCAGAAGGTTTAAGCTGCAAATGGCAGGAGAGGATTTATGTGTTCCTCTGAACAAAATACGACAGGGTAGGAAAACTTGACCCGACAGTTTTGGGACTTGGCTGTCATAAATAACCAATTGATTGGCTGACTCTCAAAGCCATTAGCAGGCGTGAGGTGCCTGCTGAGATTCAGACACCGTGTAAAATGCTGGGGGTGCCAGCAAAATGGACACAGCAATTGGCACTGCAATCATCTTCCAACAGACCACTCAGGAGGGCTTGTGAAAAATGGAGCAGCTTTCTTCTTGCTTGTTTGACACTGTAGCTCTGGAAGGGGTTCGTGCACGGGATGCTGTCAGTCGTGGGCAAAGGGGGAAGAAAAGAGAGATAAGATGACCACCTTGTGCTTGAGCAGTAAATCATCTGGAGGAGTAGAAGTATTTCAAATGAAGTTTAAGATCCTGCCTTGACAGTCACAGCTGATGAGTCTTTTCTGCTGCAAATCACCACAGCTGCCAAGAGGCCATGGTAGGCCTGAGCTAATGGGGCTTTCCATCCCATGAAAAGCAGCAGCAGCAGTTCTAGGAGGGAATTTGAGGACTCTGATCACAGGCTCTCAGGGATGAGGACCAGAGGTTATGTTTTACTATCAACAATGGGCCATTTTAACCTTTTCCCTCCAGCCCTTTTCCCCCCAAAGGTATGCATGTGATATATCCATCTTTGCTCTCACTGCTGCATCCACAATTTCTGGACTTTGGTTCATCTTTTCACACTGACGGCAAGGGAAAGGGCGAGAGCAGTGGAAGGCCCTGGAGCTCTGTCTACCAAGTCTTTCATTCTGGAGAAGAGCAGGCAGTGGGGAAGCGGAGCAGACATGGTGGTGGTCACTCCAGACACTCATTTATACCAATCTGAGACATATGCACCATGCAACTGAGCTGAGTAGGAATCTGGCTACATAAACAGCATTTATGGCTATGTAAACAGCAGCATAATGATGAACCAGAGCCAGGTGCTCAGGAAGGCTGTGGCTTCAGGCATGGACCTTGAACATGCAAAGCTGGGGCATTGCTCCTGTACCAAACATGAGGTGTGAAGTGATGGCTGAGAGATAAGAGGCAGGTAGGAAGAACATAGGTGTGTGAAATTACATTCAATCTGATTCGACTCAGAGTCTGAAGTTATTTCCAAGCTGTTCCTACTCAAGGAAATAATGGTCCAGCTCACCAGGTGGGTGTCTCCTCTCATAGCCGGATTGCCTCTTTTACTGGCTTTTAGAAGAGTAAGAAGGTCCTCAGTCTTGGCATTGCCACCAAACCTATTTGCTCTTTCAGAACCAGAGGGTTCCTCCACTGTTTAGGATTTGGTTCCACCAGACAGTTTTTCAATTTATAGATTAGATGCAACAGGTTTTTTTCTCCAGGGACCAAAGACCCTCAAAGGAGGTAGTGGTTCCAAATAACTGCATTTACAGAGTATGCAAATATGCACTGGCCAAGTACTGACATGCTGCTGTCCAGGTGGTTTCCTGGTGGCTCCTAAAACATGACAAACGGTGAGCACCAGTAGAGGATTTATCTGCTCAAGGGAATCTGACCCTATTCCTATAAATGTCAAGAGTGTCCAAGTGTGACTGTACCTTAAGTCTCGTTAGCTCATCTAAGGTTTTATTACAGTACCTTGTTATTCTAACAGTGTCTTTCAAAGAGTCAGATATATATTAATCTCCCCATCCAGCTCTAGTACCCCCATTTTAATGCCACCGAGATACATATTTGCATGCAGTGCTAGCAGAAGAAGCATCTGCTTGAACAAACATTCCAGCAGAGCAATGTGCAAGACAACGAGCATCGCTGAAGCAAAGACTTCATCCATTCTCAAAGCACTGTCCTCAGAACTCATGGCATTATTTGAGTTGACACATTCAAAACACCGGGGGTTGGTATTGCTGGAGACTGGTACTCATGACTCCTCTTCACGCTGGTTTGGCCTCTGGTCTCTGAAATTGGAAGATGAAGTGACAGGTACAGGAAAAATAAGCCAGCTAAATATTTCCCACCTCTGTAATATGGAAAGTTAGGGGGGTTCCGAGGTTGGATGGGGTATTTCTACTATCAGGAAGAAAAGGGACAAGAAGGTCAAGGGAGAGGGACTCTGCATCTGGAAAACACAGAGTAAACTGCTGCCAAATACTTTGAGCTTATTCCTTTTTTTTTGTTCTTTTTTGAACTGAAATCAGCCTCAGGCAAGGGATAGGAGGAAACAATCTGTTGGGATCTTGCTTCTGTTTTGCAGGCAGTAATTCCTTTGAATTCATGGGCTTTTTGTATAAATTAGGGAGATAAGAATGATGAGATTTAATAAGAACAGGAGCTCAGCATTTCATCTCTGAGAACAGTCAGTAACAAATGCTTTAGGAATAAGTATAAGAAAGGAAAGAGCAGTTGTCCCACATCCAGCCAGCCTCTAGCCCGCAGTAGTTTAGGCTTTTCTGAAGACAGATGTTTTATCTATAGTGCTGCTGCAGTGAACAGGCACTGTTTGTGCTGTTTTCTATGAGTTTGTTTGATTCTATCATTTGAAAGCTTTAGCCACCATAACATCAGTAGAGAGGCATTTTGCAATGCTACAAAGCGTGCTTGAAAAGCAGTTCCTTTTTCTTCCTTTAACATTGCTGTTGGGCAATTTCTTTAGGCACCACTATTCCTGGTTTTATGGAATAAAGTGAATAACTACTTCATGTTTACTTCACAACTACCGAGGCCTCAATCCAGGTCCCCTCCTTGCTAGCTTCCTTCCAAGAAGTGTCCTACTTCCTTTGAACTGCCCATTTTTTGGAAACCTGACACTACATTCTGTACAAATATTTCTCTACAGGAGAGAAAGCACTTGATTTTGGAGGTGTCATTGGAATACACGCAGCCCAAATGTTTATAAATACATACCTGCACACAGACACCGTGCTTGTCAAAACACATTCAAAGAATACCTAGGTTCTTTCGTGTGTTACGTACTCAGAGTCAAAATAACCAGCTATATTTAACCCAGATCCAAGCCTAGACTAAATTATTTTAAAGGTCAATTAAAGAACAGAAAATCTCGCTTGCTAAGAGATAAAAAGCTCTCATTCATCTGCAATTCCAAGAGCTTTAACAGAACTAAAGCACAGAATGGGAAAAACGTAATTAAGTACAATTTTGTTTAAAAAATCGTTGACAACTCCAAGTTCCTGTACCTGCCAAGACATGAATTCAGATGACTGCATTTGGCCTACAGCGGTTGATGGAAAGTCCATCACTCACTGCGCTGATGTAGTTGTTTGGAAACCAACGGCTCTTGGCAGAGAAAATACATTTCAGCTTCAGTTGAATGACTGCACATATGATGAGCAGAAGATGAGATAGACTAATAGCCAGTGCTCAAATTGGGATTATGTTTTGGCTGGTGCTTAAATTTCAGGTCTGAGGCCAAGTGACGTCTAGAATTTAGCCTGCAATGTAATCCTGAAATCACATGGACTCCTCTCCTCAGGTATTGGACCTGGTCGCAGTGACCTGGGGGTATTTTCTGCTTTGCAACTGTGAGTCTTTTCGGTTTGGCAGGCGCCGCTGTGCTTGCTGCCTTCCTGTTCTTTGGTCCTGTGTGAGGCAGCTCTCAAAAACTCTTATGTGACCACAAGTGGAAAAGAAAGAGAGGAAAACAACCGAGCCAAACCCCACAGATCAAATATGTAAGACGGGTTTAAACCACAAAGTCCAGTTTTCTACCTTGACAGCCTGCATGATCTCAGCTCAGAGATCCCAGTGCAGTCCCTGCAACAGCCAGAAACAGCCAAAGGAAGCATTCGTGGAGCTGAGACCCTGCTGCAATCACCCAACCAGAGCCAGGCAGGCAACAGCAGTCCAACTAGGAAAGAAATTAACATAGCAAGCCAAATCCCTGAAGAAACACTGGGATTTGTTCTCTCTGGCAGCTTGGGAAAGCTATTTCCAGAACTTAACTCAACACCTTCCTTCAACCTCAGAACACCTCCTTGGGTAAACATAATCACCTTCCAGGTTTGGGCCTTACACAGAAAGAGATCAGTCCACATAGGAATGATATTTAGCACAGGTCACCGTTTAAAATGCCGTCAAATAATATCTGCAAGGACACTCATATTTCAGCTTTGCCATCAGCCCCAAGGTGAGGACACCTCAAAATGTCTGCTCAAGGTGTGGATTTGTGATGTGCACCAGAACATTTGTGCAATAAGCAGAAACAACGGCCCAGCTCCATTTCTTGTGTAGTCTGTGATTTTTTTAATGTGTCCAATACACCAGGAACCCATTTGAAAAGCAGTGATGGAAAACTTGGAAAGCAAATGGAAGTGAAGAAAAGCCCTTGGTGTAATTTTACAGCGTGTGAAAGACTTAAAGCAAGAAACACAACCAGATGCCACAAGGAAACTACTTTCAATTAGTTCTGCTTTGTGTTATACCTACTGATGAAAAATAAAAACAAATTCATTCTGTCAACAGCTCTATCTATAGCATAATCCTTAAATGAACTCATCCGTCAAACTGGTCTCCTCTGGCAAAACACATTACAATCCCTGTTTCTCAGCTGTGTGGATCAATCATCTCTTTCCCAAACCCATTGGTCAACATCTTAGGAACCCAATGTATTTTTATTGCGCTAAACAAGCTTGGTTGGAGGGCACCAATTCACCACAACACCTATGTGCAAAGTGTTCATCTCTCAACAAACT
This sequence comes from Dromococcyx pavoninus, assembly GCA_033558185.1. Classification (NCBI taxonomy): domain Eukaryota; kingdom Metazoa; phylum Chordata; class Aves; order Cuculiformes; family Neomorphidae; genus Dromococcyx; species Dromococcyx pavoninus. Next base: position 45,071 of record JAUMJL010000611.1, on the reverse strand, counting down.
CTGTGATTTCAAGGCAGATATTTCCCCATGAAGGTTATCTGGTAAATATGTCTGAACTGGAATTAAAGCAAACCTCAACCTCCCTGCCCCAGCAGCATGTGTGTGATGTGCTGCTGCTCACAAAAGTGAGAGCACCGAAGAACAAACCAGGTTTGTTTTCCAGGTAAACAGTTCAGAAAGTGATGCTTGAAAGGACATAGACATAGAAGTGTATATATGTGTTTTCAAGTCAAAGCTAGTGGTTCACATTGAAGTTGGAGCGGAAGAGCACAGACGTAAGTGGCAGTGTTCAGTAAGTTTTGCAGTACTTCTCAGTAGTGTACGATCCCCATCCTCGACGCAGGAAGACCTTGAAGAGAGGTTCCCTTCCCAGGGCTCTGAAGGCTGCTGCAGCCTGAGAGCACACTGTCCTTCAGGCAAAGAGATCCTTTGAGAGGAAGACCTGTTCTCATCCCTATGTTATCAATATGCAGGTACAGGCATACTCCATCCTAGATGTACAGAGGGATGTAGTGTGGGGGTTTCCAAGGGTTTTGATGCCCAACCTCTCATGCCAGGCTAAGAGGCTGAATTGGGCAAGCTGACACGATATGTGCTGTGCTCTGCATGAGCCGCACCAGGATGGAGTTGTCAGGGAATAACATTAATCATAGTCACCAAGGGCACAAACGTGCCTCAAAGTCAGCCTTGAAGTCCTTTTCCCTACCAAGACTCACTTGTTGTGAGTAGAGACTTATTCAGTTCTTCTGGCTTTCATGGTATTGGTTGATAGAAAAACCTACTGGAAGTGCAATGCAAACCTGGGTGTTTCTTGCAGGTGTATGAGCTTAGCCAGGCAAACTACAGCAGTGGTTTTACCTTAGGCCACCTCATGAAAGCTTGTTGTTTAGTTGTATTTTAACTATTAAAATGACAACTTGGGAATCCCTCAAAATAGTTTATGACACAGGTACCAACACAGACATCAAAGGGAATTTGAGCAAAGCAGACATATCAAGGATGTCCTGGTCTTACTGTCCCAGCAATGGCATCAGCTACTCTTGGCATTACAGGAGCAGCAACACCTGACCAATAGTGTTCTGGTTCAAGAGACACTTCCACCATCTCCCATGGATTTCAGTTACCTCAGATATACGAGGAATTTTCTTCTGGATTTGAGGTAAGTCTTTACAAAAGCCAAACCTTTCAGAAAGATCTGGGTAATGTTTCCATGAATCCTGGGGTGCAAGCAAGACAGCCAAGGACTCTGCCCACCAACAAGCAGATCTTGCAGATGTCTGTTAGTGATCAGCCTGGACCAACATGAAAAATGAAAAGTGCCCAGAGAAGCTCTGAAAACACTGCAACAAGATGACCAAGTTATGAGGCTTAAAAAAAAAAGAGAACATGAACTTTTTAGTGGCATTTTTAATGATATCAGAAGTTATTGAAAGGCTGGGTTACCAGCAGATTGGAGAAAAGCAAGGTATGTCCACTGTCTAGCAACCTACTACTTCCAGGACAAAGACTGATCATGACCAAACGCAAGGGAACTGTGTGTCCACTTCAGCTGGTGCTAAGACTCCACTGCAGGGGAACATTGAAGTTGCCATTGGTGCACACAAAGATCAATAAATTTCATTGCAAAAGGCAGCAAAGGCAGTAGGACTCATAGTTTGATGCACATTTTGATAGCTCAGATGTATCTGCCCGGGGCTTCCAGATTCAGCTGGTCTCGGCCCTGGGCCTGGCAGCCTAAGGAGGAGGAAGGGAGGAATCTGTCTGAGCTGAAACCAAAGTCAGACTTCCCTGAGAAACAAAGCTGCAGCTCTTGGACACACATATGCTGGGGGAATCTCAGGGCAGACAGGTGCCTGGACCACATCCGTGCATGGGGACAGACGGGAGATTTTGTCAGTTAAATGTCTCCTGAGCCAATACCCTTGGGATGAATGAGAAGTTGTCAGCAGGGCTGGCTGAAAAACAAAGCAAAGAAGGCATGTATCACCGGAGAGTCAAATAATCCCTGGGCGGCAAACAAAGTCAAGTTCGAGGAAGGAAACCTCATTGCTCACAGGCAGTTGCTGTCGAGGGCATGTGCACTGTGGAACCAGCCTTTGGAAAGTCATCTGGTGTTCATCTTCCCTAAACCCAAAAATAGCCACCCTAAATCCCCTGGCATCACCATGGAGCAGCAGCCTCAGTATCTTTCCCCTGTCAGAGGAGACACACACACCCCACCAGTGCGAGCAGCAGATGGGATGCACTTAGCTTTGCCCAGGAGATCCCTCCCTTCTTAGGGATTGGACTAGATGACCTGTAAAGGTCCCTTCCAATGCAAAGCATTTTATTTTGTGATTTCTTACAGAAGAACCTGCTGTAATTCCCTGCACTGCACCATGGGCTGAGGACATCTGTCCCTCTTGTCCCCACTGACTCATCGTTCAAAAGCGCATCTGTAAACAAAGCTGAAAGACCTACTACATTGCCAAATCCAAGCATTTGAGTTCATGCATCGGCCCCACACGCTGCACATGAATTGGCATTGAACACCCATGAGGTTTTTCACAACGATGCATTGAGAGTACCCTCATGGTTCTTTTGTATGGCCCAGATCTGCTCTACAACCACAAGATGTAAAGGGATTTTTCTTTTCAAAGATGAAATTTTGTCTACAGGCACAATCTCACTCTGTATGAGTAGCAAGTATTGCTAATTCATACTGAAGTGGTGAAAATCAGTGAAGTGGCACAGTTCTGCTGCTTACCCCAGGACTCCAGAGTCAGATTTCGGTCCAGACATGGGATCACCTGAAAAAAAAATCCTTATCAGTGCTATTAATGACACATCAAGCAGATACTTGAATTCTAATGGAAATAAACACCAACTGTCCAAGCAAAAGTGAAAAATACCTTAAATGGTCATAGCAATTTAAGGAAAAAAAGATATAATTATTTAGATGAGACAGACAGAAAGATGAACGTCGGAAGTCCCTGTTGGTCACTTCCAAAAATCCCCAGGGGAAGCCAGCGGGTGTCTAGGGTCAGGGTTGCTTTGGGCTTTTCCCACCACAGGGATGCTGGGGGCAAGCGCAATATTTTCCTACTCCAAAACAACCTTTGTTTTGCTGAATTTTTTTGACATAACTAAAGAAGCACAATCTGGGGCAAACCATGCAATCCTCAAAAACAGCTTAGACAAACAAGAGGATGGCTGCTTAGCATATAACTGTGGTCCCAGCCAGCAGCACTGCTCCACAGATGCCCAGGGCATGGCAAGCCCAGCCTGAGTCAAGTGCTGGGTTTGGGGAAAGCTGGGGTTGCCCATCAGGGCATCACTGGGCATGAGCTGTCTCTGCAACCGAGGCCCAAGTGTGTTCTGCTCTGCTCAAAACACATCGATGGAAGTGCTGGCCCTCACCCCAGCAAGGTGAGTGGGGAACATGCTGCAGACCCCTTCCCCTTATCAGGGGGACCTTCATGTTCCCAGTTGTTGCATCCCACTCTCCTTGAGGGGCTGTCCTGAACACTTGCGCCCTTCATATCCTGGGATGGCCATCACCCCCTAGGCCCAGTGCTGAGAGAAGATATAAATATTCCTCTCAAACTTCCCTCATCACTCAAGCCCCTGGCACCCCAGCAGCGACCACGGCAGCCCATGGAGCAACCCGCAGACCCTGACTGGTGTGAGGGCACCACCTGCTTCCCCCTCCCAGCAGGATGCCCGCGGATGCTCGAAGCCCTGGGGGCGACAGGACATCCCAGCAGGCTCTCCCAGAGACACCAGCAGATTAGCAGCTCTATTTTTCAAGCTGATCCTCTCCCACTCCCTCCAACTTTCATTCAACTTAGAAGAATTTAAGCCAACTTGGCAGGACAGGCAGGGTCTATATATAAACCCCGGTGGCCATTTCATCAAACAAACCCCGATGAGCAAATGGCCTCAGTACCTGGAATGTGGGTTTATGGAAGTCACAGGTCAGCAAAGCAGCTGCCCCCTTTCCTCGCAGTACAATGGGAATAGCAGAGATGCCATAAGCACTATTTTTTTCCTACCCTGCTGTGCACTAAAAAATTTATTCTAGGAACATTATGGAGCAGGGGAGTAAAAATAGAAATGCAGGTTCAGCAAATGGCTCTCTCCACTCCTTGTGTTTCAACCTTTGTTTTGCAAAGAACAGAAGTAAAAAGAGTTGTGCTACCCTATTAAACTCCTCATGTTTGCTCAGCAGCTCCTGATAACGACACTCACTGCTTTCTGGGCTCGTTTTAAAACTACTTTCAGCAACCTGGATATCGCTGCGGTTTTGTTTTAACAGGAAAAGATGGGTCTTTAAAAAGATCAGCCCAGGTGGGAAGTATCAAAATGTTTGCCGCAATGGCCCCAGTTGAAGGTAAGTTTTGCTTATCAGTATTGGCAGCAACTAATCTTAACCATGGTAATGAAGTTTAGAAATAAGGTTTAGTTTGCTCGAAGACATCTTGCCTGGGGGTGAGCAGCCTGCAGAGCCATCCTGGGCACCGGCTCTAGTCCCTCACGCTCTCAGCACCCCGATGTTGAGCCTCATGTGTGTTCCAAGGCCAAAGTTGTGTGGGAGGCAGCTCCCACAGCCACTCAATGAAGTGTTGGCTCACTGAAGCTCAACTGAGAGCAAATTAGCTGAAGCTGCTGGGACACAGCAACAAACCCTGTGGCTGCTGCACTCACACAAGACACTCGTTGCAGAGGGCTCTGATGGTCAAATTTGCCTGGTGCACAGAGAAGTGACAGTCATTAAATAATCCCAGTGTTAATGCTGGTGGAGTCCTTTTGGAGAAGCAGTATGGGAGGTGCCATGCTGGTGGTGGGAGCATCTCCCACCTTCTTAAACCCTCGGGACAGGCAAGCCTGTCCAGCTCAGAAGAGGCAGAGTGGCAGACTCCGACCTCTCCTCTGGTTCACCAGACGGGTCACCACAACAGGACCATAGCAGTGGGTGAGAGCAGACCAGACAACCATGACAGGGAGGCACAGGCAGTTGAGGTGACAGAAGCAGCGAGGCTGATGTCCCCATCTCAGCCCTGCAGACCCCTCTGCACAGTAGGGCTGGTGCCATGTGCTTTTTGGAATCTCTTTGCCTTGGTGATTTTTAGCCTCTCTGTAGACAGAGCAACCTCCAGCCGTACTGTGGGTGCTCCAGAACCGGCCCAGTTGTGCCAGAGCACAGCCTGGGCAAAGGGACATCTCTTTAGGAGCTGGATCCTGAAGATTCAGGCTTCATTGAAGGCTCTGGCATTCAGGCTCCTAAACAGTTCCCGAAAAGTAGGATGACACCAGAAAAGGAGACTGACCCTCGGGTGCCCATGTCACCCGTGTCATGCCCTTAATCATCACTTAAAGCCTAAAGCCCTTGGGCTGGAACAAGACAACAAAGAGCTTTTAAATTCACCAAGTTACCAGCAAAACCTCACCTGTTTTTACAGGCAATATCCATTGGTCTCTGATTTTTTGATCTTCCCAGTTGAATGTGTTCTCTCTGCAGTGCAGAAAGAGACTTGAGTCCCCAGCTTCCCAAGAGCTCATTTAACAGCAAACTGTAGGGACTGGAGGGGCGACAAGGAATTTTAACGGAAGGCAAATTAAGCACTTTATAACTCACTTCCAAACTGATTTATATGGCCAAGGCTGCTCTGCTGCCCTTTCACAGAGGAAAGATCACTAAAGCAAACACCTTTAAAGGACCAATCCAACTCTACTTGAAGTCAAGAGAGGAAAATGCTACGAGTTAAAGCTAGGGCTCAAATGTGCACAAAACCCTCAGACCCCTCAAAATTGCCAATTGATAGACCACTTCCCTGAATCCCAGATGCTGGACTCTAATGGATAACGCTAAACTATCAAAATATGAATGTATGTGGAGTTCCTTTATGCCCAGTGAAATGCTGTGCTTAGCATTACATTTTAAAAGACTCAATTTCTCAGCTTTAACGTTCATTTCAAAGCAAGGAATTTTACTTGGTCTCTCCTGGGCCCCCTAAAGCCCTTGTGTTTGTATTCTACCCCACGTGGGAGCAAGAAGTGGCAGGGAAGTGCTCAAGCCAAATATTTCCCCCTTCGCAGTGTGCTGGAGAATGTGCGGTGACACCTCTGCTCAAAGGGAAAGGCCTTGTTTAGGCAAGACGTGGCAAGCACGAGGCCCCTGCCCTGGTGGAACAGCTTTGGTGGCTGGAAGAAAGTCAAATATCGGCTTTCAGAACATGGAAACTTTTTTTTGGGGGGTGTGAGGAGAATCTGTCCATGGTTTCCATGGATCTCCAGCCTGAGGTTTTGCATCCCCTGGGGAAACGTCATTCCTTGGCTTCTGACCCACCAAATTAACTGTCAGATTAAGGAATGGCAAGACAGACGCCTTTGACTAACCTTTGGCAGCCAGGCCAAGACAATGTCTCTCCACCATAATTCGAGTAATCTCCCCTTGGAAAAGGACCAGTTGAATGTTCCCAAAGAAAATACTTGTAAACAACAGTGGAAACTGTGCCAGTAAATACCAAGAGGAAAACTCTACCATTTCAACAACAATTTTGGAGCTGGCTCCAGCAGCGATGCTTTGATAAGCAGTAAAGATGACCATGTCCACACAGCTCCCTGTCCCACTGTGGCTGCCAGGGAGTATCATGGACCTCACCAGGCACACCTCCTTGTGCAATGCTGTCCCCAGGAACACAAACCTTTCTCCCTAATTCCATCCAGTGACCAGGTTGTGCAAGAGCCCTGGTTGCCCTTGACGGTGTCATTGCTTGTGTAACAGCTGAGGCTGTTCTCCCTCATCCCCACCTCCAACCCCTTCTGGCCCTTGGGAAGGGATGTGCTGCAGCAACAGTCAGCAACTCCAAAGTGCCACAGGAATGACTCCATTGGTGTCAGCACCCACCAAATCTGAAGCAGCCCACTTTCCTCTGACACCATTTATGGATAAATATCCATTGATAAAATAAAAGCTCTTCACTCTGGCTTTGATTACTATTAGTGTCCTGCAAGACACAGTCTGAAAGCAAGACCTGGCTGCACTGCATTGATCCTGAGAAGAGCGTGTGTCCAGCAGGAGTAAAATGACCAATGTCCTGAAGATGCAGCAATGTTTGGGGCATAAATTCCGTGTATCTTCGTTGAGAGAAATGTGCACAATGACCCTGTACTCAAACATCTACACAACTTCAAAAGGACACTGAAAGCCATAACCCCTCTCTGGAGACCAGGCAGAAAAAATGGACTATGGAATTGTTGAGTTTCAGATGCTTTCTAGTGATGTCAACCCTTTCTGCTGAGCAAAATCACCTCTAGATATATCTTCCATCTGCATCCCTTACTCATCACATGTGATTTCACCTATAGCTCTTTGCACCTCTGAACTCCCAGCCCTGAAGAACCTGGTCAGCATCCGATCAATGAGCTACAGTGGAAATTCCTCTGTACTTCTACCAAAACCTCAGGGGTGAGGAGCCCTCCAGATGGGCTCCTAAGACTGCACAATGGCTGGCAATTAAAATGGACCAAGAGGAGGTGAGAGCTGGTGTGATTTCAAAAGTTCACCTCCATGTCATGAACACATGGGTTAACAGGTCCCCCTTCAGCACAGCTTCTGCCCAGTACCCACCAACGTGAACCTAATGCTGTCTTACCACTCAGACTCTTCAGAGGTCAGGCCTGAAGGATCAGACATTGATGTATGTATTCAGAGAGGTAAACTGCAGACAATAAAAGCATTAATTCAGTAATTTCTCCCTTTATCGGGAATATAAGTTGTTCATTAAAAATCCCCAAACAAAACTTCAAACATTTGTCCCCAGTGCCGGAGCTGTAAGAAGCTATAAAATCCACAGGCTACTTAAACCCTTCCTACAGAGCATTCACAGCCAGGAGCTGCACAATCCCAGCAAGGGTAACCCTACGCTGAAGCCCCACTTCCGAACCGACGTACAAAATGAAACAGCAGAGCTTGACTTGAGGAGGTGAGAATAAGACCCAAGATTTTCATGGTTCTCAGTTCCAGTCCTATGGGTTCTGCATAGTCAGAACCACATCCCAAATCTTTTCTCCATGCCTGTGTGTAAATCCCATTATCAAGCAGAGCTATCTGGGAGGGCAGAGAGACTGGGCTCTCGGGAACATTGCCCCACTCCAGTCAGTGGAGCGGCGAGACCAATCTACTGAGAGATAACAGCCTGTAACAACCATCCTGAGCTTCCAGGGTTCGTTAACTCTCCTCTGGCCAGGTCCATGATTTGCTACATGATGCATGGAGCAGTAATTTCCACCCTCTGTCTCCAGAAAAGTAGTTCTTCAACCTGAGCTGATTAGCGACTGCATCAGCCTCCCCGCTCGCCATATAAATCCAGTCTGCATAAATTACATCATGCCAGAAAACTGAAATGTAAGTCAGATGGTGAAGGCATTAATGGCACCACTGGAAAGGCTCAACAATGCAAACCTTCCCAAAATGAACTGTCTTGACCTTCACCGGGCTGACAATAAAAGTGTGACATCATGTGCAAACGAGCTCTAAATTTAAACCAGGTGCAGAGAGCTGCCTGGCGTCGTGCGGCTGCTGTACAAACCACCAACATGCGAGCAGCGATGCTGGAGGCAAGAGAACGCCGAGCACGGACGGGACCTGCTCAGCAACCAGAACAGGTATGAGCTGTGCAAGACAGAATTCTGCATCACCCTCGAAATTCCAGGGGTTTGTGCTCTTTGGTACCAGTCCCAGTTGGGGCAAACTTCATTAAGTAAACACAAATTTGTTGATACCCCTTTCCACATGTGTGAGCAGTCATACGGCTCTGGCACTGAGCCAGCAGCACAAGAGAGTGTTTTTCCATTTTTAACCTCTATTCAGGACTCCCTTAGACCTCGCAAAGCACTCGGAGCTGTGCTCACAGGTTGTCGGTCACAGCTATAGAGAGCACCGTGATTTACAACCAAAACACTCCAGAGCCCTTCCAGGGCAGCCGTCATCCTTCTTCCTACTGCCCCATAATGAAATGTCCTGACCCCCCAGCTGACCCTCACATTGCTGCACAAGGTGGCCCTTCCCAAAGGGGTTTCCCTGAGGAGCTTTTCTTCCTGCTTTGCACTGCCAGGCCAGCCGGGCATCCCCAGTCTGGAGGCAGTGCTGGCATGGGGTGGCGCGCTGTGCAGCGACAGCCACTGGGATTGCTCCTGCTGCCTCTCGTTTTACAATCTGAAAGAGTTGGACTTGTTCAGCCTGGAGAAGAGAAAGCTGCAGGGAGACCTCAGAGCAGCCTTCCAGTACTTAAAGGGGGCTACAGGAAAGCTGAGGAGGGGCTCTTTATCAGAGAGTGCAGGGACAGCATGAGACAAATGCTTTTAACGTGAAAGAAGGGATATTTAGGTGAGATATTAGGAAGAAATTTTTTACTGTGAGGGTGGTGAGGCCCTGGCACAGGTTGCCCAGGGAAGACTTGGATGCCTCATTCCTGGAGGCGTTCAAGGCCAGGTTGGATGAGGCTTTGAGCAGCCTGATCCACTGTGAGGTGTCCCTGCCCATGACAGGAGGTTGCAACTGGATGGGCTTTAAGGTCCCTTCCAACTCAAACTATTTTATGATTCTGTGATTGTTTCATAGAGAGAAGCAGAAGAGCACAAAGAGGCAGGTTTGCTATTGATGAAACCAATACCTGTGAGGATGTCAACTGCAGTTCTAGCTGGACAAGTTATTTTCTGTATCTTTATGTGCAGCAGAGAATAGGTCAAAAGTATAACCAAACACAGAGCAGACAGGTCCCAGAGGAGCAATTCTTAACAGCTTCCTGGATCACATCTCACATCCATTTCAAGCTGGGTGCTGCAGGACATTGCCTGCAGAACAGAGCAGGGATCACACACAGCTATGGTAAAAGAGAACCCATAAGTGCACAAATCTGCTACCACCATAAACCAGGACTGGTTTTTAAGAATGACACCCTTCCCCAGCACGAGGAATGCTACAACCTGAGCCAGGATGAGCAGCAATACCACTGCACATCAGGAACCAACCTCAGAGACAATGCTTGGTTATTTCTCTCAGCAGGCACAAAAAGCACAAAGCAAAGATGACAATGCCATGATTACACACAAGTACTGTTTATTTTCTGGGTTTTTTTGGAATATACCCTGGCTGTTCCAAGGGGAGCCCTCAGGAGGGAGAAATCAAAACAGGAATCTGTTGTACAAAATACAGGTTTGACATGAGCCAGGCAATTCTTACATACAGATAGTTATTGATTTGTTTTAAGAATTCTTATCCCACCTGAAGCGTGGTTGAATGATCACTAAAGAAACACAAATACAAAAATCTCCACAACAAACTGCAAAAATTAGGCAGCACTTTTGTAACACTGAAAACTCTGCTGCTGGCACTCATTACAAAGTAGCAGTAAACGTGTCTGAAGGTTTTTCAGCATGCAGAGCAACAACAACTGATGTTTTTGATGTGGAAGTCAACCGTTGAACAACAATTTCAGGTAAAGTGTTAAATTAAATCTAATCAGGAAAGGAGTTCTACAATGATCAATGTTACTTTAGCTCCTGCACTGATCTTCAAGAGAAGTCACGGATGCCCCATCCCTGGAGGTGTTCAAGGTCATGTTGGATGGGGCTTTTGAGCAACTTGATCCAGTGGAAGGTGTCCCTGCCCACAGCAGGAGGGCTGGAATTAGATGGGCTTTAAGGTCCCTTCCAACCCAAACCATTCTATTATTCTATTAATTTCAATCTTTACTTGGAGAGCACATTAGGATGCCCACTATAGAAATAATATTAATTTTCATCTCCTCAAGTAGGGACATTTGGAAAAAAATTGATTAATCTTCAAGTATTTGTAGTGAGACATTGGTAAATAAGTCCATCTCTTTAAGACCCCAGGATGCTGAATTGGCAGGACTCTAAATTCCAAACTTCCTTTTTGCTCAGTAAGGGCTTGGGAGCTGGCCTGCGAGTAATGGAGACATCATTGATGTTTCTATCCAGAACAGAAGTGCTTCTGTCCTCACCTACCATGTATAATGCTGAAAGCACATCGGCTGATGCCAATTAAAGTGTTTCATATCCTTCACAAATAATCCTCGAGGTCCATAAACCTGGCCTGCTTCTCTCTAAAGGAGATGCCTATGGAGCCTCAAAACTGGCAAGCGTGGATCTCACAGCCTCCATGGATTACAGCTGTTGGAGCACCGACCACCAGATCCATACCAAAGTAATACTTTGTGCAGTATAAGAAATCATAAACCACAAGCCCATATTGTCTCTCAGGCAAACAAGGTGCTCAAGCATTTAACATTTGCCCTAGTAGCTCAATCAGAGCGTTTCATCCTCATTAGGAGGACTGCAAGGGTAGGACACACAGCACTTTGACTATATTACACGTAACAAGTGATTTAAGATCTCCAAATCAGCACAGTCGTCGCATGTGGCAAAGCTAAGGTGTCTCCATATTTCAAAAAGACAACTTCCTATAAGAACAGACATGATGGGCACAGCAAAAGGGTCTCCCTACTTGTGGCATTGACCTTCAGCGAGGAGCAGCAGTGGGCACTTAGTAAAAATCAAGCCTGCAGGGCACAGATCACTCAGTGCTCTCCCTGATCTATACCTTTCACTCAGGCTGACCCCCCCCTAATGATCACTCCCATTGCTCGGTTACATCTTTGCTCAGCAGGATGTAACTGATAGTAAGGCAAAGCTGAGGTGAAGGGGAAGGTGACAGGAGGGACAGAGAGAGGACAGGACAGCTCCACAGCGTCTCATCTTTCTCTACACAAGGGACACAAAAGAGGATTTTAAACAAGCTTATTCCCATAAAAACTGTTATATTAAGAAACAAACTGCTTGCAAACATGGGAATAAACCATGAACGTTTGCCACAATGCCAAGGCAGGTTTTGTTTCGCAGCCCTCCTTCCTGCAACACTGTTTACAATGGACACTCCACACCCAGCTTAGCATAGTCCATCTGAAACGTGAGCAGCCTTCAAACAAAGAATGGAAAGAGGAGAATGAGGGAAAACAAATCAAAGGCTACCAACGAATTTTCATCGCTTACTCTGTTTTGTTCAGCTGGGGAAAGGCAACCTTTCCAAGCTGGATAAAAAGAGTGTTCTTACTCTGCTCTTTCACTGCGGAAAATGCTCTAAATTTGGAAACAGAAGTTCCTTCTCTTTCTGTCCTTCTCCCCCTCTCCATATTTTAAGTTATTAAGTAGCAGTATTTCTAACTCTTTCACACGAAAGATAACAGACATGCTGTAACCCCTGTGCCTATCCCTCCTGCACCGCAGCCAACAAGTAATAATAGAGCTCCAGCAGAGGTGTGAATTGCTTCCATTCATTCTCACAGAGCATTAACTCCATGGGCTGGTATTCTTCATTCCAAAGTCTGCCTATTAAGATAGTTAATAGCCAGGCTAATTAGGATAATACTCAGGGATTAAAGACAATAATGTGGTGATGTCCGTAGCAATGCAGGAATCAGCTGTAAAATTAACACTGTTTTTCAGGCATTTTCTCAGTCACTGTTTTTAAGGTGATGCACACAAACCCAACCGCCTGTGCACGAACAAAGCATTACAGTGCATGGTAAGACTTGGTTTCTTTAGGGAAGGAGGAAAGGGCAACAGTTTGGCAAAACTTTCTGCACCCTCACAGATAATCTGTCTTCAGTGTTGTGTGCTGCTGGTTAGAGTTTAATATAAAGTGACTGCAGTGATTACTAGAATTAGTCAGTAGAATGAAACCAAAGCGTATGATAAATGGGAAATAATTTCTATAGAAGTTATAAAAAATATTCCTCCTAAATTCTAGTGCCTGAAAAAACCCTACAGTTCATTCATATGAATGTAAGGCCTCCATTTTTCCTAAAAAGTTTCGATTTAATCAGATAGAAAATAATTTCCTGATGTACAGCTCTTACTGCTTTCTCCAGGTACACTTTTAGAAGGCAAACAGTTTTTTCACACTACTGCCTGAGATAACCTGAGTGGCTGAATCCCTGTGGCCTGTTAGAGGGTGGCCACAGGCAGGAAGGCAGCAGCTACACTGTTTATCAAGAGTTAAAAATCCTGGGAGAACTGCAAGAACAAAGGCGAGAAGGGGAGCTTCCACCATTAACAGTTACTCAGTGCTGAGTCAGTCTGATCGATCCCCTGATCAAAGTTAGAGGTATCCCCTATGTGCACAAACATGTCTTAATCTGCTGAAGGTGAAGCAAAACCACTGGGTAAAGCTTGAACTTTTGAGGAAAAATGTGTTATCTAATGGCTGCTGCTGCTCAAAAATGCAGTCCCACTCCCACCACCCCCTCACTTTTCTTGTTCTCTAAGTGAACTCGCTCAGTTCATTTTTTTGGAAGGCGATTTGTCTCATCTCCTGGTCACAGTGGTTTTCTGCCAGTTAAACACATTGACCACTGCCAGTGCCACAGAAGCCGTTGTGAACTTCTAGCCAAGTGTGGACAAGCTATTTCTGGTACTGACAGACTCTTAGATGGCTCCCTTTGTGTCATGAAACCTCTGCTAGAAACTTCACGGCAAAAACAACTGCAGTCTTTTCCAGAAGACAGTATCCAGAAGTACCAATCTCTGTAGAGCAGGAATCCTACCACAACTTGGGAGTCAGTTCCCAGGCAACACTACCCAAGTCTATTTCTAGATTAAACTCATAGGCAAAATAATATTCCCCGGGAAAAAAAGATTCCTGAAGCAGTACCAAGCTGCACCACCTGGGTGCCTTCAGGCCATCTATCAAAACTGAAAATTACCTTATGGATCCTCAGAGAACAGAGCAACCTGTCGGCAGAGAAGTCTGGGAAATTCGAGTTTGTCAGCTCAGGAACAGAGAAGGCGATTCCAACTCTGCTATCTGCTGTTCCCCCCTGATAGACAGGTGAGGATCAGGCACATTCAATCAGGGTTTTGTTAACGCTGGCACAACAGTGTTTTCCAATTCCAATGTGACCTAATTAAGAAGATCTACTATTAAAATGTTAGAAATGCCAGGCTCTGGGCATCCTCTCTATCTCAACTGATAAAACATAGGCCAACGTATTAACAGAAGTGTCTCAGCAGCACTTTATAGCAATACTCAGCTAATTTGCTAACCAAGCACTTTATGGACAGAAAAATTTATTTAAATGTCACTAACTAGCTGCTTTCATATTACAAAAATTTATTACTTTGCTATGTTTCACTTGGGTCTTATTCCATTTCTCAGATGCAAAAGTGCTAAGCTAAATTAAAAGAAACACTGCATCTGGAAATAGTGAAGAAATTCCCCACTCTAAATCTGGCCATTTGAGGCAGAGGTCTAATTTCTTAGCTTTACACAAGCCATTTCTGTGGAGACTTAACTTCCTTAGGCAGAAAGTCTTTGAAGAGAATAAGCTATTTTAAAGATATCAGATCCCATGTGATAAAAAACAAATTTTAAAATCCTTACCACAATATCAGCCACTCCTTTCATTCTGCTAATACAAGGAAGTTTTACTGTGGGCACTTGATGTAATATTTAACAGAGCCCAGTTGGTGTTGAAAATTGCATTCATATTTTGTTTAGGCAAGAAAAAAAAGGAATTATAAAAGGGTACATGGAATTTTAGAGATCTAAGATAAAATTAGGGTTCCATAAATATAAAATTTCCTTTGTCTTCAGCAGAGGTGGAATTTCATCTTTCAAACCTGAACTTTCTTGGACACAAACCAGTACATAAAATACAGACACTCTATTTCAAATATGAAAGACTTGTAAAATTGGGAATAAGAGAGAAAAGGAAAAAAAGTCTGTCACTGGGAGGAACACTGAGGTACATGGAATAATATTCAAAAGCAGTTACTAATTGAAAAATGTCTTATTAACCACAAAATGGAAATACTTCCTAATGCTACTAAAAAGCTATTGTGCTAGATGGGCAAAGCCTTCTAATTTAAAAATTACTTCAGTATGATTCAAGTACAATGAGATATAAAAACTGTATTTAAAAAACAATTAACAAATACTATCATGATGTGCCCATTAAACTGGGCTAAGGCAGTTGGTTTCTGGATCCACACTAGGATAAATTAGGGTAAACATCTGGAAGCAGAAAGTTCTTAACATGAACTGGCTGAAATTTTGGAAATTATTGAAGCAATAGAAGTCTTTCATGGTTTAGGATAATGTGTGCATTATCCCAAATGCATCTATCTGAACATGCACATCATGATTGAGGTAAAATCTATCCTTCTCACTCTCTTTAAAGGAGAAGTTATTGTAAGGTTCTGCTTTTTATCACCATGTGCACTGAACCATTTTTGCATTGTAGAAATTCTCAAGAGACCTTTCTACCTGTCGTGATTACATCATTAAAAATTAATGCTTTAGAATGGTGAAGACTAATTGTCCAATAACTGAAGAGAATGACTCAAGATTAAAGAAGGAGCATCACTAACACAGTGAAAAAGAGCATTATTTCTCTCATGAACCGCTTTGGTCAGTGTTTTCTTTAGGATATCCAGATTCACTTCCACAGTGTTGACACATCTCTGGTCCTTGCTGTCCTTCTCAAGCTCAGTTCAGCCAGCGATTAGAGGCTGTTATTGATCAATCCAACTCAAAATGATTAGAACTAAACTGAGAAGGCCAACACAAATGCCAAAAATAACCAATGCACACGCCTGTGAAGACAGAAAAGCAAAAATGAATATGTTACTGAAGGAAGCATTTTACAACCAATGATGAAAAAAACTATAAAGACAGGTTTAAATAGTGTCTTTTAAATGAATCTTTAATGTTTCAAATTAGTCAATCTTCAAACACAAGGTATCTGCTTAGAAGGTAACTAAACTAAACCTGCTCTGGGACACTTTCCCTGGGAACTCTCAGAGCAGTCTGGTTTGCTTGCTCGCATTATCTATCTGCAAACAAACAAGCAAGAAAACCTTTACCCTTTACAACTCTGAATGAATTATGAAACTGAATTAGTATTTTAGGTAAAACATAATTAAAGTTGCAATGGATTCTTTACACTTTTTTATTGCCAGATGTTAATAAAACTACAGTTCAAGAGACAGAAGCTTGCTGATTTATAACAAGGCCCCAAATCTGCTGGAACTAGTCAAGACTTTAAATGGTCACAGAGCATCTTTACCAGATTTTCTTTCAAATTCCCTATTTTGTCAATAGAAGAGCAGCTCTATGAATCCTAAGAATGGCAGAAGGGCTACGAATAAACAGTTTGTCATCATTTCAGCCACTGTCATGAAGTTGCTCTGCTGAGCAGTAGTTAAAATTAAGACAAACATTTACAGTGCAAAAAGGAGGCTGCTACACACAAATTCCAACTAGAACTTAACCTACTACACCAAAAGAGAAACCATAAAGAGAAGGGAAAAAAGGAAGGGGGGGGGAAATAAAGATTTTTCAAGAAGGCTTACATAGAAAAAGCATAAACACTGTTTCACTTAAATGCAGTTTGGCTTTGTCTCAGCTGTCCAGACAACATCAGAATAATGCATAAAAACTGAGGAGAAACTGGATTAAAAGACAACATCTGAAAACTATAGGGAAAAGCACATATTCAGATCAACAGTCAGGCATACAGACATCCTGCTAGTCAAAAATCTCCAGTAAAGAAGGAGTTTCAGAAAGACTAGAGCTATCAGGAAGAATAAAGGAAAATGCTCACAAGTTATGTGAACTGCAATGAAAACAAGATCTTTCCCCCTTGGATTACATGCTCAATAGTCTATCAAGATGCATCTAAAATGAGTCTGTTTAAATATAATTAGCACGCAAGAAAAAAAACATACCCCAAGTTTCTGTGGTGATAAAAAGTCCTCTCTGCTAAGTTTAAGATAAAACAGCCCAGGATATACAAAAAGCAAACACGTTGATGTGGTTGAACCTTTAAAAAACAGAAAGGAAGATTTTACTTCAAGCAAGACTGAAGTATGTTAGCTTATTATAACACTGATTTTTTTTAAGAAAGCTTGAAGAAAAAAACCCAACATCCACAACAACTTACCGACTACTCCAAATACATTTTTAATGTCTGGCACGTACATGGCAAACAGAACAACAATGGTATTCAGTGTTAAAGTGACAAGGATATGGCAAATCCACGACACAGGAAGATGAGAGAAAAATACCATCAACACAGCTTTCCTTGCCTACATAACAAGAAAAGAAATATTGCATAGGTAAATACATACATATATTTTAATCATACGTCAGTTTCACAAAGGTAAGAACTACACTACTCCAGATTTAAAAATCAAAATGCAAAAAATTTAGTAATAGTGAAATATTTTGTCTTTCTGTAGTATAGAGTTTACTTATCACGTAGCTATTAAAAGAATTACTCCTTTTTTGCAGGGACAAAAGAAGGCCTGGGGAATAATGCTTCGCTTCTTTGAGCATGCCTGGTAGCAAAAGTCAGCATGTTGCCAACTGATAAGTAATATGTACACCACTTCTATATACATAGTTTTGCATGCACAGATTTTTTTGGTCTTAACAGAATGAATTTTCAGTTCTAGCATGGTATTGGAAAACTAAAGGAGGGGGTTTTGGGTGAAATAGGTCAATATGTGGTTTTAATTTACAATTAAATTGAGTTTTCAAGTACAAGTGTGTTTGTGTGTGGGTGCGTGCATGTGGAAAGGAAAAAGCAAGTCAGCAAAATTCAATTTAAGAGGGAAAAAATCAAACTAAATAAACTTCAGAAGTACTGAATTTTCTAAATTGAAAACAATACTGTGGGTGAGTTTTAATCTGCAATCTGTCTAAAGAGCACAAATTAGCTTAGTGGTTAGTTATTATTTTGGAGCTCTCATGGAACATATGCAAATAAGTGGTCTTTGATCAATCACTTGACAAGTGAATAAGATACACAAGACTAGACGTGACTCAAATATTGCAGTCTGCAAAGCATTAGCGTTACCATTGTTTGTGCCAGCTTCAAAATGTTTAGGAGTACTTACTGGGAAATGGATCAGTGGGACTGTCAAAAGGACAGCAAGCAGTATGGTGACTTTAACAGTCATGATGACGGTATCATGAGGCAGGTACCTGCTATAACCTTGCAGCAGTTCAGAGTCCACTTGGTCTGAAAATCAGAAAAATGAATTTCTTCGTTAATAAATTTCATAACAATGACAATTGGCAGTGCATATTAAGCTGACATTCAAATCGATCAGTTTGCTTGTGACTGAAGCAGAGGGGAGGGGTTTACACACACATCCCATTGGCATTACTGACAGAGCAGGATACATAACCTAGAGAAAACTGAAACAACTTGAAGAGGCAAGTCCTTGCAGAGCCTCTGCTGGAGCCAAAGCTACCTAAGAGAAGATACAAATATGGATCAGAAAGGATTAAAAAGACAGATGACCTGACATGAAGCCAAGGACACAGTACTGTAAAACTTAACAGAAAACACCAGATTATTTTGGTTTTGCCAGAAACTAAAACCAAATTAATTTTGTTAAATTGACTGAACTGCATTTCCCTTTTTTTTTCCTCCAAAATAACTTACATGATACACAAAGTAAAATTCATTATTTGAAAGAAAAGCTGCAATTCTAATTTAAAGGAAGAAATGTTCAAAACTACACTACCATATGTGCTTTTGCTGGCTGTGGTTTGCAATATATTGCTGGATGACACGGAGAAGGATAACTAGCATCAGTTACACTTCTAAGAGACGTTTCTTTTGACAATTGACACTGATTTTTCCTATGCCAAATGAGTAGCCAGCTGCAACCCAAGGACACCTGAAGGCTGCCAGTTCATATCCTTACAGCATCCAGAAAATAATTGAGGACTGCAATGGCAGTTCAGCCAACCAGGCCAAACACTTTCAAGTGACAGCTCTATGCCACGTGTATATTTAGCTTTGCAAAACTGCCTGTTGTGAAATCACTACAGTATCACATGCCATGGATACACTACCATAAGCATCACTATTGTACCTTTACTATACTGTACCAGATTCATACTCTTCAAGGCACAAGTGAGGCAAAAGGTGATGAATTGGTGATAAATCTTTGACTTCATCCCTTTTAAGGCGAAAATTGTCACTAAGTCAACAGCAAAAGTCCAAGCCTTGAAAATGGTCTGCTACCCTGACTTTTTTTATTCTGCCATAACATGACTGTATGCTCCTTTTGAACTTCAGATTGGACCAAAGTCCAGTCGCCAGATGAAGTTTCAAATTCACAGAAAACAGAATAAACCATCTGAACCACAGAAAGATGAAGCACGGCTCATTTCAAAGAGGGATCTCTTTTTTTATTTTAAATTTCAATTAAAATGTTTTACATTTCTCAGATTGGTGGTTTAGGAACAGAGAACAGATTCCCTTTCTTTAAAGAACAGGGAACAGATTCTCTTTCTTTACAGAAATAAGCTAATTAAACAAGACAACCAAAAAGTGAATAAAAAGGAGTAGCAGTTTGCAATGGAAGGGGGAGGTGCATCTCATAGATATCCACCCTTGGTTCCAGTGCTTTAAGCTCTTGGGTCTAACTAAGAGTCACTAAAAGAAATCAGGCTGTGGGAACCCAGAAATGTTCCCAATGAGACAGACTTTAGACTGTCGTCAAGACAGGGTCTTGTCCCATAAAAATAATGACAGTGAAGGTAACTGGAACTGGGATGATCTGGGATCACTGTTGTTTCTCTTGTTTTCCCTTGCTGCGATCTCATGTGGAGACAGACAGTTATACTTCACTGCTTGCTCAATCTCTCAGACTCTCCAAGGAGCACTCAAAATGATGTTTTCCTATAAACTATTTGCTAATTAGAGACTTATTCGCTCGGATATCACAGGGTTAAGTGATAAATGTCCCTAGAAGGCATAGCCTTAGAAGAGAGCCTTCAAACTTGTTGGACAAGCAGACTATTATCAGATGTCAAAATTTCTCATAGATCATAGTTGAATGCCTTCCCAGCTTTTAATGAAAGTTATACAGCCCAACATATAGTGGCAATCAGCAGTCTAATTACACAGCATCAGAGAGCATCAGCAGACCATCAGCTACAGCTTAGGGACCAATATCTTGTCTATATAAGCATTTTAGGGCACAAATTCTGCAAAGTTTAGCTAATTACACATTGAGAAGTCAGTGAGAATTTAATACTTTGCAGTGTTAGTTTTCTTTACAGGAACAAGATTTCTGAGGATTCAAGTGTATCAATCCACAAACAAGCCTGAGGTACTCCAGACAGAATGCACTTATAATTTACTGTTAGCCTTCATTCTAAAGAACACTTCAAGAATATACTTACCATAAAATGTCAGGTACCCAAACAGAGCAGACAGAAAGTAAATTATGAAACTCAGAGCGATTCCTGTGACAGTTACTTTCTGCATTCTACGTTTAGATGGACTAAAATGAAAAAAAAAACCCAGAAAATTAGTGTTGCTTAATCTGTATTGTGGATATTAAATACAATGCAATCTGCACTAAAAAAATTGCAGCTTGCTTTTCATAAGAAAACATCCTCTTCATTTACGGCCACAGAGTATTTGCTGAGGTCTGTGCTGTCAGTAACACTTAAAGTTTTTTAAAGTATTTTTAATCTGGTAATTAAAGGGCACTTTTCATGCAGAAAACTAACACTGCCCCAGTCTTATAGGGAATTTAGACACACCAGCATATTTCTTAAATAAAAACGTTGATTTATACAGGATGATACATACTCAGAGCCAGGAACAGAATCTGGGCCAAAAACCTCACTGAATCTGATGTGGCCAAATGCAGATTCAGTCACAGCAATAAAAATTAACTAGTAAGTACCTTAGCAAATGACCTTTTTTCTCCAGATTGTCCAGGCCAGGACAATGTACTGACATTGATGATGGAACCGTATTTGCTACTTTTCTCTCCTGTAAGAGAGGAAAAGCCAGCACAGACTAAAACTGTACATTTCCCAAAAACATGAAAGCTACTTCATTTGCCTTGTTTGATGGCAAGTATACGAAAATAAAAATTATTTAAGATTTATTTAAGGGGAGTATTACAGAAATACTATAATTATATTTTAATATTGCATCTGTTTTCATATATTACCTTTGGAGCTCACAGTAGATGGGTAAGACTGAAGTATGGCAGAGAAAAGAGAAGGCCATAGTTGGTATTGCATAAGCACTCTAAAATAGAAGAGAAACATCTCATAGGTTGTTTGTTACTACAGATAGTTGGAAAAATTTAGTTGCAGTTTCACTGTTGGAAATCAGTGGAAATCTTCCCACATTAATGCTGAGATAAATCTCCACAACACAGAACATTTTGCTGAAAGTGGACCTTCAAGCAGTGGTCACAGTTTACTATTTCATGACCAGGAGAGGTCACACCGTCTCTAAGCCAACAACTGAAAGATTTTTTCTTGGCTGAATGGAGGCCAAGTACTTATGTGAAAAAGGTAGGATTTGCCCCAGTCAGCATTCATGAAATTTTCCAATACATTTTCTGAATTCTGATACCCATAACTACCTATCAAATTACTGACTCCTTCATCCTAACTTCACTGCTGTCTTCTTATTTATTCACAACAAAAATTTGGATACAGCATGCAGAAAAGATAACATGCTTTGGCATCTATTTAAGGCAGTTATATAATTCAAATTGCAACCACACAGTTAGTGGTATATTATTCCAAAAACTTGGAATAGAAGAGATGAATCATCGAGCATAGCTCACTTGAGCTGCCAACTGGAATAAGCTGAACTATTACAAACACTTTTGTGCTGACATAATCAGGTCCCTCCTGGTAAAAATATGCCACTTTCTATTGATAAAATTAAAACTAAAAAAGAAGTAGAGATGAGTCCCAAGATTCTTCAAAGAACAAAAGGCCAGGTAAAAGGTCAGAATCTCATGATAGATGTTTCTGGTCAAAACAAAACTTCTTTTTTCTTCTACAGATAACATTCCTCCAACATTTGCACTGCCCAAGGTTTTTTCTTTTTCTCTTTTTCTTGTGAGGGTGGGGTGGATTTTAGGTTTTTTTTTTTTGGACAAATGCAACTATGTGTACCTCCTAAATTTCACTGCACTACAGGCCTATCCCAGATTTATTCTTTCCTTTTTCCCTTCCTCTTCACCCCACAGAAACTAGAGTTCTACATGATGCTTCCTCTCCTGCAAGCCTCGATGGGTGGTGACATGATTTAAATGCCAAGTTAATTAACAAATAACAGAACTGGCATCCAACAAAATGCACAAGATTGCATCAGGCCTGAAGAATCAACTTCAGCTAAAAAAAAAAACCACCCTAAGGTTAGGTCCAGGCAGTTTCAGGAAATCTGCTCTACCTTGCAAAGAACTAAAAAGGTGCATACAGTAAAGTAGCACTGATTCCACCTGAAGGCATATTAAGATGGCTTGATCCGACTGCATCATAAGGCTGATATCTGCTGCCTCTGTCACACTTTTATATTTGGTCATGTTGCAAATTGTTTTCATAAATGCTAACTTGGACAGCCAGCCTTCAAATAAAAAAGAAGGACTGAGACTGGGTAACGCTTGGCAGCAGGTATAGGAAATACTGCAGCAGCCTATAACTAGTTTTACTGAAGAATAGCTCACCCTCAGTAGAGTTAAAATTCAATTTCTTTAAAAGTACCACCCCTCCTTTAAGTTCACATATTGTTAATATAGATTACCTCTTTGGAAAGATGAAAGAGCTTTGCTTTACAGTCCCCAGTAGAATTTGAAACCTGGAAGACAGACATGCAAATAAATGGCATAATGAAAGAATAAGCTCAAACCACAGACATGAAACTTCAGTTTCTGTGATGATTAAGAAAAGAAGGAATTTAAATTACAAGTAATTCTGAAAGTGTTAATGTAAAAAAAGCATTACAGTTACTAATAAAATTAGAAGAACTTCAAAACAGCATGTGCTTTACCTGTAAAGTCTCTATGGCGCTACTTAGAGGTAGAGGACAAGGGATTGACCATTTCTTTATCATAACCTGCAAAGACAGCATATTTAATGTATGAACGGTACCATCAAAATCAGTTTAAATTTAGTAATACATAGCTAAATATCAGACTGTTTGTATACAAAGCAGGGAGCAACACCCATAGTAAATTAAGAGGCCTGACTGGTAGTTTGGCCACAAGAAAGAGACTTGACAGCAGAACTTGTCAGTGCCATTCTGTCCAGCTGCTCGCTGCACACAGCTGGCAGCCTTATGGCGTGCCTGTCTGGAGGTGGTGTACCAAAATGAGCTCTGACATTAACTGAAATACAACCAGCACTCCATGGCCATTCTCTGTGCTCCTCGCTAACCGCCTCCCATACAGAATAGCTGCTGTGTTAGCTATCCCAGGCTCTTGCCCTAAGCAGACAAGCCCTTAACAGAGATAGAGCAGAGCCTAAGGCTAATCTTAAAAGGCAGAAACATATGGTTTGGACTAGAAAGCAAAGGAAAAACAATAAATGCAATTATTGTCCCAGAATGTCACTGGGGTTTTAGCTACACCCTGCTGCTTTAGGGAATACCAAGGAACAGAGCTGAAAATCAAAGGGAAATTAAAATAAGAAATGTTACCTCCTTTTTCAGGAGTCTACTTTAAAATGATAGTTCATTGCTCTCCTCTCCCTAATTAATTTCCTATTGTAGTTGTCTGGCTTTAGAGGTTGTAATTCTTTTGAAGCCTAGAGCAAATAATTAAAACTTAATTAAAGACTTAGATTCACAAGAAGAGTAACATGGAAGAGAGCGCTTCTCCTGACTCAAAAAACTACTTCTTGCTTGCAGCCAAGTGGTGTTTCCCAGAGGATAAGGATTAGATGCTTCCTCTTGTCACCAGTGCCAGGAGAAGCAAACAAATGCTACCTCTGGACAAAATGTGGGGAAAGGAAACTGCGGGCACGAGGCATGCTGAGCCCGTTATGGCAACAACACATCTTAAACTGCATGACTAAGAACAACTCACAACGGCTCAAGGTATGGAAGGTGGTAGTAGCATGCTCATCAGCAGTCTGCAAACTCTGTAAAAACAAGGATTATCAATGGAAATCCTTCAGGCAAGTTTCTGGCACTAAACTGGCACTACTTTATACCAGGGAGATCTGTTCATCCTTGCTTACTGATCGGCTGAACTGCCTCCCTCTCTGCAATGCAAACTGCAACCTCATCTGAGGAAGGGTGTCAGAAGGGACAAGAAGATCCTCATAGCACATCTAGAAGTCCTATCAAAGAGCATGTAAGGGAGAGAATGCAAAGGACCAAAGACCAAAATGTGACTTGTGCCTGTTTGTGCCTGTACATGTACATATACACCACTCTGTCACATGGGTCACCCCTGCTCCATGTCCTCCTCACACATGAAGCAGCGAGGAGCTACGAGCCGAGATGCAGATGCAGACTGTACCATCTCCCCAGGAAGCCCAAGCCTCTTGGCCAGCTGAAGACACTTATGAGGCTGAGCAAGAAGGCAAAATATTTTTTTGAAGGATATCTCTGTGTATTTAAAAGGCAACCAGGTAGGGGAAATAAAGGAGTGGCTTTGACAGCTCCAGAGCAGAAGGCTTTGTGGGAGCTCTGGTTAAGGAATAGGCTTCCTGAGCAATGAAAAGGGACATGAAGCTCAAGGGCAAGCTTTGGAGAAAGTATGGTGTGCCTTACAGTGGTGGGGACAGGGCTTCCTGCAAGCTACACAGCAAAGACATGCACAACTGCAGAGGGAGGACAAAACAAGTCAAACCTAAAACACCAGAGGACATTCTTCTACAATGAAATTAATACAGATTAAGAACAGAATGGAATGGAAATAAAAGGAGATAAAATAAAGTGCACTAGGTGCATTTAAAACCTGTAATTATATTTGCCCACATGCTTAATTATTCAAATCTGTTCGGGTTTCCAATTGTAGTCTACTCCATATATCCAATAAGGTCCCCAATTTGAAGGGATTTTTAAGTTGGCAGCCCAGGCCCCGCTAGCTGAGCAGCCATGCAGGCAGCACATTCTTCCTCTGGAACTTTAAGCCAATTTCATATAAACATTGTCTTTTGAGTATAACAGACATTTCAAGTGAAAAAACCCTAACACCTAAAAAGAGATTCTAGTGGAAATAGGGTATTTTAATCCCACACCAAAAACTTTGCTAAAAAATAAAGTTAGAGGCTCAAAATGTTCTAATATTCTCAGTGATGTTGCTTTTTCATATCCTGCAAAGGGAAAACAGGAATCCCTTTAATCCAGCACTCAGCAAAGAGGAGGTCTTTGTGCTTAACATCACTCATTATATATGGCAGGTTCCCAATCTGCATCACATTTTGTTCTGGGAACATAAACAAGAGCTTTAGGAAGATATCATCAGGAATCATTAACACCTTCATCAAACAAGCTACCAATAGGGCTTTCTCCACAAAAAAAAGAAGTCTGTCTTTACTCTTCACTAATATTCAACGCAGCAAGAGGGGAGGCAATAAGAATAAAAAAAAAAATTAACGATCACATTCAATTTCTTTTTTGCTTCGGATTCAAGTCAGGGAAGTATTGAACAATCAGAAACAAAAGTGCTGAGGACCTCACAGACTCTGGTTTTGAATTAACAGCTGCATAGATTTCCTTTTTGTCCCAGATCAGCTCATCTCAGTGTTTTCACTTCTTTTCCAAGTGTATATATAACCAGTGTATTAACTTTGAAGGAAACACAGAGCGATGTGTGACCTGCCCAAACCCCACAGCAGAGCCCCGAAACAAAAAGCACTCTCCAGCCCTTTGCTCAGTGCACCCACCAGACCACGCTGACCAAGACATATGCTGTCTATTGTAACTATCATTCCTGCAGGCTGCACTAAAACTGGGGCCTGCTGGCCAAAAGCTGAACAGATGGTATGCACTTGAAAACGCACAGAATTATTATTATATGCAAAACATAATTGTATTACTTCCATATGACTAACACAAGTTTTCTTCTGGAACAAATTAAAATATATCTGCCATACAGAAATTAACATTGTGCAAACTAAAACACCATTTCAACAGCACAGATCACCCACTTCAAAACAATTAGATATGAAAACTAAACCACAGTCAATGCCTTTGAGTTTCAGCGCCTAAAGAAGTCAGAGAAAATATTCTGTGAAGAGTTTTAGTTTTATTTAAAAACCTGTAATGGCTTTCACAAATTTTGAACTCAGATTTACTGTGGCTGCTTCTTTGCCATTTAATAAGCAAGATATGCAAATAAATTTAACCATTTCATAAGAAATACAGTAGACTGTGTACTCCTTCATTAAGCATGTTCGACTGACTCTTTTGATATAGAGAATCAAAACTAAACCCTACCTTAAATCATCCCAACTTGACATGTGTGCACGCAAGTCTTGCTTAAACAATTTCCTTTTCTGAGCCCAAAAGTATTTTCAAATGCATCCACCCATTACACTACATTTCTTCAGAGATGCACACATTTCCCATGGAAACTCAGGAGCTAAACTTCTTTTAAAACCCTTGCAACAGTCAAAGACCTATATCAGCATTATAGTTATGCCTTTTTTTTCTTTCTTTTTTTTAAGATAAATTTTAGGAGAGAGGTCAAAAGTTAAGGTAATTTATAAATATCACAAATGAATTGCCATTAGCTCTGGAGAGGCTGAAGCTGCTCCTCAATGCTCAGCTTAAGAAGAATACTTCCCGAGGTCCTACAAACATTGCAACTCTCCAGGGATACCCTAGGGAGATGTTTTGACAGCTTTGAAGTTTAGTTTTATCACATGGTTTAGTTCCTAATGGATTGCCTTGGTCTCCTGGATGGCATGTTTGTTCAACTTGCCTTCAACTCTGTTTATCCCTTTGTAAAACAGGTATTAAATGCAAGTCAATGCAAGCCAGAATGACAGGGGAGAGGGGAAACGTTCCTGTTTCTATACCTAGATGACGGAGTGCGAGTTGCTTGCTTGTCCTACATATTACACATGTGCATTAACATACTTTTTCCATGTAAAAGCAATACAACTTAAAGGCACATTTTCCCTCTTAGATCTGCCTAGCAGGACTCACTTTTGATATTTGGAAACATTTACCTCACAGGGGCCTTGAGAGGGTGAACATCAGGGTCAAAAACTCCCATATGGCTCAGAGAAAAGAACTTTTCCTTTCAGCAGGAAAGAAGAATAAGGTCATTGATGTATTACTGAATCTTGTAAACTGCCTTAATGAAGTTCTAGTTTTCTTTGCCTTTTTTTTTGAACTCTGTCACTCCATTATACATGTAAATTTAATTTATTTGGAGTTTATTAAATTTTCTTCTGCACTAGTTGCAGTAAGTAACAGTTAGAAGCTAAGAAAACAGAATTCCATTCCATTAGTAGTAGGGAAACAAAAGTATTCGTGCCAGCTCCCTTTGCTGCACTGTCAGCAAAACAAAAATATTGTTACATTTACCGGTCCAAAATATAATTATTTTAAATCTTTTCTCATGCTTCAAAGTTCATCTACATTTCCATCCCTCAGCAAAACAAATGTGATCTCTCCAAGCAAGCATATACTGAACTTAAGGAAAACTCTAAATGCCACATAAGAAGTTAAGGGGGGAAGGGAAGATAACTCGTTTCCAAACAGGCTTATGAAAACATTCAAACAATAAGAAAAAAAATAGATAAGCTGTGCACAGATTTTTAACTTACCACAAGAGCAAAGTACACCATAAAGAAAAATGATAAACTACTTGTGTAGCCAAGAAAGCCTGTAAAATAACAGTAAAAATAAAAGAGAATTTATAAGGAAAGTGATCCTAATGTACAGCTAAAGCTTTACATTTTAGGCATGTTTCCTATTACAGTGCTTGGTATCTGGGGCTTAGGACTCAGAATAACAACATTCCAACTGCCTGTCACAGATCATTTATGTAGTTTTGTAGGGCAGAATTAGAACTGGCTTACCACTAATGGCATGCTGTAAGTAAATGCAGCTCTTTAATGTTCTGCTGTAAAGATTTTATTTTAGTATTGCAGACAAAATACTACTGCAACCCAAGTAATAGGTTAACTAGGCAGGGCTGGAAGGCAGAACACACTGCAACAACTTAAGTAATTCCCACCACCACCAGCCCCCTGCCAGTTAAAATAAATAAATAACCCATTAAGGTTTTAAAGTCTTCAATTGTAATTGCTACTAAAGTAGAATAATATTCGCTTCTCTCCTTTAATTACTTACCAATTTTAGGAAGAAGTGCAAGAGGAAAAACAATGCAGACTGAAGTAATCAGTAGCAGCAGCCTCCCATCAAGATACCAAGACCTGTTGGAAAATCTATTTGTGATTGATACAAACCTCAAGCGCCCTGAAAAATATGTCCTGCTTTAAAACTGTGATCTTAGACAAAATAACCACTAGGACAAGAAAAACAATTTTCAATCTCACATGCTATTTACATGAATTTGTATTCATAGTTTCTGTACTTTGATATAAAATAGAGTTCCCAGATACAAGGAAGGAGAGCGCCATCCCACAATGAACAAGCACTGCACGCAATGTTCCATAGGAAAGAGCCTGCGTGGGTCAAGGGTCTGATGTGTGAAGTTATTTCTCAGCAGTACAATATGCAAATCCCTGCCCTTATTCAAAGCAATGATCAGAGGGCAAGGGTATTCCATCCTCTACAGATTTTCAACAGGGTATTTATATATTAGGCTACATATACCTTGATTATATATATTTACACAACTGTAAGTAACAGCAACACTAATTCCCGCATACTCTGAACCTCCCCTCCAGTTTATTACTCTGACATGACCTTAGTTCCTTGCCACTTCCAAGAGCTGTGAAATAGAAAGCTAAGCTACCCTACCTATTTGTTTGGAAATGCAGTTTTGCTTTCTAAACACACCAACTTTCTCTTCTGCCCACTTTCCATTACACCTATCATCCCAGCATTCAAATAATAAAAAAAACAACAAGTAAAATAACTTCCAGTTAACTTGAAATTATGTTTGTTGTCCAGAGGTAATATAAGAAAGAAAAGGAAAAAAGAGACCCTTCTTATCTTTAACTTTGCATTCATTCATTCTTTGCATGCTTCCACATAAAAATTAAAGTACAAAAGGGATGAAAATTACGATAATGAAATCTGCAATGATAGTTTATATATAAAATTACACATATAAAAAAAGCATTGTAGAGGCATACAAAGTCTTAATGCATTTAAAGTCCTTTTAAAGTATCAAAATCTCATCCCCAAACTGAGGAAAGCACAGATGGATAAGCTGTTAAGAAACAGAAACGTCTTGAGGGTGGCTCCCCCCAACTCGGCAATAACCATATCCTGTACTGATAAACATCTTGCACATCAGCCTCCGACTTTACTACCTATAAACACCCTGGCCTTTGACCTTCCAGTTTATTTAGTCCAGGATATGGTTAGCACCTAATAAACAAGCACCACCTCAACTTATCATAAGGAAAGCAGCATAACACCTGCGTTAAAGAAAAATTACCATATACATACATTAACTACTGTCCACATCGGGGACATGTGAAAAAAGATGTAGAAGTGAACAGAGGAATTTCAAGGATGAGGGCATCTTTACCATATCAAAATCAAAGTAACCCTTAAGTAACAATGCCCATATCAAAAATGACTCAAAATACATCATTCTTCAAAAAAAAAGTATCACTAGCCTAGGTCTGCTACTGCTGCTGCAGTGAAAAAGCAACTTTGCCAAGATCAGCTCCCTGCTGCATTATTCTCCACGTTGGTAGAATTTAGCATTCACATAATTTTTAAACTACTTCTTTCTCTCTAGTGTGGTGGATGTTTAGATCAGGAGGAAGAGTATCATAGCAGTAGGAAAAAGTAAAATGAATGTTCTGTGTACACATGGGACCTCTGGTTTAAGTCTTGTGATTCCAAGCTGCCGCAAAGCCACAGTTGCAGTCAAAGCTCACAAGCTCAGCAGCACAGGGAAAAAATAGTTTGGTTACTTTATGATAAATGAAAAAAACATTTGTAGGGGAGGGGGAAAAGAGAGGAAAACTGCAATGAGGTGATGAGAAGAAGAAAAAATAATTTTGTTTAATTTTGGAATACAGGTTCTTTTATTTAAAAAGAGCTCAAAAAACTGAAGTGGACCATTTACTGGTTATCAAAAAACACATGCATTTTTTCCCATAATATTATTGTAGAAAAACACTTATTTTCCAAAGGCAGAATAAATATTTTGATATTGTCTTTAAAATCAGTTTGATCTGCAAATTTAATCCCATATGATAAAAGCGTTCCAAGTATGAAATATGGAAGATAAATCCTTGACTCTACTGAAAATGCTTTGGCATGCAGATGTTCCTCCTCCCTCCCCATATTTTAACTAAAAGCAGACATTTATAAATCGCTTTAATTTTATTCCTGAATGCAACAGGACAAGAGATTCATATGTTCTAAATTAGGATCCTACTCTCAGTCTGTATCAATTATATAACATACAAGCAAGACAACTTAATTGCATCAATCGTATCCTCCTGACAGGGTCATTAAATGTTAACAGAGGGCTCACAAATTACAGCTTACCCTCATTTGAAGCCGTGTTCATGTCATTAAAACTACGTGGAATTCTTGTTATGCAGTCAAGACTGAAACATCTCGACTTGCAATTAACAAGTGTTCATACTGTATGTTTTTGGTTTTTAATAAAGACACGAAGATGTATTACATGCTGGCTCTGAGCCTTTCCAACACATGCACACCTGCTAACCTTCATCTATAAAAATAATTCAAAGCACAAACCGTTCTTTAAATGGCTTTCCCAGTAGTGTGCTTTGAGATGGTAATATGCATATAAAGTATTTTTCACAGATAGTTTAACTGACACTTTTGATACATTCTAACTGCAGTTAAAGATAAGGTCTGCACCCAAACGAAAGCATAGCAAATGCTAGAATAACTTAACAAAACCAGAACAGCTGTGCAACCACATCTGGAAACAAGTGGTCCAGTTAAAGAAGTTTAATCGAACTAGTCAATATTTACGCCCTCTGCACAAATAAGTTGCTACTCAGGCTTTATATTTGATTATCTACTTTTGTTGAACAATTTCCTACAACTTAAAAACTCTTCTTAGTAAAGAACTACTATTAACACTGGCAAAGAAATACACTGAAAAAAATAGATTATGATCTACCATGGCAATTAATATGGCAAAACGCATGAAATATAGATGTGGGCATACAGAGGAGGTCAGCTATGTGCATGCACCTGGAACACTGCTTGAGCACTGCATCTGAAATATTTGCTTGGGCAAAGAATAGAGCAGTGGAGGAACTCCCAGCAACAGAGGCAGAAAAAGGACAAGACCCGAGTCTCCCGAGTAACAAGTGATAGGACGAGAGGAAATGGCCTCAATTTGTGCCAGGGGAGGTTTAGACTGGTTATTAGGAAAAAAAATTCTTTACTGAAAGAGTGGTGAAGCATTGCAAGAGGCTGCCCAGGGAAGTGGTGGAGTTACCATCCCTGGAGGTGTTCAAAAAAGGTGTAGATGTGGCACTTTTGGACATGGTTTAGTAGGCACGATGATGTTGGGCTGATGGTTGGACTTGACGATCTTAGAGTCTGTCTTTTTCAATCTTAATGATTCTATAACAAGACTCATGCTGACCGTCAACTTACCACTTGAGCTATGGTAAGTGTTCCTGTGGACAATTTCAGCCATTCCTACACGCAAAATTGAAATTCACTCCTACATTAAGCCATAATTTCAGCTGAGGAAGAAGTATGGATGGCAGCAGTACTGACAGCGCATTGAGAACTGCCATGGCCCAGAGCAATTGGAATGACCACTATCAAAGGCTGTAACCTGTCTACATGTCCACCAGTGGTTCCATCCAAAAGATCTGCACTAGGACCCTGACAGATAGCTTAACCTGGTGAGTGTTACCAAATAGGCAGCTTAATAAAGAAGTTGTTTCTGATGCTGTTTTCAGACAGAAGGGCCCTTTGAGCAGTATTCACGCATGCACGACCTTCAGAGTCTACCTACTAAGTTTTCACAAGCTGTTTGTTTAAAAGCATTATCTTCGTAGGGAAAAGCCACTTTGCCTAAACAGAGCTGACAAAAAAAGGAGCAGCAAATGATGTTAGATGCTAAATTTGGGGACAGGCAGACTGGAACACACACGCAGCAGATACAGTGGCAGGCTCAGCACCACTGCATGAAGAGTGGAGATAAAAGTGTGATCTTGAAGGAGAAGGTGGTAGCACCCAAATGCAAAGCTGATGACTACCACAGCTGGAAGAGACATATTAGTAGAAAAAATGCCATAGACATATGAAACATAACAGTTTTTTTTTTAAAAAAGCTCCTTATTACAAACATATTATTGCATGGGGTAGGAGGGCAGAGAAAGAAAGCAAGATTACCACCACACCTCATTTCTCAAAATGTTCATTATAAAATGGAAAAGTTACAAATGACAAAATATCAAATGAACAAAAGTACCTTTTAAAAAACTAATTTCAAGCTGTAAAATTCACCCACAACGTTTGGCAATAACACAAGCATCACACAGCCTGGAGACAATTTCACCACGTTTCAATCCAGAGAAATTTTGAGCTCAAAACGTCTGAAAAGAGTGGTTTGGAAAACGAGCTGTAACACAATCTAAGATACACTGTTGTGAATGACAGCAGCACTGAAACAACTCGAACAGAGTATTTCTGTGCTGAAGCTGCAATGTTTGTCTTAGCACAAGCACAGATTTCTTGCGACGGTTCTGACAAATCTGAGGGACACACTCCTTACTCACAGCTTTATAGCTCAGCTGCAAAGAATGATTTCTTTACAGGGAGCCAAGTTAAGGAATTATAAACCAAGTCTGGAAACCTGGCATTTTTCCCAAGACAAGTCCAATTACTGCAGCAAGACAACAAAATATTTAAATTTAAATGTCTGCTGTTTTTTGTACTGTGGTTTTGAAATATGTGAAGTGATAACATGACAGCAGTTTAAATGTTTGTCCTCCTCTCCCTCCTGTCCCCTTCTCTTCCCCTTTTAAATTTTTACAGAAGGGATATTCTATAGATGGAGTTTTGCCACTGACTTTAAGGTCATCTGATGGGAAATGGCTATGAGGAACAAATCACACTCCGTGTGTGTGAGTGCTGCCGAAGGCTTGCACATGCCAAATACATTTCATATTCCAAGAACTTCTCTAAATAGCTGATTTTTTTAGCACGTGAGATCAGAGGGATGTGTCAGTACCCATCCTCAGCAGTCTTGAAACGCTTTCTTCTTCAAGACAAATACTGAACTTTTGAAGCATTTTCCCTTACCCACTGTCGTCTCCACTCAGGAATCCCGCAACAGCGCCAGGAAGTTCAGACTTAACAATTAAAAGGTAAGATGACATAGCTGCAAAGAGAAGCAGAACAGATTTAGTAGAGGAATACCAATATCTCTGTAACGATTAGCGTGGCTTAACCAGAGCGGTATATATTAGACACCACGGCACCAAAACCAGAATTTATTTTTTCATATACTTCCTTTAAAAATAGCTGCAGATCCCCAAGTTATTGTACTGATGTCAGCTAATGCCTCTAAAGAGACTGTTACGATGCGAGTCTCGAAACCAGGAAAACATCATACAAAGGGCCAAAAGGTAAAACAATATAAAATACAGGCCTGACCTTTTACCTGGGAATACAGACCTAGAGGCCACAGACCACAAGGCTACAGCACTTCTCCTTCCTCTTTACACTTTATAAGACAATTGTTAATGACCAGAGTAAATAATAAGATTTGTTTCTACCTATACAATAGTTTTTTTTCCAAAGACTCAGTTTTTATTGCTCCTCGACTGCTGTTGCACTAATTAAATATATGACAATTTTAAAAACAAGAACAGGACTTGAAAAGTTCTTTATATACTGGAGAGTCTGGCCCTCGGAAGTAAGAGGGTCATCAGTGACAGATCTCCACTTCTCATGCTAAACCCACCGAGAAGATCACAACAACAACTCAAACCGCAAAACTATACAGGAACTGCAAATCAGAAGAAAAATTATTAGTTACTCTTACGGGAGTGTTGACTGAAATTAAGCATTTATAATTCTATCAGAAGAAAGCAATGATGCATACGCATAGATCCAAAAGCTACTTCACTCTTATCACTTTTCTCCTTTACTATATTAAATGATCAAAGGCATAAGTTTTTTTAATTAAACTTACACTAATCTGATACCTTCACATACTGTTCATGTCACTTTTTTCTTTTACATAAGCAGCATTTATATGAATAAAAAAACAAGAGAAAATTACCAGAAAAATCAAGATTTACAGAAGCTCCAACAAATATCAAAGCCTCCATGAAACTAATTTCCACCCTTCAGCAGCAAGTAATATCAGTAACATGCCAAAAAGACATTCAGTTACATTTAAAGCTTGACAAAACTTCATCTATTGTATATAAATTTTACCGCCATGTATTTATTAATTCTTCAGAATTTTACCACGGTTTGTTAATCAATGCTTTAAAATTCAAACATAAATTTTAAAAAGGTAAACCAGAAAACTTCCATTTTTTAATGAGCTTGTTTGTTTGAATGTTCTGAACCTTAGAAACTGTGTGGGCTTGGACACTGCTGTACTACAGCAGTTAACATTAAATTTTGAAGGGAGAGACTGTGGTCTCTATAAAGAAAGCTAATTCTATAAATACAAAGTGACATCTACCTACCGCAAGGTTAAATTGAAACCATTTGGTAGGTCACTAAATAAGGCAATATTCACTTCTTCATCATTAAAAGCTGTTTTTTCCAAAATTCAAGCATCTTTCCCTGTTGACACTTAACTGCTCATTGTGTCTGGTGAGGTATTTATCTGTTGTCCTGATTTTACTCTTCTTATATCATACAATACTTTATACCCAAGAAAGTCAGAGTTTTCATATTTTTATGTCCTTCAGAAAGATTTCAAAATCAATTCTTTTTCAGCCTCAGCTGCAGAAAGCTTCAAATTAATTTCCAGATCAGATTTCCTCCTAATATGCAATCTGTCACTCTTGCCTTGCATTCCTATTAGCCTCTGGCTAATCATTTGATCACTTATCCTTTGTTGTGTGCTTTCTCTTTGTTTTTAAAAGAGGAATCCTATTTCACTGAATTCCACTCTTAAGTAGGGAACCAATCACACACCAAGAAACTTGTGCATGCTAAACACTTGTATGCATCTTTCTTCCTTTCTCCAGGCATATGGGAAACAATCACACATAGTAGGTTTTTCCCCCTCCTGGTTTATATTCTCCTTTTTGTTCTAGAATAACAAGAAAAATAGAAAATAGATATAGAAAATAAATAACCTAGAAAAAAAGCATAATTTTATTTATATCCTGATGCTTAGATAAGACAATGAATCTCACACATAAACCCGAGCAAGACGCTCACACTAAATATAGTTTAAACAGTAAAAATCTGCTTTTTCTTCACTTACAAATGTAGTTGTAATTCTCCTCACGAGCAACAGCTCCTTGTAGCTTTACTCAGTGTGAAAGAAATTAGAGATGCTAAACACTGCTTAACTCTCTGAAATACACTACAAAGTGAGCAAAGAACATTGTTTGTTATTTAAAGCTGAAACCAAAACAGCATCTTAAAAAGGGCACAGCAACTTGAAAAAATCACCTCAAGTAGGAATAAAGTGCATACAGTAGGACAAACAAGAAGTCCTGTGTCCTTTGCTCCAAATAAGACATTTTACTGAAATTCCCTGACACTCACCATGACCAAAGCCACGTCAAGTTCTATTGTAAAAATTAAACGTCAGTTGTCCTTAGCAGTCCTGATGTGTAACGGAAGGAAGAGATTACATAGTCACAAGGCTGAACTGTGACACAAGTGAACACAACAAAAGCATACCTCGTGCTTTGATTTATTCCCCTTTTGAAATATTGACTTCCTCTGTCATTTTGAAATCATGTCAATGTTAACTCTTAAGGCCTCTTTTATCAGACACAAAAATTACAATGAACATATCTTCATCTTTAGAAGTCAAGCACTAAAAACAACCTAGTAAATGTCAAAAGCAACATTCCCTTCAGAGTTCACCCCTCTTGCTCATACACAGTAGGAGAGGGTGGAATTTAACTGCTCTTGCAACCCAACCTCAGCCCCTAAGCTAAAAGAGAATGCTGTGGTTTATTTGTGTCATCTTCTCATTAAACATGAGGTATCTACCTGTAGCACTGTATGAGACAGAATGAAGAGTGCACAGCAACACAGTTTGAGGCTTCAGCAATATCTAGATGCAACAAGTGCTGAACTACAACTACGTGAGCAACCTCCGTATAGTCCCTTCAAATTTTGAGGCCCTGAATTTGCATATGTAATATTATTTTAAAACCATTTTCATTGATGCACCAAGAGCTACTTGATGGAAAACTAAGCAGGTTTGAACTTCTCAATAGGCCTTGCCACAGAAATGCCATAAAACATTATTCAGCAGAAATCAAAATTGTGTAACTACTTTATTGTTCAACAGGCTTGCCACTGTCTTGAAAGCAGCAAGAAATAACATTCTTAAAACACAGAGCAGTTTGCCACATGCTAAAATCTTAGTGCTAGGTCTTTGACAGAAAAAAAAGTTTGTAAAAAATTATAAAATAGACTGTTTGCTTTACACTTTATTTAGTGCCACCATGAGATATGACTCTCTACAAATACACACACTATGTAAAACAATATTCAGAATGCCTTTGCTGTGCTACAATATTGTTTAACACTGACCATACGTGCCCCTATCTGAAAAAAAATGAGGTGCTGGAAAAAATGGGAAGCAAAGGTTATGCTTTTTTTTTTTTTAAAATAGTCCCCAAAAATACTCTTCTGAAGTAGCACAGTCTTAATATCAAATATGTGAGTGGCTTTTTGGTAAACAGAAAAGGAAGTGTAACTTTTCCTTATTATCCTACCCAAAAAAGATCAATTGCTTAAGTCCACAGCAATGACAGAAGAGAACTATGTACATTAAACATATAACCTTCCTTAGCGAATGGCTAGTGATAAATCCCTTCAAATAATTTTATTGAAGGGATTTAATCTAACTCTTCTGCTTAGTTTTTCCTAATCAGTAGCCGTAGCTGATCATGTTAGAGCACTATAAAGATGTCTTACATTATTAAGCACTGTGCAAAAACGGAACCAAGCTGCCCTCCAGACCTCACACAGGAGAAGACGGCACTGGGGAAAAACAGACTCTGTCAACACAGCCACACAGGCTCTTCAGCTCCTACTTAAAGAAAGAGGGGAGCTGATCTGGGAGTCAGGACAAGCCTGGGGGAATACCAGATAAAACAGAGATTCCTCGTAAGTATCTATTGGTAATTAAAATGAATGAAAATGCTTGTCATTCTCACCCTCTAAAACGTTCAGTCCCCTATTTTTCCCAAAATACTGAAAAGATTAGAGGCTGAAAAGCAGAAATACCATAATAAACACCCCCCGCTACTGCACGCTCCAGTCCAACCAAGCTGAATCTTTCATGGCAACTGCATGTGAGAAAGCCCTTTGGGCTTGTGCCTCCCTTTGCTGGCATGAATGCTGTTTAAAACTGAATCTGTCCTAATCCAAAGTCACAAAATTAAAGTAGAGAAAGATTTCAAGAAAGAAAGTGAAACTAGAGAGGTTCTGGGGCAAGCTCCCCTTTTTCTTGTCAAAGAATTAGAACAGAATAGTAAGATAGGAAGGGCTTCAGTCCTGAACTCCCTGTAATTCAAATTGTGGAAACATGAGGAATGTTGCATGGATGCCACTGAAAACCAACAGCTATTTTAGCCTCACATCATACAGCCTCAAGAGCATGCTCTTTTGTTTTCATTTTGTAATGAACTCCCCACATAGTCCATTTTAAAAAGTCTCCCAATTACTTGATGTAGTAGTTTTAATATTTCCCCTTAGTGGAAGCTCAAATACTGGAAAAAAATTGTTGGGATCATTTGTTTGTTTCTAAATACAGGCATAGACTGGGGTGTGTGAAAGGAGATGTAATGCTTGTTCATATGGAGAAGTTCTGAGAATAGAAATAGGTTGTGAACCTCTTCACGTTATGGCCACTCATCTTGATGAATTTCCACTCCTCTGCTTCCCTTTCCTTCTAAATTTAGCTTTTATCTGAACTACTCTGGAACTTATCTATAGCAAGCTTAAAAAAACCACAAACCTTCTTATTTCACAGGGAACTCACAGGCAGCAAATTTATTTTGGTAAAATGTCATTAGTTTAACTGTGTTTGCACAGTTATGCTAATGAAACTGAAATGTTTTCTTCATAGCTCATCACAGATTCCATTTTGAACTATAGCTGCGTGCTGGGATTTTTGTTGGATTTTTTTTTTATTTAAAGCAGGCTCAATATCCTTTACAGCATCGAAATTTCCAACAAACAATCACTGCAATACAGAAATACAAGAGCATGGATCATCAATTGTTCAATCAGTACAGAAGCTGACAAACCTGCCCTTAATTAAAGGAGCTCTGCAGTGGAAACCCTCAGGTTGAATCTGTAAGGATAATTAGGTTCTCAAGTCAAAACTAAATGGCACCGTGAAAACAAACATTCAAGTTTGTTTGAAAACAGATTTAGACTTTCCGTACTTAAAGGAAGCTCAGAAATTTCTCAAGGTATTAATGATGCAAGTCTCAGCATTTAACACGCTATGTTTTGTTCTTCAATGAAAAGAATACAAAAAAAATATGGCAAATGAAAGTTTGTAGAGTCCTGTAAACTGATTACAAAAAGAATGATACTCCCACCCACCTCCCCATTCTGAAAACATATTTCATAGAATCCTAGAATGGTTTGGGTGGGAAGAGACCTTAAAGATGATCCAGTTCCAACCCCCCTTCCGGGGCCAGGGACACCTCCCACTGTATCAGGTTGCAGAAAGCTCCATCCATTCTGTCCATCCATTCCCCAGGCATGGGGAATCCACAACTTCCCTGGGCAACCTGTGCCAGTGCCTCACCACCCTCACAGGAAAACGTTTCTTCCTAAGATCTCTTCTCAGTCTCCCCCCCTTCAGCTTAAAACTGTTCCCCCTTGTCCTATCCCTACACTCCCTGATAAAGAGCCCCTCCCCAGCTTTCCCTTAGCCCCTTTCAGTACTGGAAGGCTGCTCTAAGGTCTCCTTAGAGCTTTTTCTTCTCCTGGCTGAACAACTCCAACTCCCTCAGCCTGTGCTCCTATAGGAGGTGCTCCAGCCCTCGGATCATCTTTATGGCCTGCTCTGGACCCACCCTAACAGATTCATGTCCTTCCTGTCCAGAGAAGGGCAACAAGGCTGCTGAAGGGGCTGGAGAACAAGTCTTACAAGGAATGGCTGAGGGAAGGTGGGTTGATTAGCCTGGAGATGAGAAGGCTGAGGGGAGACCTTATCACAGTTCACGACCACCAGAAAGGAGGTTGTAGCAATGTGGGTGTTGATCTCTTCTCCCAAGTAAAAAGGGATAGGATGAGAGGAAATGGCCTCAAGTTGCACCAGGGGAATTTCAGACTAGACATAAGGAAAAATTTATTCACTAAAAGGGTTGTCAGGCACTGGAACAGCTGCCCAGGGAGAGGGTTGAGTCCGCATTCCTGGAGGGATTTAAAAGATGGGTAGATAAGGTGCTCAGGGATATGGTTTAGTAGTGGACAGTTACAGTTGGACTCAATGATCACAAAAGTCTTTTCCAAGCAAGCAATTTAATGATTCTGTGACTCCAGAACTGAATGCACAGCTCCAGGTGAGGTCTCACGAGACAGGAGTAAAGGGACAGAATTCCCTCCCTCGACCTGCTGGCCACATCTCTTTCTGATTAGCTCTATTTAAATTTGAGAACAATTTTGTAAATATTTTAAATTTGAGAATAATTTTGTAAATAATTTTAAAAACTAAGCTTCAGAATGGACGAACTCAGGGGAGGGAGGGAATTGCAAAAGAAAAAAATAACCTAATTAACTTGATAAGCGAAGATAGGTTTGTTTGGGTGTATTTTTACACACACAGAGCCTTTAGAAGCCCTGACATAGAGAGAACCCCCACAAACCCCCCCTACCCAGGTAAATCCCAAATCCAAACCTGTTCAGTTCTCCCCGCACACAGAGGGGGGGAGCGGCGGCTGCAGCGCGCAGCGCGGCCACCAGGGGGCGCGCGGGGTCAGCGCCGCTGCAGCCAGTTCCCCTCGGGAAGCTTGGAAAATTGGGACTATCCAAGGATAAACGCGTATCGAGCGTGTGTAACACCCAGAGCTGGGTTTCTGTGCATCAGTCACGTTGACCGTATTAATGGGCCATAAAACCCAGCTAAAGGAGAAATCTCCCATCAGAACTAATCCTGCAACTTCTATTTACTGCCTATGGCAAACCCGAGGATAACGGCGCTCTGGGGATAAGAACAAGCTTTATCCTTCATTACTTACTCTTACGAAGAAGAAAAGCGCTTACCTTTGAGGACATGTTAATTACACAATATTGAAACAAAACCCCACAGGCAGCAGTCACAGAAACTGCGCTTAACTAAACCACACTTACGCCGGAAAGCAAACGATTCTGTGTGAAAGTGACTTTCCAGCTCTCTGGAAGGCTGGTTCTGAAGAGCCATGGCAAGGATCTCTCAGGTAGTAGCTGAGACTGGCCGGTTACTCACAGTGGTCCCAGCACCAGAACTCCACTGTGCATCCTCTCTGAAGGAATGAGTTTCTCAGGGATCTGGTTTAAGAAGTGGACAGGTACGGTTGGACTCAATGATCACAAAGGGCTTTTCCAAATGAGCGATTCTATGATTCTATGAACTGGGAAAAATGAAATCTGCTGGAAGAACTCCTCGCACAGACACCCTGTGCGACACAGCTGCGCTGAACCCCACTGCTGGCAAATTCTAAACCACTAAACCCATGTTCTCAGCAATCCCCCTTGTGTTCCCACGTATCCCAGCTACCAGCCCCTCCGGGCCAGCTGTGTCTCCCTGCAGCCATGACCCCCAGCTGATACCAGCCTCCTGTAAAACTCCCTGCATGCTTCCTGCTAGACCTAAACGCTGAGGATTTGTTGGTGTTGGCAGCAGACCGAGAGCCACTCTTGTGCAATATTTTCTTGCGTTTGTCTCCGTTTTTCCACCAGCCTTGCTAAAATAATTCCTTCTCTCGCTCCATCACCTATGCTCTGAGATTTCTACCAACTTTCTCCCCCACGTACAGCTGTGGATTGTCCTTTACAGTCACATTCAGAGAGGACAATGCCAGAAGGAGATATTCCCGTCTTCCTTTCCCACTTCTGAAAGCATCTAGGAAGCTTGTGGGACTTCCCTGGCAGGAGAGAGGGAAGGGCTGTGTGACGCAGAGCCACAGCTTTGGCCCACTGCGCCTCATCCATCACTTCCTAGAAGCACAAGGCTATTAAAACAATAGCAGGAACTCCATCCAACTTCAGTTGCTCCTGGGAAGCATTACATAAAGAGCCAGCAGAGCCACGCAGCTTTGCGTTTTCCAGAGCATCCTCCCTTGCTCCCTCTACACCTCCAGGCACACAACTTCCCCAAGGGCCCACGCTGATCCTAGAGAGCACACGACAAAATCTGAAATGCTTCAAGATCCAACTCTGCCTGGAAGGCAAGAGAGGGACATTGGGAAGATTGCTCCACTTAACAGACCTGGGATGAAAGGGACGGAGGAACAAAATAACAGCCTGGTAACATGGAGGAGAGCCACGAAGATGACCCAAGGGCTGAAGAATCTCCCATACAAGGACAAGCTGAGAGAGCTGAGGTCGTTCAGCCTGGAGAAGAGAAAGCTCCGGGGAGACCTTAGAGCAGTCTCCCAGTACTGAAAGAGGCTCCAGGAAAGCTGGGGAGGGGTTCTTTGTCAGGCAGTGCAGGGATAGGATGAGGGGGAATGGTTTTAAACTGAAAGAGGGGAAATTTATATATTAGGAAGAAATGTTTTCCTGTGAGGGTGGTAAGGCTCTGGCACAGGTTGCCTAGAGAAGTTGTGGATGCCCCATACCTGGATGTCTTCAAGGCCAGGCTGGATGGGGCTTTGGGTAACTTAATCCAGTAGGAGGTATCCCTGCCCATTGCAAGGGAGTTGGAACTGGATGATCTTTAAGGTCCCTTCCAACCCAAACCATTTTATGATTCTGTCAATTTGACAGTTGCCTTTCTATTGTCCAGTCCACAACCCCACAGACACACTAAGTAGCTCTTCCAAGAAGGAAGCAGTTCCTGTGTAACTTATCTCTAGTTATGTAGATTAACAAGCTGCAGGTTTAGGCCAAAATTCTGACAGATAAAATAATAAAACAATAAAGCAGATCTCCCATTCAGCCCTTTGGTTTCACTTTGTTAACAAATACATACATTGCAAGAACAAATACACATTTATATAAGGAAAGCTGCGCAAGTATCCTCCGAGTTCAATCACTCTAAGAATTCATATATGCTCCACAAAGTCTGCAAGTGACTGTATTTAGGATGATCGTCATTTACATTTGGATACTGCAAAGTTAACGCTTATCCTGATGCATCCTTAGTTAATCCTTGGAACTTAAATGGATTTTGGTATTTGATTTATGTTCCTTGCATTAACATAACATGAAGTGTTCCAGAAAATGATTACAAATCTGCAGGAAAGCTGAGCACTCATGTTAGAGATACATGTTAAAATCCCAAGTGATATACTTGAAATCAATTTTTTTTAACCTCTTAAATTCCAAATTTGACCAACCAGTGCTCTCCTCTAGCTTTCCTTCTAAAAAAGGGAAGATGACAAACTGGAAAGTATAACTCCATTAAAATGATTACTAAAAAGCTCTCTCCACCACAAATCAATGTAAATGACTTCTGCACTTAAATTATTTTTAGAAGGGATTACATCAAACCTTACAGAAGCCCAGACGGGATGCAGACAGTGACAATAACCCGAGTAAAGTTGCTTATGTTAATCACAAACCATCATTCATTATCTCACGCTCTCCAATCACTTTTGAAATAAGATACGGAATGATGCAATGTATCCAGGTCCAATAATGGAGGAGGGAAGAGAAAACTGTTTTATTTTTAGCCTTACTCTGAAATTAAAGATGTTGACAGAGCCTGGACGTCTGCCCGACAGGCACAGTGTTGCTGGGTCCTTCAAATAGATGGAAAAACAAAAAGAAGGGAACACCTTCCAAAGT
This sequence comes from Dromococcyx pavoninus, assembly GCA_033558185.1. Lineage (NCBI taxonomy): Eukaryota > Metazoa > Chordata > Aves > Cuculiformes > Neomorphidae > Dromococcyx > Dromococcyx pavoninus. The sequence continues at coordinate 1,926 of JAUMJL010000611.1, read as the reverse complement.
GCACTAAGGGCAGAACCCGAGTTTTATGCTTAATTCCAGGAGGGTTCCCATTCAGGACAAACTACACTCTGCAGTTCCACCACTCTCATTTAAAATCTACAAAAGGACCAGAAAGACAAGAAAAATTCCTTTCTTTCTATGCATTTCATCAAGAGTCAAGGCTCTGCGAGAGGTGGAGAGAACTCTTCATCCTTCCTTTTTTAGTTTTTTCAGGAGTATATTCAGGAGAATATTTATCTCCAAAGACAATTCCCAACACGGCGCTGCTCTGCTGATTTGGACTGCAGCATCACAGGACTCTGCCAGAGGCAGTTGTTAAGGAGAGAAATAATGCAGGTAGGAGCTCTGGTCCCAGCCAGAAATCTAAGCACTAAACAGAAGCTGCGTTGGCTCCTTGCAATGACAGCACAATTAATTTTCTGTATGGGAGAAGCTGCCAAGGAGGCCCAACTTGCATGTTTCCAAAGATCCTACTTCTTCACAGAGGAGGCGTATTTAAGCACTGCTCACTAATATGGAGAAGGACAGTCAGCTTTCTCTTTTCAGTGCATTTGAAACTTAGGTGCTCTTTGCAAGCAAAAGTACTGGATGCACAGATCATGTACTGTCCTTGGAACCAGAAGAACCAGAACAGAGTTTTGAAAGCTTTCATCAAAATGAGGTCACTAAAAATATTCAAAAGAAGTGTTTCAATTTGCAAACCCCTACTTTTTATCTAGTTAAATGGAAAAACACTGGTTGGCAAACCAGGTCCAACTCGTTGGCAGAGAGGGTCATTGCAGACCCTCTATCACGCACTGGTTTGGGGTTCTACAATTACTGAGCTGGATTTTATTAAAAATGACAGGGAGAAGGTTATGAACTGCTATGAGGAAGAAATGAGAGTCATATTTCCTTTGACCACAGAGTCTTGTACACAATCCCAGTCTCCAGAACCTGCACTGCGTATCTCTCCTTCTCCAGTACTGTTTATTTAGAGGTCCACTCAAACGGGAAAGGAAATTAAATACTTTCTTCATTGCTACAGAATATCCTATGAAACCTGTATGAATAAATTATCCTTAATCTTGGAATTAATACGTTCACTCCTGCCTGAAATTAATGCTTGTGGGTTTACAGCCATTTGACTTAGGCAGTTCTTATTATTGGAGCTGTTTGTACAAGGAAAAATCCCAGTTTTACCATAAAAGCAGTTATTTGGGCCAGTTCTAGGTCTCGACATAGTGACAAAACCCAGCAACCACTGAATTGTCTGGACTCAACAGGACAAGAACAGCACCGGAATGCTGTTTCCTTCTATCAATGCATGTGAACACAAGTATCTTCTTGGGGGTAGGGGACGGAGAGAAGGGAGTTTTAACATATTCCTCCTGTCTCAAAGAAAGGATCCAAAACATTTATGGTCAAAAAAAAATTAAAACTGTTCTGTTAAACACTGTGTACTTTCAGACAATTAATTTCTAAGGGCACTACTACTTAGTACTGTCGAGTATGTAAGAGTTTACATGCTTAGATTATTTTAATACAAAGACAACTAGTGTTATTTTATTACATCATGCACCAAGGAAGAAAAAAATAAAGACAATATAACTAGACAGCCCAGTGTATGACAACACAGATTATCAGTCCACATGATGAAAGTCAGCAAACTTAAGCACCCCTGGCCCCCAAACCCAAGGTACTGAACTAACAATAAAACCTGCCACCATAAATAAAGAACATATGAAATTTCATGGCTAAGTAGGCATTCAGTTGTTACACAAATCACTAAAATGCATAAGGAAGTTCCAACAGCAAAAAGCAAAACACATAATATGATAAAATGTAGCTACAAGATGTACGGAACAGCGGAGAGAAGATTACGCTCCGTCAGCCCCTTCCAATGAGCAAGGCCAGCTGCAATGATGTGTTCCAGGCCCTGTGATC